>OU015496.1:96375617-96715617 GCA_907164885.2 Dolomedes plantarius
CTGGAAACTCACCACAAGATATCGCTACCATTTCCAAATCTGTAGCGTTTGCACTACGGCGTTCCCATTCACTACGAATCACTCCTCCTCCCCTCTCCTTAGCATTAATTTCACTTGCAACATCCAAAGAAATTCCTTCTATTACGTCAAAACCACAAATTTTTCTTTCCTCCTCCTTCTTCCAAACATAGCAACAATCGTCTTTCCCTAAGGGAATCTTTTCCGATCCCTCAGACACGCACGTTTCCCTTATTCCGTCGTGGGGTGGTTTTGTAAGTTCGATGACACCTGTCATACACAGTGGTCGAAACTGTGCAAGCCTCTTCTGCGTGTCAACGCTATTTTCGCCCTCAACTTTCGGGGGAGTATCTGCCGAACTTTCTCCCTCGCTCGTAAATTCGGACACGGTTCTCTCGGTGTCACATTTCAGCAGGGCATCGCCGTTCTCGCTCGGAGTGGGTGTCGAAAGTTCACAGAACTTTGAAGAAAGCAATTCTCCCTTCCCTCTTTGAGATAGGGGTGTGGGGTCTTCGGTTGCTGATAAGCTCATGACGGCTTGAAAATATCGGCTTGAAAATATCGGCTTTTCGGCTTGAAAATATTCTCGCTGATCGGCTGTGGGGTTCACATATTCCCGCTGCTGGCTTGGGCGAATTTCGGGCCCACTTTGTTGATTCACACTCGTGAAAACAACATCAGATACTCGAAAATATCTCTCTTGGCTGCACAAATAATTATCTGCACCTTTGTCCGTACTAAGTACAGACACACTATCCGAGTTTGTTTTTGGCACTAACTGTCGTTCTAATCTTAATATTTACAGTTCGCGCCCAATCTCAGCCATCTTGAGTTGAAACTCAATCTCCTGGGCTGCCATTTTGCGATCAAACGCAATTCTTTCGACTGCCATTCTACGCTCGAACTCGACTCTCTCGGCTGCGATTTTCTCCAGCCTCTGTTTCTCAGCTTCTTTTTCAGTCTCAATGGCTTCGAGCTCCTCTCTCTCTTCCCTGATTGAATTAAGGAGATTCTCGATGTAAACATCGTCACAATCTGATGTTTTAACCAGGGCGATTAATTGCTCAACCTCTGGTTTATCTGGGACCTCTAGGCACAGTTCGTCTACTAAAGTCACCAGGTCTATTATTCTCGCTTGCTCCAGATATGCCATCTTAGAAATTCTTCACACGTAAGATTCTGTGTTTTATCCGTTCAATCCGGGGCACAATTTCAATCGGTTTCACAATTTTAAATTACGCAAATGTCACAAATGTCTCACTTAACAATTCGTACCGTTCGTGGCACTTCACGCTTTCACTCGCGTTCACAAAACTTTTAACTCACACAAAGTCGCTCTAATGGGCGTCACTCACTGCACTTCTCACTTTGTGGGATTACTTATCCTCTTGGGCGTCACGTATCGCACTTGGACGTCACTTCTCGCACTTGGGCGTCACGTATCCCTCTTCTGGCACCAATATGTGGGATGCCTCCTTTAGATTGGTCTAAACTAGTCGTCTGCTATAACCAATCTAGCACCTCACATTTAATACATACACTCAGGATGACTCATAAATAGCCTCTCACTAACAATAACAATAGACATTTATTTACTTGACACCATAATTCACACTCATGACATATAACATATAATAGTTGACGTTTCAGTAATAACATTATTTCCAAGAACTCTAACGCTTGGACTTCTGAAGTCACTCGACTCCTTCAACTAGATTTGCCAAGCACTCAACCAACTTGGTCTTCCTGAAGTCAATGAGACTTCTACAGCACGGGAGCTCAATATCGCTTCCCTGCGGCCCGTAGCTATAAGCTAGGCCCAATCTCCGGGGTCTCTTTCCCCGTTCTCGCTTAGGAGCACCGTCCTTTGACAATAGCGCACGAGAGCCTCTGCCCTTCGTCGCCTCCAAAGCGACGATATATATATATATATATATATATATATATATATATATATATGTATATATATGTATATATATATATGTATATATGTATATATATATATATATATACATATATATATATATATATATATATATATACATATATATATATACATATATATACATATAAGTATATATATATATATATATATATATATATATATATATATATATATATATCCCGACGCGCGACATTAAATACCTCCGTATCTAGGCCGGATATGGGCACGTTAAATCCAAAGCCCGGAAAGTCCCTCTATGAGGTCAGGGAGGGTGGTAGAGGGTACGATCCCCCCCCCCCCCCAAGATGTCGCTCATGGGGTTGCTCGGTCAAAATTAAGCTGTCAGCTAGCTAAGACGGACTATGGTGAGTCTATGATGAGTCAATTTGACTCCTAGATTTTATGTCAAGAACGAGTTCTGTGTTTTATTTCCTTTAAATACTTTTATCATTTACATATATTAGTAATTATTAAGTGAAAATGCATACTTGTATGAATATATAACTTCATTAACTGAACATATTCCTTGTTTTATAAGTTGTATTATTATTTTATATTAAAGATATACAAAAACATGTATATATTTATCAAGAGGGATAACTTTTGTCATGTTATTTCAAACGCAAAATCGTTTAACATCTAGGTGTGTATCTGATTCTATGTTTCTGTGACATAAAAAAAAAGTTCTTTCACACCGTAAACCCCAAAAAAAAAGAACCAGATTTTTTAAAAAGTCATTTTTAAGCAGTTTCTAAGAGGACATTTTTAAGTTAACTCGCTCAGTACCTTAGACGACCTTTGTCGTTTAATATATGAACTATTAACATTTTCTTCAACTTAATCTTTTATATTTTTCGAGAATATTTCATTATGTTTGATTGGCCGGCAGTAATGTTTCATTTTGATTTTATTTGCAACTAGCTGTTTATCCGACTGTTTCGGGTATTTATTTATCCCGATTTTTTATTAGACAGGAAAAGGAATGAATTCTACCTTTAGTGCAAAATCGAAGTCGTTTAATTTCTCCCTTCTCTCCCCCCCTAGTGATGATGGGGCTGAACTTGTACTTAAGTAGCATCGAGAGTGTCAGTATTCCTCTCAGCGACCCCGAAACGTATGGATTCGACACAACTCTCGATCATTTTGAAAATTTTATTTTTCACCCCTTCTTCCCCCCTCCCCCTCAATGCTGATGGGGGGGGGCTGAACTTGCCCTTTAGCGGCATCGTGAGTGTCACTAATTATCTCAGCGACCCCGAAAACTATTGATTAGACACCACTCTCGGTCATTTTGAACATTTTATTTTTCATCCTTTCCCCCCTCCCCCCCCCTAAATGCTGATGGGGACTGAACTTGCCCTTAAACGGCATCGTGAGTGTCACTATTCTTCTCAGCTACCCCTAAAACTATTGATTAGACACCACTCTTGGTCATTTTGGACATTTTATTTTTCATCTTTCCCCCCCCCCCCCAATGCTGATGGGGTCTGAACTTGCCCTTAAACGGAATCGTGAATGTCACTAATCATCTCAACGACCCCGAAAACTATTGATTAGACACCACTTTCGATCATTTTGGACATTTTATTTTTCATTCTTTCCCCCCTCCCCCCCCCAAATGCTGATGGGGGCTGAACTTGCCCTTAAACGGAATCGTGAGTGTCACTAATCATCTCAGCGACCCCGAAAACTATTGATTAGACACCACTCTCGGTCATTTTGGACATTTTATTTTTCATCCTTCCCCCCTCCCCCCAATGCTGATGGGGGCTGAACTTGCCCTTAAACGGCTTCGAGAGTGTCACTATTTATTTCAGCGATCCCGAAAACTATGGATTCGACACTAATATCAGTCGTTTTCGTATAGTTTTACATGGCCCCCTCCCCCTCCCCCTAGGGGTGCTAGGGGTGTCAACCCCCCCAGTAATTATTCCCATATTATAAGTCATATGTATACCAAGTTTGGTTGAAATTGCTCCAGGCGTTCCAGAGTGATGCTGAAACATGGTATATACATACATCCGTTACTACATATTATTAAATGGATGAATTTGTATTTTCCACTCTACATCAATCGTTATATCAACCGCAACACTGGAAAACGTAATTCATTACAATAGACTGCTTATTTCCCCGTTGACTTATTCCCCCCCCCCCCCGTTACTCAGCAGCTGGCCAGCAAATCAATCACCGCTGCCCGAACGTTTCTCCAAAGACCCGGATCCTGGTCGTTCACTAACGAGATCTGTAACAGATCTATAGCAGATCCGAAGTCGGTCTTTCAGAGAACCGGGTCATTTTGAAAACAGATCTTCAAAAAGAGCCGTTCATTTTGAAAAGTCTTCAGAAAGAGACGGCTCTTTTTGAAAGACCTGTATCTTCAAAAAGATTCGAATCTGAAGATCTACATCGGTCTTTCCGGTTCCGGTGAACGATGTGGGAGCCGTCAGATCCGAGATACTGAGATCCAGATCAGTCGTTCATTTCAAAGAGCCGTTCAGAGCGAACGGCTCTGAGCTGATTTACCCATCTCTAATATATACTAGCTGAATACCCGTGCTTCGCTACGGGGTACATTTTAGGATAATTTCAATGAAAAAGTAGTGAAATTGCTTTTTAGAGGATTTTCTTATAAACAATATATTTTGTTTCTTCATTGGGCGGAACTAATATTACCAGGCTCGTCTACGAACTTACGCGTGAGCAAGCTACGTAAAACTGACCGTGCGAGAAACAATTTTCTCGTAAATGTACGCCAGCATATTTTAAAGTTTGGCCTTGGGACTTATTTATCGTCACGGCGAAGCATATTTTGAGAGGAAATTACAGTTTTATATATAGATTTGATTTAATATCCATAAAACATACTAATTTGAACTAAATTTTTAAAAATTTCCATCTCAATTAGTCTAGTGGTTAAATTTTATCTTTTACTGTATTTTAATATTTTCTTTGTCAATTAATTTCGTTGTTATGCACGTGACGCAAAATTAATTTAAAGTATCACAAAAAGAAAAGAAATCTCGTGATCAGCATTTAATAAATTAAATTCAAATCTTTCCAAACGATTACTGTTTTGGAAGCTAATGTTCTGCTAATTTCCAGTAAAAGCTAAAATCATTTGAAAACCACATACCAGTGTTCCACTCACACGCAACACTATAAACCCCTAAAAGAATGCAAGAATAAAACGTATAAAAAAATAAATCTATTAATTTAAATAATTAAACACACACAAATGTATAAATTACACAAAAGTTTACTTAAATTCTTTAATCTGTCTACATCCCCAGTATAGAAATATTTTCGGGGCATTTACTGAACATGGTATATTTCACTTTTGAAAACACGCATTAAATGAGCATCATCTCAATGAGAAATTTCTGAAATGAGCATGGCAATGAAGATCGTGTGTTTACAAACAACAGCAGTAACCGAAATGCGTTAAAATATAAATTTTAAGAGTATTATGGTAGTGAGTTGTGTATATAAATAAAAACTTTCCAAACGATTACTGTTTTGGATGCTAATGTTCTGCTAATTTCCAGTAAAAGCTAAAATCATTTGAAAACCACACACCAGTGTTCCACTCACATGCAACACTATAAAACTGAATTACAGTACTCTACGTTTATATGGGCATTGAAAATTGTGGTTAGTAGATGGCAATACGGGACAATCCACGCATTGTCTATAGACACTTGCTATCTTTGGCTATTATTTGATCCGTAATATCTGCCTTATATGCCGTATGTTTCTAAACGCCATTCCCATATGAACCACAGCCTAATTCCTTTAAAATGGAACAAAATCAGTAACTCCAGTTAACCATGTAATCCACTACTGCTACAGGGGCATCAAAATGTGAGAATACAGAGTTTAAATCAGCCAAAACTGCAATTATGGTGTACATATGACACCTAACTTCTCCAAAAATCTTTGCCTTTGTGATGAGACTCATAAGTGATTTTTTTTTTGATGAAACACTCTTGCTAACAAATCATGACGATCCTGTGGTTTTTGTACAACTATTCTTTGCTGTTGTTGTCTGATTTCTTCCAGTCTCGCTTCTCTTTCCGGGGTAAAGATTCGGAAAATCATTCGGGAAAAGCTGAAAAGTAAACAATACCAAATCAATTTAAAAACTAAATGCAGTATAAATAACGTAGAAAAAATAACAGTATAAATAACACAGTATGAATAAAAAGTACAGGCTGCGGGCAGATATGCTCAGGCCAATAATACAAAAAAAAATTTTTAGATCGTAGTAAGCAATGAAAAATATTTTACACACTTCAATAAAAGCAAAACAAAACATGATGGTAAAATAGAAAGGAAAGTTAAAACAGAAGTAAGAAGTTAAATTCTAAAAATATAAATGAGGTATAAATCAGCTATCCATTCTAATTTATGAATCATTTATCAGGACATGAAAAAAATTACTGCATGTAAAAAAAATTAACCTTACCTCCATTAATTTCAACACTTCTTGACCTGTGGTTTGTCCAATCATGTGAAATATAATTCTTGACAATAATTCTTGTTAACCTAAACTGTTATTTGTGTTTTTTTAATTTAAAAAAGTTATGTTCTCAAAATTTGACAATTAAGAAAAAGATATCATCGAGAAAAATTAAATCATGCTACTTAAGAAAGTCATACCACAAATTTCTATAAAATTAATGTGCAACTATATTTGACGTACAAAATAATGCCTATGTAATACATTGCTAACATGTTTTAACATCAAAAATTTCCACAATCAAAAGCTAAAATTAGTTTAAAATATTAGTTTTAGGATTTTGTGCAGAATGCTAGGTGTTTTAGCTAATTTTCATTAAAAATTACACTTCAAATTGATCAATTTATAAAAAAGGTATGCTATTTACAGGTAAGTTTTTGTTTCTTTTTTTGATTTTTAAGTGCTATTTTAGCATAAAAGACCAAAAAAAACCTTTACAAAATTACTTTTTCTCAAAGCTAAACACAAACATAATTAACAGTTGTTTTAAAACACCCCTGGTAAACATTGTTAAGTTTCGAAGTATTAGAATGATAATAAAAAATATTCCAGAGTTTCAGACAGAAGCATAAAAAGAAAGAATATGTAAAAAAGTAACTAAATTAAACAAAAATTGACAGAATACAGAAAAAGTGAACACCGGCAAAAGTAAATAAAACGTTTCCTTGTGCGTATGCACAGTTCTTATTAATGATTGATTCCAACGCCTAGAGTACCGCGTTCGAAGAATAGCGTATAAAATTTGTGTTGAAGCATCGTTCTTTAAAATTCGATTAAAAATCGAAATTTTAAGATAGAGACTTGAAATGAGGTTTATATGAATGAGAAAGTTTTCATCTTCCAGATGATGTAAATATTTTCTTTGTAAGATAAAAACTCGAAGAGCATCGACCGTAGATCCTCAAAAGGCGTAAATTTCTCGAAAAAGTGGGCTTAATATTTTGATGAAAATATTAGTCTGTTTTAAATTATTTTTAAACAAATGAGGTCTTGTTTGAAGGAGAAATGTCTGTAGTCTTAGATTGTAAAACGATCAAAATTCTGCGATCATTTTTTGCCGAGATATGGTAATCTGAAGTTAAAAAAACATAAAATATCCCACAAAACATAAAATAAAAAATTTCCTAGAATAAAATTTAAAATTCGGGCTTCGAGGTGCACTTTCCCATAGTCTGCACTACCCGTGTGCCAAATTTCACGGCTGTAAGTTTTACAGATTCGCCTGGGGGCCGCCCCCCCCCCACACACACACGCGCAAACATTCGCTTTTATTAATAAGATCTAATGCTTATTACTATAATGTTAAAGATGGGAATACGCTTCAAAGTTTAATTGTTTACTTAAAATACCTTTTTAGATGCCACAACAGAAATTGCTCGTTTTACCTTCAATGAAACGTTTATATTAATATCGGGAATTGAGATAATAAAGTAAGTAAGTAAGTAAGTAAGTAAATATTAGTAACGGTTGTGCCTTGTTTTAATCAATTTATTAAGCCTCTGCTAAATATATGTGAGGGTTAAACTTGTGGTGATCAAATATTAATTGATTTGATTAATGTCATCGCATTTGGAGAAGTGTGATCAAGTTTCTCTAAATGTTTTGACATTGAGAAGAATTAAGTTGAAATAGATCATCACATGTTATACCTTATTGTTAAAGTTAAAATATTGATAAATTAATAAGCCTAATAAACCTTGTGAGTGGCTGGTATGGTGCGCTGGTGGATTTTTGGGTTTTTTATTTAATGAATGAATGCAGAATTATAGTGTGTCTTTTTCTTTTAAAGTTAAATCCTTCCTTTTGAGAACCCCTTTTGGTCAGTTGATTGTAAACCGAGACATCCGGTGGCGACTGGTCACGGACACCCTCCCCGATTTGGGACGTTGGAATGTTGGCGCTCCCTGCGCGGTTGAATACAGTTGTTTATAGATGGCGGCGTTTTCCAGGAGGAAATAAGGAACCAACAATGATGGTATAAAATAAGAAAATGAAAAATCAACGATGAGTCGGAGAAAAGATTCCTTCGGCTAATTCAGAACTTCAACGTTTTCCTCGTCCGAGATTGACGGAGCGGATTGGACCTTCTTACTTCTCGCGGAATACAAAGTGAAGAAACGGAGCGTCAACTCGGGGGCGAAGGGTGCGAAGAGACAGAGAGGGGAGAGGCGAGCCAAGAGGCTGGGAGCTGACCCGAGTGCCATGATGGAATGATGATGGCTGAACGGAAAGGTCCGACGACGTTCATGTCTTGGCGTCATGTACGCTTTAGAAAATGGCGTTAAGGCTCCCCTCATGACTTCGTAAAATAATAGTTTTTTTTGTGCTGCAGCATTTTAATTGGGTAATATGATTTTAATTTCCTTTTTTTTTGTTTACTGAATTTTTCTTTAGTTTTTCTTTTGATTTTTTTTTCATCACTTTTTCATTTAGACGGTTTTTTTTCTCACCAGCCACTATGATAATAACTGTTAAACTGATAGTAAATTGTACTGTTGGCAAGCAAGAATTTTGTGATTATTATAAGTTTATTGGGAGGAGATATGGAATCCTCAAGTGTTTAACCATTTTTGTTAAGGTATTTGTGTAATATTGTGAAGGAATTCGGAATGAATAAATTTTTTATGTTAAAGTACATCTTTGTCATGTCGGTCCTTGCCTTTTTAATTAATTGTCTGACTTTCAGCTTTAAGTATTATTTTTTTATTTCAGCAGATCTGAAGCTTTTTCTTTTAGGTGAAGTAATTTTATTTCTAGGTGTTCTCCAAGGTTAGATAAGTAAATTTATTAGATTTAATTTTTCCTTTTCTTTTTGGCTCATTAATCACCACAGTGATACATCAGTATCGAACCAGTGTTAATTATAATATTATTTATTATGGGTTATTGCATTAAAAAAAACACAACGCAACCTTACCATCCAACTTAAAATGTACAAACCACTAATGGCTAAATGGGCATATATTGTGCTTAAATTTAACTGAAGGCTACCTTAATTAGTAAGATTTATTCCTACCTTCAATTCATTAATTAGTAATATTAAATAATAAAGTTTAAAATAAACCCCCAACACGAATTTTCGTTGCCACATAAGAAAGGAAAAGCTGGAGGTATTCCTAATTTCAGATGGCGTTGCTCGGGATTTTAAGAATGTTGTTAACCAAAATCAATTTAAAAATTAACACAGTATAAATAACATAGAAAAAATTGACATTTTCTATGTTATTTATACTGTGACATTACCCATGACACGGGCTTCGCCCTTCTAGCCGGTCGGTTTAGGGACCCGCTCCTTTCAGCAATCATTGCCAGAGAATGGAAACACTAAAAAACAACGAATCAAGGTATCTAAATTTTGTGGCTACGTATTCCACGTCCTGCTAACAGTCGCAGCCAGAAGAAAAATTCCCCCCTCCCCCCCGGCGAGAAATTTCGTTCGGTCCAACCCTCCACGAATGGGCGAAAAATTCTTTCTTCGAGCCTCCCCCCCCCCCGCCTATGGGTGAAAAAATGGTTCTTCATCCAAACCGCATTTGAAAAACCGCGCAGCAAAATTTGTGTTGAAGTATCGTTCTTTAAAATTCAATTAAAAATCGAAATTTTAAGATAGAGACTTGAAATGAGGTTCATATGAATCAGAAAGCTTTCATCTTCCAGATGATGTAAACATTTTCTTTGTAAGATAAAAACACGAAAAGCATCGACCGTAGATGCTCATAAGGGCGTAAATTTATGGAAAAAGTGGTTTTAATATTTTGATGAAAATATTAGTCTGTTTTAAATTATTTTTAAACAAATGAGGTCTTGTTTGAAGGAGAAATGTCTGTAGTCTTAGATTGTAAAAAGATCAAAATTCTACAATCCTTTTTTGCCTAGATATCGTAATCTGAAGTTAAAAAAACATAAAATATCGCACAAAACATAAAATAAAAAATTTTCAAGAATAAAATTTAAAATTCGGGCTTCGAAGTGCACCTTCCCATAGTCTGCACTACCCGTGTGCCAAATTTCACGGCTGTAAGTTTCACAGATTCACGTGGGGGCCGCATACACACACACACGCACGCAAACACTCTCTTTTATTAATAAGATATATATATATATTTATCCATGTTACAAATTTTCCCAGTTAGAATAACCAAATTCTTTTAAAAAGTCACATTAGTGTCAGGAAGTAATGGTTTAAAAAGTAGTTATAATGCCGTCTAACTGAAAAAAATTATGTGAATTAAAATAAAAAAGATTAAAAATAAAAAAATTTAAATTTCTCAAAAAAAGACATAAAACTAAAAAAAAATTATAATAAAATTACAAAACAGAACCACGGTAAAAATGTATTGCATGATAAAATTTTGTAAGATTTCATAATTATTTACAATTTAATAAAGGTTAAACCCAATGTATTAAACATTAATTTTTTAAAAATTACAAATTTTCTCAATAGGGATCATCTAAATCGTTTTCTAAAAGTATTTCGTCATCTTTTTTAAAATAGCTAATAGGCATTAAATTTTCAATATCCTCAGTCGCGGGTGTGGGACACTCAAATTCTAAATGTTCAAGCCCCTTTTTGCCAAACCCTGGATAAACTAATTTAATATCATTAATAAATTGTTCAACCGGTTCCCCATCAGAATTTAAGAAATGTAATTTATGACGACGATAAAAATGTAAACCCATATACTGACTTAGCATTTTATCAGTTCGACGACACTTCAAGGACTTTTTAAACCAACGATTTTCATTTTCCAAATCATTGATTGTGTTAGCGGCATTTTCTTTAGAAACAAATTCCCCTTTACTATGATTAGTCGTTAAATGTTTGGTACCCCTAGAAAATAATTTTTCTACATTATTGTATTGTGGTGCGGAACCTGTATATATAACACTTGTGTCTGGGTGGCAGTAACGTTTAATGAAAGGCGAAATATCCTGTTTCTTTTTGCTACCAACTTTAAAAAATAACACATCTTTATCCTCCCTACAAAAAATCCCCAAAGCAGTAATTGTTGAATTTTTTGGAACCCTACCTCGCCCATATTTACGTTTAGTTAAAAAAGTTTCATCAATTAGAACCGATTTCCCTTTCTCCCCTAATTTATTAAAATTGTCAGAAGCGTGAATTTCACAAACTTCTCTTAAGAAAGAAAAATAATCGCATAAAGTTTCTTTGGATAAAGCCGATTCGTTACGACTTTCCCGCCAGCTCTGTAAATTGCGAAATAAAAAGTTGGTAGGAATTTGTAGAACGAATGCAAAAATAATCGGGAGTGAATTCCTGAATGGTATTTTAGAATTTTCAAAAAAAAAATTATCCACAGGATTTACGGAGCCACAGCAAGGATGTGGATTAGATTTTGAAAAATGCCGCGAACAACAAACCCATCTCCATCCCAATTTAACATTAGCCGCACGATTTTTTTTTCATTTGAGACCCACATTTCGGACAAGAAGGAGAGCAAGAGTCATTAGGGAGTAAACCTACATCAATTGCAAAAGCAATTGCGGCCTCCTCTGAATTTATTGTAGACATCCATGTAAAAATTGAAAAATTTAAAAGTAAGGGATGCATATCTCAAAAAAAACCAAACAAACAAACAAAAAAAAATAGAAATTGGCAGAAGCACAAAGACTTACGTTCAGTTAAATTCCTATAGTCAAAATGTATGTTCAATAGTAAAACTATAGAATTGTTAACGTTTGAAATTACCAAGTGATTGAAATTAAATTGATTGGCCTTTAGATATTGTTTCTGACAAGCGCGTTCTTTAATTCCGTTTGAAAGTACCAAGTGATTAAAATTAAATTCATTATACCACGTGATCTCTACATAGAGACACAGCAAACAAACAACTCAACAAACAGGAATAAGAAACCACCCTAAAAACATAGTAACACAAACGAATGATAATATACCATATTGAAATATTTATCGCCCAAAAAAGTCGCCAAATTTCCCGGCTCAGGATACGGAACTCTTCCCCTTTAGGGTATGATTTTACCATAAGTGATTTCGGTTTTTGGTATTTATCAAAAACTTTCAATTTTGAAGAGACACTGCGTGATAAATTATCCAACATTTGGCATCTCTTTTCCAAAAATGCAATTTTTTTTAACTAATCCCAGATTGTCTAGCAAGGCTAGACAATCTCCGTAAAACCAAAAATTTCTAAAAAGTCTAAAATCAGTAGAGGGTCCAGAAGGACCTCGTCCTTAGTAAAACCGAAACAATTTAAAATATGGGCAGGGGAGGCCATGTCGGCAGAGCACCAGTGGCACTCCGGGAAGATCTTCTGTCCCTGCCCAAAAGTGAGTGCTTTAATATGACCACTCATGAAGCGCGAGAAGGCCGTTTGATACTTTCTGGGCTTGATCTGGAAAGACCCACCCGGACTTCCTCCAAAGTACCATGGGTGGCAAGGAGGAGTTCTCCAAAGATGGTTTTGTTCAATCTTCTTAAGGGAGTAAATCTCTCTAAAAGTAAGAGCCTCACAAGGGCTCACGTACTCCTCAGCCGCAGTCCTGGCTAAAAAGTCGGCCCTTTCATTACCGTCGATCCCAACATGGGAAGGGATCCACTGAAAATGAATAGTGTGTCCAGATGAAAGCCGGTCAAGAAGATCTAAGATGTCCAGGCTGGTCTGGTCCCCACTAATAGTCCAATTATAGAGGTGCTGAATCGAAGCACGGCTGTCAGTTAAAATCCAGACATCGTGAAATTGATCCTCAACTTGATACGCATACTGCAAGCCTTTCCTGATAGCAATAAGCTCTGATCTAAATACTGAACAGAAATCTGGATTTTTAATTTTAAATTCCACAGCACCGGTAGGAGTTGGTATGTGCACTCCACTACCAAAAATTCCCCCATCACCCCTGCTGCCATCGGTATATATCTTCAAAGAAGATTGAGGGATTCCATGGATATTCTCAAGAGTTAATTGTCTGATGAGGGCCGGAATCTCAGAGTTTTTAATAACACTAGTTAAGAGACCCTCATGGAAATGGATCCCATCACGTTTCAAACCGACGCCCAGATCATTTAAAGAGTGGGGCTCCACATTAGCAGAAGGCAGACCCAGCATTTTTACAAAGGAAAAGGGGCTATGCTTCCTCAAACGCTGGTTGTCAATCCAAGCATGAAGGTATGCAGAAGTTCTATGCTGATCATTGTAACTGTAAAGCTTGTTATAGTATTTTGAGAGGCTATAAGTTCTTCTCTACGAAAGAAGAGGTAGATTACTTTCATAGAGCACAATGTCATTTGGACAACTGTGTCGAAGTCCTGTGATGATTCTAACAGCGTTCAACTGTACCCTTTCAAGTTTATTCAGATTGGTATTGGAAGCACAAGAATAGATGGGAAAACCATACTCCAGTATTGGCCTAACAAGAGAAATGTAGGTAGTTCGAAGGGTGCTAGCTTCTGCTCCCCAGTCACGACCAGAGATAAATTTAAGTATATTGAGTTTTTCTGCCCTTGACCACCTGGCCTTCAATGTGTTTATTGCTTGTTATTTCCTGGTCCAAGATGTAACCCAGGTATTTAGCATTTTTAATATAGTTTAATTGAGTTCCGTTCATAAAGATCAAAGGCTGGTAATTGTAGAGGTGTTTTTTAGTAGTAAAGAAAGTCACTGAGAATTTTGAAGCATTAAAAGTCAGTTTATGATGCTCTGCCAAATGATGAGCCTCTCCCAGAGCACAGCTGAGATTAAGCTCAAATGCACTAATGTCAGAACTCGAGTGCCAGATTATGATATCATCGGCAAAGGTTCCCACATTACAATATTTAGAAATCTCTCTTTCAATGCCAGCAAGGTATAGAGAAAACAGGACGGGACTTAAAACCGAACCCTGCGGAACGCCTTGTTTAAGGCCGAAAGGATCGGACAAAGAGTTATTGTATTTCACTCTAATGGATCTGTTCCAGAGAAAGTCTGAAATCCAGGGAAGGGCTCTGCCCTTAATGCCAAATAAATCATGAAATTTGGTAATCAATAATTGACGCCTAACTCTGTCAAAGGCCCTAGACATGTCCAAGAGGGCTGCAGCAGAATGGTTAGTTGTCTTCATGTTGAGAGCATCTCGGACAAAATCTGGTTGGTAGTGCTATGTCCTCTACAGTAACCATATTGTTCTCCCGGCAGCAAATTATTAGAATACAGATGGAGATTTAACATGGCAAGAATAAGGGCCTGTTCACATAGGAGTCCGTTGCGTTGCGTTAAGGAAAAGATGACGTTGAGACGAAAATAAACCAATCATAGGCGTTCAAAATTTCATTGCTAATCGTTTGGAGGCATTTGATTGGTTTATTTTCGTCTCAACGTCATCTTTTCCTTAACGCAACGGAACAGACTCCTATGTGAACAGGCCCTTAGTCTCTCCATGAGTTTACAAACAAAGGAGGTCTAGGCAATAGGCCTAAAACTCCCAGGGGAGCTAGCATCTTTACCAGGCTTTAAGATAGGGACAGTGAAGGCTCTCTTCCATTCACGTGGGAGTCTTGGACGACTCCCACGTGAATGGAATCCACGTGAATCAAGAGAGATTAAATAGGTCCAAAAGTCTCTGCATACCATAAGGGCCAAGATGACAAATCATAGTACCATGAATGCCGTCAGGGACTGGAGATTTACCAAGATCCATAGCTTTTAGAGCAAAATTAAGTTCTTCCAAGGAAAATTTTTCAATAAATATAGGTTTACCGGAACTAGAAGTGCGGCAATTATGAATCATTCTTTTAGAATTATTTTTGGACTATAACATCGTTTTGGTTAAAAGCCAATTCACTTGTATTTTTGTAGAACTCTCTCAAGATGTTCGCTGCAGTTTTGTCATCATGTGATAATTTGCCATCCGGAGCGAGGACAGTATTGCAGGACACATTCTGGGGCTGACCATAACTTAGGGACCGAGCAAGACGCCATAATTTGGAGTCGGGAGCGCTGGATTCGATGTTGCTACATAAGTCAATCCAAGCTTTTCTCTTATGTTTAATGTATAGCTGTTTAATAGCAGCATTGAGTCTATTGAGTTCAACTTTGACCACAGGGTCATTAGTCCTGGAAAGCGTCTTGTGTAAAGTATTTCTCTTAAGGATAAGGGCCCTCAGCTCAGGATCCTTATGTTGGAAGAAAGGTTTCAGATGTCTGAAATTACCCCTAGGGATGGACTGATGGGAAGCATGGATGATCGCTTGTTTAAAAGTATGCCACTCCCGTTCCACATCGTCAGTGAGAGTCGCGGTGCCAAGAGCACTTTCGGTGAGCTGACTGCAGTAATCCCAATTAGCCCTCTTAAAATTCCAAAAGTTCCTGTGAGCTGCCACAGATTTTATATTAATCTGTACGTTAATCAGGATGGGCAGATGATCACTGCCAATGCTGTTGAGGATAGTCCAGTCGCAATGTGGGTAGAGCTCGGGACTGACAAGAAAAATGTCCAAAGCTTCAGAAGTGCCGTATCTAAAAGACGTATGAGTAGGAGAACCATTGTTAAGAAAGATAAGAGCTCTATCATCAGCAGCGGTCGACTGTTCGCAGCCCCTATTATTATTCATGGAACATCCCCAGGACAAATGTTTAGCATTAAGATCTCCAAGAAATATGGCATTTTTATCAGCAGAGTCAAATACCTCAACAGGGAGATGTGCCTGGTTAGGTGGGTGGTACAGACTGTAGATGTTAATCAGCCTTCTCTTCCAAGTAACAGAGATACCTTGCATCTCTAAATCAGAGTCCCGATTAGGCATGGAAATTTTCTTGTAGTTAACATTTCTAATAAGAAAGGCTAATCCGCCGCCACCTCCATTGGGTCTGTCCCCACGAAAAATACTAAAGTTTTTTTAATTTGATGGCAGAATGTTCTCTGAGTTTGGTTTCCTGAAGGGCAATAATCTGAGCGTCATACTTATCAGCCATTTCAATCAATTGGTCTAATTTAGTTCTCATGGTTGGGGAAGACAAGCCGTTGAGGTTGCACTGCAGAATTTTGTGAGAACCATTTTTAGAAGTTGGAGACCGTAATCCATTTGACGAACGAGGCCCTCTGCCTAAGCCTCGAGCGCGCCCCTGATTAACCTGCGCGACGGGCGATGCAGTATTCAAATCAGAAAAAGTAGGACTCATGGTAAAGGGAAAGGAGCAGCTTCAATTGGCCCAAAGGCCTGGGGCACCAGAGGGAGAAGATTGACTTAGCCCCGGGTGCCTGTCTGTTTTATCTGAGCAAAATGGAATGGCCTTCACGCCTAGGGTGATCCTACCAGGAGTTAAAACTCCCGACGTACGTCGCCCATTCCGCCCAGGAACACCCCTCCGCCACAATGAGATAACAAACAGGACTTGGAGGGGAAAAATGCAATTAAATCATCCAACTTCGGAACTTCCATGGAAGTTATATTTAGCTCGTATTGCTTTCTTGATTCTTTATCGAGTTTAGCCAAAATTATATTTAATAACACAACATCAGATAATTTATTTCTTTCAAGATCCATTGTATTTAGTGTTCTTAAATTTTTGTTAACTATATCTATCAAACTTCGTAATTCCTTAGAAGACTCATAAGTTATTTTATCAAATTCTAGTATTTGCTTAATATATACATCAACTAACACTCGTTTGTTTGAATAACTTTCTTCTAAAGCTGCGAAAAGCGTTTTAAATGTATCATTAACAGTTTGTAAATTCTTGGCTTCGCCGACTAAAGCCGAATGTAAATACTGCAATTTTTGAGTTTCATCTAAAGGAGAATTATTGGTAATAATATTATCAAATTGCAGCTTAAAACAACTATATTCTTCTATTTTTCCCGAAAATTTAGGAATTACAATTTCGGGAAGTCGAATATTAACGCTATTATTTACATCTTTAATACCATTTGAAATAAATGAACTATTTTGACAGGTAATCAAACTATTAATTTTTACCTGTAATGCTTCGATGCGAAATTCCAAATCCAAAAATTCTTCTTCAATATCCGATATACCTTCTTCGGGATCTACTTTCTCGAAAAACTGTATTCGAGTGTAATCCAAACTTGATTGATAATTTTCTAATTTTATTTTTAACTCAGCAGCTAAAATATCCAATGGGGCTTTTACCTCCTTTTCTTTTAAGTATGTCTCTATTTTAGTAATCTGAGCCTTCAATGTCGATTTTTGTCGATTTAGCGCAATGAGTGCCATTTGTTTCTCCGGCTACGTGGACCAACTGTATGAGCCAAATGTCATACGTGGCACTGGTCCCAAATTCGTTGATTAAAATGGACTGTAAACTAATAAATTATATCGAAACTATTGTCGATCATACGACATACGAATTAATATAACGATTTTATTAACTTAAACGCATTATCTACAATACTAATGTATGAACAAAATCAATACATGAAACATCGACCATACGATGTGCGAGCGTAACAAACTTTTTTTGATGCAGCAAACGATTTCAAACAAATTCTAATATCTTTAAGTTTACGATGCCAACATAAGAATTAAAAACTATGATACCTATATTTGTATTCTTTCAAGGGTGCGTTTGGCGATTGCCAACATAGCCATTGGCGTCAACACATATCTTGATACTGAGGATAAGGAGCTCTTGTTCCCTGGTGCCTCTATAGTCTTGTCAATGACCTTTGTTTACTCGGTGTTCAGAACGAGAACGATTTCAGTACGAAAAAAGATGGCTCCCCCGTGTTAATCGAAAAACAATAGCGCTCTTAGCTATTTATTCCACTCTACAGTCCGGACATAAGTTCACCTGACTTTGAGGTTCAAAGAACCTATGGAGTCAGAGCTCCATTTACCGGATCAGAAGGTTTCTATTATTAAGCCGCTTAAATTATCTTCAAGACTGCTGTTAAAAAAAAGGAATGCGACAGGAAGTGCAAACTTGAATTTAATAAATATATAAAACGCAAAACAGGATCATCTTAAAAATGGTAGAACAACTCAAGTTGTTAAATTTATAAAAAGAACAAACAATTCCCAATTCATGTGTAAGTAAAATCACGTTTGTAATTAAAACTGCTGCTTTGAAAAGCTCATTCACCATGGAGGAAATGTCAGGTGATGATCGCTACAGTACTCCCCCCCCCCCCAAGTGCCGAAGGTACTGAGGAGTTAAAGGTAGGCGTCAATTGAAACGCACGACTCTACCAGATCGAGTCCTTGTTGAAGTAGAGGGTTTTGGCGTCTGTAATTCTAACGGTTGAACATCTGCAGGAGATTCCGTCGGCAGGCCTGTTGTCGTGGGCATTGGAGGGGTAGAGGTTGAATCAGCTATATGAAAAGCTGGTTTTAACCGATCGATGCTCACAACTGATTCTTTACCATTTACTGACAGAGTGAAGTGTTTGTCAGTTCTTCTCAGAACTGACTCCATATTGGTGACTCCTGGTCGTCGATAAAGTATATATTTGCTATTTTCAATACGAGCTTATTTTATGTATGTGTAGTAATATGGGCAATATCCGTAATCAAGATGTCTTACTTCAGTAATTATTTTTACTCCGCATATTAAGTTCTTAATTTCGCATCTAGCGCATACGTAATTAGTATTTTCTATATTTAACGCACGTTTTCATTGTTATTCCAGTATACATATCACGCATATCGTATAATTTTTGTATCATTATATTTTCTTTTCGCATAATAAGAGTCATGTGTATTTTTATTCTCATAGCCATTTCTACAATTCTTTGCCAAATATCGTATTCATGTGTTTCTAAATATTGTATACAAACTCCTTTGAATGTGTAGTATAAAACTGTATTTTTAAAATGGCAAATCCGAACGCAGACACCTCAAACAACCATATCTCGCGTGTCACGGTCAAACCAGCACCGTTCTGGAAAGCAAATCCCACCTTATGGTTCGCGCGTTTAGAGTCCCAGTTCGCATTAGCTAACATAACGGTCGATAGCACGAAATTTCATTATGTTATGACTGCTATTGAACCTGAATTACTCAATTCTGTATCCCACATCCTTAGTGCGCCACCCGCGGAAAACCAGTATGATACTTTAAAAGGTCGTTTAATCGCCGTTCACTCCCAGAGCGATGAATCTAAATTTCGCACACTCTTTCAGGGTCTGGAGCTAGGTAACCAACGCCCGTCGCAGTTACTTTCCCAGATGAAAGTTCTCGCAGGTGAAAACGTCGGGGAACCTCTTTTAAAATCTTTGTGACTCTCAAGGCTTCCCCAATCAACTCAAAGTATTCTTGCCGCTCTCAGCGATGACTTACAAAAACTCGCGGTTGCGGCCGATAAAATTAATGACCTGGCCGCTTCAACGACAATTAATAGCGCATCCACGCAGCCAAACTCTTATCTGGAGCAACAAATGCTACTTTTAACTAAGCAATTTAACGAGCTCAACACCATTGTAAAAAATCGCCAACGTCCTCGCGGGCGAGATAATTACTTTAGGCATGACAGGCGACGTAGTCAGTCCCGCAGACGTTCCCGCCAACTTAAGGAACCTGCCAACAACTTGTGTTTTTACCATACAAACTTCGGCAAAAAAAGTACGAAAATGCTCTTCTCCCTGCTCCTTTAGACGGCTGGAAAACTAAATCGGCGATCGCCAGACGGCCAACTTCGCGACCCACCGCAAATCTCTAGATTGACTCTGGCCGACAAAAACTCAAAAACAAAATTCTTAATCGACACCGGAGCTGACATTTCTGTCATTCCAAAACCTTTTGCCTTTAATGATCAGTCTCCAGACAATTTAGTACTTTTCGCCGCAAACGGCACAAAAATTCCGACTTACGGTACCAAACGTTTAACTTTGAATTTCAATTTACGCCGTCCTTTCACTTGGTCATTCGTAATTGCAAGTGTAAGCCAACCGATCATCGGAATAGATTTCTTGACGCATTTCAACCTCTTGGTTGATACTCAAAGCAACTGCCTCATCGATTCCGTCACAAAATTATCTTCCAAGGGCCAACCTACTTCCATAAGTGCCGTACCACCTAACCTATCCATTTTATTAGGAAACACCGAATTTGACAAAATACTCCGCGAATTCCCCGAGCTCACTAATCCTTCAAAACCCAATAATTTCTCCGAAATTTCTTAGTTTTGCACCACATCGAGACAACCGGACCTCCCGTTTTTTCTAAACCCCCGGCGCTTATCCCCGGAATTACTGCAAGCTGCTCGGCTTATAGAGGAATGAAATTATTGCGCAGTTTATTGCGCAGTCAGCGTTTTTCCACCTCAGAAAAGTTTACTTCTGCCGTTACCCGAGGACTCTACAAAAGTAAGTATGCTGCAAGGAATAAAAAAAATCTTCCTAGATGTTCGGACTCTAGGAATCTAAAAAAATCTTCCTAGATGTTGTTGAGTAATGAAGAAGCATGGGGACTGTGCAGAAGTACTGGAGAGAGAAATTGTCAGAAATCAAATAGGTATAAAAAGCCTAATTTAGTGTGCATTACTTTTGAAATGACCCTCGTATCTTAAATTATATCTAGTTTCAATTACTAGAGAAAATTTTTCTTAGGGCTCATTTAAATGAATTTGGGTGTTAATAAACTTCCAAAATATAATTTATATTAAAATTTTAATTTTGGTATAGTTTGGGGGTCATCTTAATGGCCAGAGCATTGTTCTTATGAGTGGATGGTTTGTGGTTCTATTCCCTGGCATGAATTCCCCATCGTTAATTAAGAATACGTTTGATATATTATAACTAAGTTTATTATTAATTAAAAGTTTAATTATTTTATTACTACTTTAGTCATTACTATTACAGAGATTAAATCTTTAACATTAACCCTAAACAACTTTATTATTTAACAAAAGAAAGAAAAAATTCTGATAAAACGTAAGTTCAAAAGCTAGTATTGAATACCGAGAATTATTACTAATAAATTCTAAATCCAATGTTTTTTCGATAGAGGAATGAAAGCTTGATTATATTAGGTTTTTCCCACTGAATTCAAAGCTTTTCACGATTTAAAATTATAAAAAAGAGTTTCTTAAATTAAAGAAAAATGTTATAACCAAACTTCCACAATTTTTTAAACACCGTATCCTCTTGAAAGCAAGTAAAAGTAGACCCGGTATGAAGTTAAAGAGTTGAGAGCACTACGGTCAACTTTGGCTACAGAAGGCCTCATTGACCGGGACCCACGGTTTAATGCCGATTCCGAACGGCTACAAACATACGTGCCAGCTGTGGGACTAGAATCCATAGGCTCGAGGATCAAATTACAGCACCCAAGACATTCGGCCATCGGCCAGTCATGTGGATAAAGAAAGAGAAATAGACTCAGACCCGGCTTCATCTAATAAAATGGGCCAGAGGTAAGGTATTTAACCTGGCAAGGTCCCGTAGAGATTCTAACTCTGATTTATACAATTTAGTCATCAAAGTAATTTAACTAAATTCAATTTATATTTAACTAGTGGCCCCGTTGTTCGACATCGAGCAAATTTCATTCAATTTTCGCAATAACATATGCCGTTCTAACTTACATAGCTCATTGCTTATTGAACTTTAGCATTTCAGTCTTTGCAACTAATTATCAACTTTAACTGATTGTAAGGGCACTCAAACTGAACAGCCAAGCGGGCTTCTTAGTAATGATGAGAAATTTTTCAACTTCGAACACAGACGCCTCCTCCATTGGCACGATTTCTTCTGGTATCTGAACATCGTGGAAAAGATTTTGTTTAGTTTCAATGAAGCAACTTGGCTACAAGCCGTATTGTTGGCAACACTGGTCCAAATAAATGGTTTTTCCATGCAAAAAAATAATGTATACCTAAACCGATGTTGCCAATAAAAAAAACTCATTATTGAATTCACTGAATGATAAAAAAAAAAATTTTAAAATGTAAAAGTCCAGTGCGATTGATAATGGTAAAATAAAAAAGCTAGCGAGCGCGCCATGTAGGGGAAGAAAAATTGTTTATAATGTTTATTCTTCGGTTTTTAAACAAAAATTAAGTTGGGTAATTCTAAATTAACAATTCGCACGAAGCGGGGATCTTAGTCATTTAAATGGTACCTCATTTATCGATTTTGGTTAAGTATGAAGGGAGAAAAAGGGATAAAACAAAAAACACTTTATAGAAATAATATCGCAGGGTTAAAGGTGAAACACACAAAAGGCCTGTCACATAGGAGTTCGGTAGTGGAAGCGTAAAAGGAAAGAGGGCGCTGAGACGGAAGGAAACCAATCATAGGCGTAAAAAATTTCGTTGCTAATCGTTTGGAGGTTTGTCATTGGTTAAATATACACTCTGTCACAAAAAAAATATGCATCCAGAAGGAAACGAGCTACTATCACGAAACTTGACATGTATGTAGTGTATGAGGAGATAAGCAAATGATTACAAATTCAGAAGAACAGACCGTTTTATTAAGATATGGCATGAAAAAGGTTACAAATCAGTAAGTAGTAAATTCACCTCTGGCAGCTATCCACCTCTGGCAATCCACCTCTAGCAAGCCGAAACACGGCGTGGCATCGAATTAATGAGGTCACCTATGACATCCTGCGGAAGATGATGCCATAATCTTTGCAACTGGGCAGTTAATTCACCAGTATTCCGGGACGGCTGCAGCTGCCTTCCAAGCACGTCCCAGACGTGCTCTATTGGCGAGAGATCTGGTGACATGGCAGGCCATGGGAGTACGTCATATCCTTGAAGACATTGTTGGGAGAGTCGCGCAGTATGAGGACGAACGTTGTCTTGCTGATAAATGGCACCTGGGTGACTTGATAGCATAGGCAGTACAACTGGCTTTAAAATCTCGTCCTCGTAACTGCGTGCCTTCAAAGTGCGTTGAAGGACGACTAGAGGTGATCGTGTGTCCCACCAAATCGCACCCCACACTGTCACACCTTGTGTAATCGCCGTATGCCTCTCGACAACAAATGCCGGATCAGACCGGTGGCCTGGCCACCTTCATACGCGTATGCGCTGGTCATCAGCATTGAGACTGAATCAGGATTCATCGCTGAAGATCACACGCTTCCAGTCGGTCACACTTCAGCTTACCCGAGGTCGGCAAAAATCCAATCAACACTGCCTATGATGCGTCTTAATGGACGTCGGCTCCTTATACCTGCGTCGGCCAGTCGTCTCCGAATGGTTTCCCTTGATACCACCGGATGTCTAAAAGGTGGTAAATGGCGTCGAATCGATTATAGCGACGTTGTTGGTGCTGTACCGTAAATAACGTAGCTAGTTTACAAGAAGAAAACAAAACTTTATTTTATGTTGATGAGGGGCAACACATCACATTATAACTGTAGCATAATAACGTAGTTACTTTTCAGAATCTAAAAAAGATGAGGAATATCACCTCAAAAACATAGGTGTAGTTCAGCACGAACAACCCTTTTTTCTCTCTCCTCGTTCGATCTCTTTTTTCTCATTCACTTCAGTTCGCTCTCATTTAAAAACCGCAATCCGGGTCTCGATCGGGAGGTCGTCACAACTCCTCCCTCCTTGAAAACTTTTCTAGTGTGTTACGAAGGAAAAGTTAGTCAGATGGTATACAGGACCATCAAATATAAAATGATCTCCGAAACGTTCATGTTCCTTTACTAAAGGGCACACAAACAAGTATCAAGTGATTAAAGTTATTAGGGGTCCACACACAAAACAACAAAAAAAACTTAAATGTAACATGTAATTAACGGAACTTCAACTGAATAAAGATTGTAGATTAAACTCAGAACATTACCAATTCTGCTACTACATAGCATTGTTCTGATTACAGAATCATAATTTTTTACACAATATTCATCAAAACATAACATTTTCACGTTAATGTATTATCCAAAACAAAAACAAATTAAAGGAATAAAATAAAATAATCATGCGAGATATATATATATATATATATATATATATATATATATATATATATATATATATAACAAATGCACTACTACATTTTTACAATACCCTTTTCCAGTATAGATATAACCTTGTAAATTTAGAGAGGCTGTACTCATTTCTTCATGCATACGCTGTAAATATTTATAGCAAGCATCTACATCTTGCTTTGGTCTACGAATAACAACCTTGTTAGGTAAACCAGGTTTCGGAAAGTTTACGATAACCTGATTGAATTTATTCCTAACCTTTCTAATTTCTTCCCCTTCAAATCGAACATCTCTGTCATCTGATAGAAAGTTAATTAAAGATTTTGTCTCCTCCTTCGGACGGTTGGTATTTGCGCCATGTTTGCCAATTATATGAGAGTGGAAAGCTGGTGTTATTGTGAAGGCTGCATAGCCAACTTGTGTTTTAAGTTCTTTAGTCACTTCTTTTAATTTTCGGCAAGCTTCCTTAACTTGATCAGGGGGTCCTTCTACCTTAATGCTGTCATGCCCATCAGCAAAATCCACCTGTACTTTCGTTAAGTCATTAGTGATCTGTTTAATATTAGCTCCTCTTTTCCCAATAATGCGTTTGTGAAGCCAACGGGGAGCATCTACATGTTCAGTAACAACACTGTTTGTCTTTGAATACACAAGTGTATGAGCAGGTCCATTTAAAAACCGCAATCTCGATTGGGAGGTCGTCACAGTGCGGACGTGGCCGCTCTTATGATTGCGCGATCCTCGTCACATTTGTGCTCCTGGGATGCCCTGACCCTCCGCGACGGTAACTATACCTCCCGTGATCCTTGGTTGCCAACACCGAGCAACTACCATATCGCTCCGACTGAGGTGGCGGCCGATACGCCTGTTCGACCAACCTGCTTCTCTGAGGCCTACTATACGCACCCTCTCGAAGTCCGACAATTGTTCGTACGGTCGCCGGTTGCGTTTCAGAGGCATCTCTAGTCACAATACCGTCCATTCAAGTCAACAGATTTGTTTGAATAACCTTATGGCACGAGCAATCATGATTTTAAACTCTCCCAGCTGCGCATCTCATATGCGCATAGTGCGCTTACCCTTGTCTCATTGGCGTCAAAATTTTAATCATTTGCATATCTCTTACCATAGTACATTTTTGCCAAGTTTCGTGATAGTAGCTCGATTTCTTCTGGGTGCATATATTTTTTAGTAACAGAGTGTATTTCAATACTTTAACGCTTCCGCTACCAGAGTCCTTTGTGAACAGGCCTTAAGTCAAAAAACATGATTTTGAGAAAACGCTGATCAAAGATTTTTTCTTTTAACTTCTTTGGTACTAACATTACTAAATCAAATCAGGTTATAGCGCACTAGAGGTTTTTTTTCTGGGAGGAGGGGGGGGGGGGGGGGGGGGCTAACCACAAACCAGTCTTGGCTCTCATATGCTTATTTTATATTATTATCCTCAGGATGGTGTTAGTGTGTTTAATCTATAAAATCTACTAGGCTAGAGTACTTAATGTGATTACAAAACTTTGAAAAAAAAATATTTCAGGTAATCTCTTCTAACGAAACTACTGCGGGATATTAACGTAGGATTACTTACCGTTGTTTACCTCTTTTGTATGTATATATGTATGTATGTATCTAGATATATGTACGTGTATATATATATATATATATACACTCATGTCCATAAATTATGGATAATTCAGAATCACACGGAAATCGAACTCTAAAGTAAAAATTTCACCTGTAGAATTATCACACATATCTCGAAGAATAATATGCAAATTACAGGAAGCCACTAGATGACGCCGATAGTACGTCACAATGACGAGAGGGTAAGAGAAGGGTATATAAGTAAAGGTGGCAAAGAAGTAAAATTGTTCACAAGCCTTGAAACTGTGGTACCCGTGCCATAACCGAATAGTTATGACACAGAGGACGCATGTGGATGATTTTTTACTTTGTAGAATTATGGGCCGCCTGGAATGTGGGCGTACTCAGTTGGAAGTATCCGAGAAACTTGGAATTGCCCATAGTATCATCTCTAGGCTTTAGCAACGATTCCAAGATGACGGAAATGTCAGTAGACGTTACAGTAAAGGTCGTCCCCGAGTTACAACGCCGAATGAAGACCGGTATTTGGCAGTAACTGCCAAATAAATCAGACGGAGCACAGCATCCGACCAGTCTCGTCAGCTATCTGCAGCCACGGGTACCACAGTTTCAAGGCAAACCGTGTAAAGATGTTTGGGAAATATTGGTCTATATGCTCGCAGGCCTCTCAGATGTGTTCCGCTCACGGCAACTCACTGTCGGCAGCGATTAGCCTGGAGTAGAGAACATGCAATGAGGACATCGTCACAGTGGGCTTGTGTGTTGTTTACCGACGAGTCCAGGTTTAGATTGCAGTCTGATTCACGTTGGACTTTCATATGGAAAACGGCAACTACCCGTTACCACCAAGACAACATCATTGAGTGACACCGTTACGGTGGTGCAGAATTGCTCGTTTGGGGTGGAATTATACTGAGCTCCAGAACAGATCTGCATGTTCAAATCGGAACCATGAAAGGCCACATTTATCGGGACATCATTCTGGAGCAACATGTACGTTTGTTTAGGGGTGCCATGGGCGCAGAATTTGTGTTTATGGATAACAACGTCCGTCCTCATCGAACAAACATCGTAAACGAATGCCTTCAATCTGAGGATATCACCCGTATGGAATGGCCAGCATTCTCACCTAACTTGAATCCGATAGAGCAATGCTCCCCAACCTTTCTATCGCCGCGGACTGGTCAACATTTGATAATTTTACCACGGCCCGCTGAGGGAGGACGTTGATTGTTAATATTTTTGATTATTTTAATTTAATAATTGACTAGTTTGTACCCGTTAAAACATGACAGCTAGATAGTAAATAAATGTACTAATGCACAAATTATACTCAACACATCATTGCCAAATGTTGAAAATCATAATAATACGCAGAAACAACTTAACGTGTTTAAGCGGCCTCGTGTTTAGTGAGTATCTAAAGCCAGATTTAAAATTGTCACTGAGCATGCGCAGAAAGCAATTTTTTAAACTGTAAATTATCGCTAGTTAAACGGCGCGAAATAAGCAATTTCCATGAGGTTTAATCTTATATTTCACAACCATAATTATCATAAAAATAAAAATGGCAGAGAGAGATCTTGAGAGACTCCTCGAAATAAACGTGTTTATCATTAAAATATGTCACTGAGCATGCGCAGAAATCAATTTTTTTAATTGTAAATAACTGCTAATTAATAGATATTGAGGTTACAAAAACCAAATTTGACAAATCAACATATTACAATCCTTCGTTTAAGACCAAAATGAAGAAAATTGATGCAGTAGTTTTCTCTCACGGACTGCCCAAAAAGTCGGCTTAGTAACTTAAATATATAGATGTTATTATAATTTTGATGTATAAATGACGCTATGTTTATTTATTGTTCAATAAAAAACTCGTTTTATTTATTTATTTGCTTGTTTCTTTTTTTCCTTCTTTCAGGAAAGCACATTTATTTTCAATTTCATGACTGCAATTTTAATTCATAATCTTGAAATGTTTAATACACAATAAACTAATTTAAAATAGTAACAAGATTTCTTCTGTTACAAAGGTATAAATTAGCACAAACCCAACATAGTCGCACAAACCCGAGAGAAATACACCACAGTAAATAAAATGGAAAAAATTCATGTCCCTTGGGCGGCCCGGTACCATTTGATCCACGGACCGGTACCGGTCCGCGGCCCGGGGGTTAGGGATCACTGCGATAGAGCATGTGTGGAACATGCTTGGCCGACGAGTTGCAGCCCGTTAAACACCTCCTACATATGTACCGGAACTTGGAGAGCATTGCTTGCTGAATGGAGTAATCTTCCCCAAGATCAAACAAAGTCGATAAACAAGAGAACTCTCAACATACAAAAGAACACTACCTCTATAAGTCGAAAAGTTATAGCCTCTACAGCCCCATACACTTCGAGCCCCCTCCCCCACTGAAATTTAGGTTTTTCATATGTTAAAGCTATATATTTACCAAACACATTGTTAAAGTCGTTATTTATGCTTTTGTCACATATTACCGCTCACTTTTCCGGAAGTGTTTCTCTCTCTCTTTTTACTCCTGGTTACGTTGTTGATGCTTTATTCCCTATCAGATTTACCCATCAAACTAAAAGTCACCATACAAATTAGAAGACCCATACATACCGTTGAAGAAAAGAGATCGTTATAAAGCATATTATAAATTCTTCTAAATTCTAAATGAATCGTAAAGAAATAAGTTCCATTGCTGTTCTCTACACCCTTGGCAGAAATGTATTCCAGACAAGGCCCATATAGGCTTGCGGGCCTAGGGGTGCAGCTCCGGTTTATAATGGCACCACAAGGGTAAGAGTCCGACTTATCCAGGTGCCACATCAATTTTGACCGAACAACTCGAGGGGTGATATCTGGGGGAATCGTACCTTCTCCACCCACTAACCTCAAAGAAGGACTTCCCGGTCTACGGATTTAACGTACCCATATCCGGCCTAGACACGAGGCATTTATCAGCGCTTGTCGGGATTCAATCCGAACACCTGTGTCAATCGCCAAATATTTCACCAAGCGAACAGTTTGGTGAGACGTGCATTCCGGCAACCCTCAGGTGTTGGACAACCCTCAAAATGTACCCCTTTATTACATATCTAAAAACATAGACGTTAATTTAGAAAATGGCCAAAATGAAGCCCTCTGTCGGAGGAACGCAGAAACAAAAACGATATTGCTGTGTGCTGCGTAATGTTGTAATGCCAATAAAGGATGTTCCGTAAAGTTTAACCTTCTGATCAATTTAATAATGAACTGATACAGTATTTTCCATCTGTTCAGTATACACCCTTAATACCGAAAGTCAACATGCTACCACTAGGTTTCCTCTGGCCCCCAAAAAAGTTCCGCAATTTTCATTTCCAAAGTTTTGAGAAACTTGTAGAGAATTGCCTTTTCCCATTATACTAGCTGACTTGTAGCAACAGCCGAAAGATAAAACGGTATAACTACAATTCCATTTCAAGCTAAAGTGCAACTAAAATGGGAGATTAAATAGCGTAGCAAATTTACATGGCTTACAAAATGTACCCCTTTATTACATATCTAAAAACATAGACGTTAATTTAGAATCTCTCGCCCCAAAGCTCCTAGAAACTTCATCCTTACGGCTTTGGACGCTGGATTTGAAAAACTCACTTACTTCTATTTACCGCTTTCTCTAATGAGCATTCCATATCATGCCTACGTCATATTCCCAAAATTGAAGAGGAATTTAACGATAGGCAGATATGAAATGAAGAGATAACTTATGTGCTAAATTGAAATAGCTTGTTTGTCACCCAACAGATAAGATAATCTGAACTACGCATAAAAAAGTTCCTTTTTTACAGAACTAAACTTTTAAGTGTCCACTTCATACTTCTTTTGCACGAAAGGTTACTATAAATGAAACCCCCACCCCACCCCCAATGTTATAAGTACTTATCCTGAAGTCATTCATCTATGCTGCTCACATTGTATACAGGTTAATGTCACGAGCTTCCCTGCAGCGGGCTTAGGCTCAATACCGTCTAAGGCAGGGGTTTCTAACCCGTGAACCGTGACCCCAGTGAGTTTTCTGGGGGGGGGGGGGGGTTCTCCATGGTTTTATTCAATTAAAGTAACTTTTCGGTGAATTTCTCCGAAAGAAATGCGTCAATATTTATTCACCATGAAACTGAATTGGGCTTTTTTTATTTTAATTTTTAATTATTTATTTTAATTTCCTAAGTCTCATTCAAAGCGCAAACTCAGTTCGTTGGAAATCTACCGCCTTTATTTGATGGTCAATGAAAATCGCGGTGATTTCCTACATACAGTACACAAATTCTAAACATTAGTTTGTCATTAATCAATCTGTTGTCACTTTTAGCATTACTCTTGTTTCCCCCAACGGAATAAAGCAGTTTTATTAAGGCAAAAGTTTTACCAATTTTATTGTTATATAGTTATGAATCAACAAGATAGTTGCATTATTATTATTTTATTTTAGGCTTTGTCCTGTTCTATTCTTCCCTTTACACACTTCTAAGTGAGGGATGAATGTTTCTTATGTTCTCCATTTCTTACAAATTTCATTTTTGTTAAATTAAACATTTAGTTGAAATTAAATTATGAAAAATGCATTTTATTGTTTTTTCCTTTCTTAAAAGGTTATTTTAGTGAAGATATGCAGGGTGCGAAGGGGGGGGGGAGGGTTGCAGGATGTGTGAAAATAATTGAAAGTGGTCGCGACTTGGAAAAGGTTGGGAAACATTGGACTAAAAGACATGGACGTTCTTCTGTCAACCTCATAGGGAGCGACGTTGGTTCTCCTACATTGTAGTCCAACAAGGAAACCAGGAAAATTCGCGGTGTGAAATGGGCGCATGTCGAAAAGACAAGTGCTATTATTTATTTATTTATTTTACTTATTTTTAATAAATTATTTATTTATTTTAAATAAATAAATAATTTATTATTTATTTATTTACATTATTTTTTAATTTAAATAATTAATAAATAATTTAACTTATTTAACTATTTTTTTAATTTATCCTTTTTTTTTCTTTCTCTCAAATTTATTTGATTATACAGACCGCGAAATATGTCGGTTAATTTATCATGGGAATACCCACTAGGTGGACCAACGCTACTCCCGTGCGAGTGGACAGTACAGGAACCATCCATGCTTTAGCTGGTATTCGAACCGGTTCAACGTGGTTGAAACTTAATGCGCTGATTGCTAAAATATGTGAGCCGCTGAAAATTGCAACTTTTGATAGCAGATAAATAAATGAGATTGCATTATTGGTTGATTGAGACATTTAGCGACAGAGAGAAAGACAGAGAAAGTATAGAATTACGACGATTTATAGTACCGAGGGAGTTCTATTCATAAAATATTACAATTTAAAGAGCACAACAATAATTTTTTTTCTAGGTCTTTTAATGTGAATAATTTAAAGGAATGATGCTCTGTACATTGCGAAGCTAAGTGTTCAAATGTTTTCAAGCAAATACATTTTGGAACAATGAACTAAACGCATAAAATAACCCATACTTTTTTAGAACTGCTTATAATTCAGATCTTTTCTCCCCTTCTCATGTCGGCCGTGAGTCGAACATTTACTCCTATTATCTTTTTATAGATCATCAACTCTAAAGAGCCTCTTCCTTTTCGTTTTGATTACGGCGAAGGTCAGGTCAGTGTCCTCTATCTTCCCCGGCCCTCCCGCCCCCTCATATTTCGCCGACAAATACGAGGAGGCCGCTCTTTAGCCCTTATCTCCTATATGCTATTGCTTCTGTAAACACGCTGGTCGCTACGAGTGCTGGTAAATATTTGGTTTAGCCGATTTTTTGGATGAAACGAAGATTTTTTTTTTCTTCTCACATCTGGATATTATTAGGACAGAGATAATAAAAGTGTTGAAAGAAGAAAGACACAAGTCACGTGTCGTTGAAATATCAGTACAAAAAATCCTGCCTGAACTGGAATTAATTAGGACGAAGTGAAATTCCTTTTTAAATAATTTTCCACATGAAGTAGAGTGTCAGTGAAGAATATTACATACATAAAATTTGTGGACTACGCAGGAATACGAGGCTTCTTAAAATATACCACCCCCCCCCCCCAAAAAAAAAAAAAAAAACTATTATTAATCCCTACAACCTGAAATAAATTATAAATAATATTGATGATTTTAATATTATTTATTAATTACAGGGTGGGGCAGAATGGACTCACATTTCAAAGCGTAATAAAAAACGAACGGAACAATTTACATAAGAAAAAGCTTTATAAGCTATTTTCGAAAAGTATGATAGACCGGGGCATGTTGGCCATAGAGACACGTTGGTCCATCTGCGATATTTTTCAAACTATCCTGTAGATTGCGTTACTAGCTAAGTGACGTGTGTCTTAGCACGTTATCTTTCACCCATAACAGCGTCAGCAGTGGAGAAGCAAATCAAACGAAAGCCACTTTAAATTTTCAAATTTTCACGGAAGTGAGTTTTTTTTCACTTATAAATAATCGTTTCTGATTTGTTTCTAAATTAAAGTTTCACTTAGGTGAATAGCAGTCTAAAAGATCGTTGTTTAGAGCTAATTTTCTACCCACTGATTTGAAAAAAATATTGACAGAATATTTGATACAACGATCAAAAGCCAAAATGGCGATATGGGGCAAGTTGGCCCATTTTATCCGGGGCATGTTGGCCCAGTGGCCCAAGATGTCCCACAATCCAAGAGTTTGTTTTCTACATTCATAAGCCTATAAAAGTCAATAAAATTGTCAATAAATCAGGAGAAGACTGGATTCAATGTACCCGGTGCAATCGTTGGGCACATGAATCATGTGTCACTGGAGACACGATATTTTATGTTTGCATTCATTTTGATGATGAGAAAGATCGATGAAGGCAGAAGTTAAGTTGGACAAAATATCTTTTCTTATCCTTTGTATCTTTTATATACCATATTAAAATTACATTTGATATTTTATGTGTTTTTTCATTTCCGTTAGTAATCCGAAAATCATTCAGAGGGCATCAATTCAGAGGGCCAACGTGCCCCGTTCGATGGGGCAAGTTGGCCCAGTGACTAGATGTCTTGCTGAGCTTCATATAGAAACTATTAATTAATATTTTTCAAATTTTCTCATACATGGTTAAGCTTTAAGATGTGCTGATTGTACAAACTTAAAAAAAAATTAAAAATTTCAATAAATTATTTTCTTTTAAAATATCGAAGAAAAAATGGGCCAACAAGCCCCGGTCTACCCTACTTATAATATATACTCGTCAAAAGTGAAATTGCAACACCATGAAGGAATGCTCGTAGCGATGTGAAAATAACAGTATCGGTAGAGGTAAGACACATATGCAGATGATTAAAGAAACAAACAAATATATGGAAAACTAGCTGAAAACCCGCGCTTCGCTACGGAGTACATTCAAATTAAATACATCGGTCAATGTATGCAATTAATGCCAAAAAAAGTAAATATATATATCTATATATATAAAAATGAATGTGTGTCTGTCTGTCTGTACTCGATAGATTCAAAAACCATACATCCAATCGCCGTGAAAATTTGGGAAATTATTAGGTATATCCCTAGGAAGGTTTTTGAAATTTTTTTTTAAAATCAGAGTTTGGGTTCTAGGTGCTCCCGAACAAATATCCCCAAAATATCAAAATAACATTTAATTAGTAATGATGTTTGAAATTTAGCCTAGCAGTATGACGTAATGTAATATTTGCTAGATTCCTGCACCTGAGATTGTTTGCATGTGTGATATTATATTTTGTATTATTCGCGTGATATCATATTCTGTATTATTCCTACTTTACAATGACTGAAGATGGCAACTTCTATTATTTTTTATAGGATGAAATACGTTTGTAGGTTGTTTTTTAAGATGTCAAAAAACTTTTGTAATTATTAATACGAGAATAAATTATTAATACGTGAATAAATAAAAATATTGGAAATACGTTTTATTTAACCCCTCAATTATGCCACCAAAGCGAAGTGCCATTAGTCGATCTACAAATCAAGCAAAACGGAGAAGAGAAGAACGAGCTTCAGAAACAAGTGAGCATAGAAAAACTAGGCAAGAAAGAGATCGAGATCACACTGCTCTTGCTCGAGCTTCAGAAACAAGTTAGCAGAGACAAGCTAGGCAAGAAAGAGATCGAGATCACACTGCTTTTGCTCGATCGTTAGAAACAAGTGAGCAGAGACAAGCTAGGCAAGAAAGAGATCGAGATCACACTGCTCTTGCTCGATCATTAGAAACGAGTGAACAGAGGCAAGCAAGGCAAGAAAGAGATCGAGTTCACATTGCTCTTGCTGGATCATTAGAAACGAGTGAACAGAGGCAAGCAAGGCAGCAAAGGAATCGAATACGCAGGACACAGACAAGACGAACGATACATACTGATTTGAATTTATGTGGTTTCAATTACAATCCCCTTTACAATTACAGTCTTCATCCAAGTGTAATTATTGGGAAAATGGATAAAAAGTGTACGTATTGTGGTGCTCAAAAATTTAAAAATGAAACACCAGGTATGTGATGTGCAGGTGGAAAAGTAAAGTTACCAGACTTGCGTTCACCACCTGAACCATTATTAACTTTAGTATCAGGTGAAACAAGTCAATCAAAAAAATTTTTGAAAAATATACGCAAGTACAATTCATGCTTCTAAATGACATCGTTCGGAGCAACGAATATCGTTAGCGCAAATTATATGCTAACATTTAAAGTACAAGGGCAAATTTATCACCATGCTGGATAACTACTACCCTTGCCAAATGCTGATCACAAATATCTTCAGATATATTTTATGGGAAATACTGACGAACAAATCAACAGACGGTGTCAACTGAATATGAGTACTAAACGAGAGATTGTCGCTGAATTACAAAATTTGTTTGAACAACATAATGAATTAATTAAATTATTTAAAACCGTCATTGAACAAATGCCATCTGACGATTACAAAGTAATAATAAAGGCAGATAAAACACCTATTGGTCAACATCGAAGACAATTCAACGTACCAACGATCGATGAAGTGGCAATTGTCATAGTTGAAGAATTTAATTCTCGCGATATAATTCTTCATCGTAGAAATGGTGACGTCCAGAAAGTATCAGAAACGCATCGTTCATATGATGCATTACAATATCCCATTCTATTTTGGCAAGGAGAGGATGGATATCATTTTAATATTAATATGAGAAATCCTACAACTAATGTGGACATTAACAAAAAGGTCAGTGCTATGAATTATTATGCATATCGAACGATGATTCGTGAGAATGCAGATAATCATATATTGAAATGTAGACAATTATTTCATCAATACATTGTTGACATGTATGCAAAAATAGAAAGTGAAAGACTCCTCTACATACGACTAAATCAAGTCAAATTGCGTTCTGAAGAGTACATCCATTTACGTGATGCAGTTGTAAATGATGGCAATCTCAGTGAATTGGGAAAAATGGTAATTTTACCATTCACATTTACAGGCAGCCCAAGACACATGCATTAATATGCACAAGATGCAATGACGTATGTTCGTGCATATGGTCGTCCAGATTTTTTCATCACATTTACATGCAACCCAGCATGGGATGAAATAAAGGAGCTTTTATTAACTGGACAATCACCATCAGATCGTCATGATATTTCTGCACTTGTATTTAAACAAAAATTAAAATCTTTAATAGATTTTATTGTCAAACACCATGTATTTGGAGAGACGCGCTGTTGGATGTATTCCATTGAATGGCAAAAAAGAGGTTTACCACATTCGCATATTTTAATATGGATGATGGAAAAGATAACACCAAACAGAATAGGGCAATGTCTCGCAGCATGTCACATCTCAACTCTTGCAGATTTTACTTCTTGTTTGGCGAGGAGTGGCAAAGCATTGCATAATTTAACATGGCGTTCAATGAGCATTCTTACAGCTTGTTGAATAAAATGCTCTCAGATTACGCAAAGTCTTTAGATACAGTATCTAAACAAAGGTATATCACTAAATTAAACCTTCAGGTACAGCCCGGAAAGGTTTATTCAGTATGTGACCCGTATTTATTGACAGAGGAAGACTGGAGTTACGATACAAGACGCTGGCCTGAAGTAACTTATCCCGATATCTACATATATCTCAACATAATAATAATCATGCTCAACGAAAGAATGATTATATTCTCTTAAACCTTGCGAAATATTGAAAAAAAAGTGTTACATACCCGTTAGATACAACTAATATGAGGAATTTTATAGATAAACTTAAATTATTTAACTCAAAATGAAGGTATCGTCCAAAAACACATGCAAACGCATAGGAACGGCTTCTGTTTTCTGCCACCCGATAATGACGTCATCAATAGCAGACGAAAACTGACGTAGCCAGTGACGTTGCGACGTTTCGCCTTATTGATGAAATCATCTCTGCAGAAATACCAGACATTGAAATTGATAAAGACTTGCACGATATTGTCTCAAAAAATATGATTCATGGTCCATGTGGCTCACTAAATAATAATTCACCATGCATGTCAGATGGAAAGTGCACAAAGCGGTATCCTAGAGACTTACTTGCTGAAACTATTACAGGCAATGATGGATATCCACTCTATCGACGACGATCTACCGAAGATGGTGGAAAATCCATTAAACTAAAAGTACTCAACAATACTATTGATGTCGATAATCGTTGGGTAGTACCATATTCTCCATTACTACTAAAAACGTATAACGCACACATAAATGTTGAGTACTGCAATTCAGTGAAAGCTATAAAATATATTTGCAAATATGTGAACAAAGGAAGCAATATGGCAGTGTATGCAGTGGAAAATACAACTGCTTCTAACGATGAAGTCACCCAATATCAACTTGGACGCTACATAAGTAGCAATGAGGCTGTATGGCGTATTTTATCATTTTCCATTCATGAGCGATATCCAACTGTTGTTCATTTAGCAGTACATCTTGAAAATGGACAGCGTGTGTATTTTACATCAGAAAATGTACGTGCAAGAGCAATGTCACCACCGCCAACAACATTAACTGAATTTTTCACATTATGCAGAAATGATACCTTTGCAAGGACACTACTGTACTCTGAAGTACCAACTTATTTTACGTGGAATACATCAACAAGAAAATTTCAGCGTCACAAACAAGGTAGAGCAGTACAAGGACATCTAAATTTATATTCCACAGATGCATTAGGTCGTCTGTACACTGTACATCCAAATAACGCAGAATGCTTTTACCTAAGATTATTATTAATCAATGTTCGTGGACCAACATCTTTCCAAGAATTAAAAACAGTCAATGGCCATGTGTGCGCTACATTTCGTGAGGCTTGCCAGAAATTAAGTCTCTTAGAAAACGATGCTCATTGGGATATTTCACTCGCTGATGCTTCTAATACAGCTCAACCACAGCAGATATGTACACTATTTTCAATCATACTAACTACATGTTTTCCGGCTAATCCAAAGGATCTTTGGGAAAAATATAAAGACTACATGAGTGAAGACATTTTACATCGCATGCGTAGCATAAATGCTAATCCCAACATTCAATTTACATCAAATATATACAATGAAGCATTGATTTTAATTGAGAATGTATGTTTGACAATAGCCAACAAATCACTGACAGAATTGGGAATGATTGCTCCAAATAGATTTGGTAATGACATTTTCGATCGTGATATACAACGAGAAACGCACTTCGATTTTAATGAATTACAAACATTTGTTCGAATTAATCTGCCGAAATTGGTATTAGAACAACGAACAGCATATGACACAATTATAAATGCAATATCTAACAAGAGTTGTGGTTTATATTTCTTAGATGCACCTGGAGGCACTGGCAAAACTTTTCTTATTTCAATTATTCTGGAAACTATAAGATCACAAAATGATATTGCACTTGCTATTGCATCATCTGGTATTGCAGCAACTCTTTTGGACGGTGATCGAACAGCACATTCAGCATTGAAATTGCCATTATAAATGCAGGTAATTGAAACTCCAACATGTAATATTAGCAAAGATTATGGGATGGGAAAAGTACGAAGATCATGACAGCTTATAATATGGGATGAATGCACCATGGCACACAAGAAATCATTGGAAGCACTCAATCGCACATTAAAAGATTTGAGAGGAAATGAGCAGCTCTTTGGTGGTGCACTCATTTTGCTAGCTGGTGATTTTCGACAAACTCTACCAGTTATACCACGTTCAACACCTGCAGATGAATTGAATGCATGTCTCAAATCATCAGTGTTATGGCGGTATGTGGAGAAAATATCTTTAAAGACCAATATGCGTGTTCAATTACAACAAGATGAATCTTCTGAACGATTTGCAAAACAATTGTTAGATATTGGGAATGGTAAAATGGAAATGGACGAATCCACACACTGTATTACATTACCAGAAAACTTTTGTCACATTGTAAAATCCACTGATGAATTGATTGAGAATCACATTGATTTGATTGAGAGACACTGATAATTTGATTTGAGAATACAATGTAAAGAGAAAAAGGCAAGTAGTTTTTGAAGATAAATTATTTATTATTGAAATTTATCTATTTTGAATAAGATATATATCATAATGGATGCCTTGAAAAGGAAACGAAAAGTTACACGAACTGCGTTTACTCGTATATATAATATTATTGAAGAATCTATGAAGAAACCTGATGTTGAAATATCAAAGGATTTTGACATTTTGACAAATTTTCAACTGCTTAGTGGAAAATTTAATGAACTCTCAACTTTAAATGATGAAATAGCTAGTTTGCTCTTGGTTGAAGAAGACTTTGAAGAAGAAGATTTGGAAACCGAACTAGAGACAGCAGATGAATATGCAAGAAAATTTATAAAAGTGATTCTGCTTATACAAACCAAAACAAAAGCTATTAATGAGAATATTGATAGTCATTCCATAGATGGTATTTCAAAAAGAAAATTTAAATTGTCTGTGTTAGAATTAAAAAAATTTGGTGGCGAAATTAAAGATTGGCTACCATTTTGGGGTCAATTTAGTAAAATTGATGATGACCCTAATATAGATGAAGCTGACAAGTTTCAATACTTGATTCAAGCTACAATGCCAAATACTAGAGCCCGAGAAGTGGTAGAAAGTTTTCCGCCTACCAGCGAGAATTACCGAAAGGTAATTAACTGTTTTAAATCACGTTTTGGGAGAGAAGATCTATTAGTAGAATTCTATGTTAGAGAGCTTTTGAAGTTAACGTTAAGTATGAATTCGAAAGAACAGCGAGTAAAACTTCCGACTTTATATGATCGCATTGAAACCCAATTAAGGGCTTTGGAAAGCTTAGGAGTAGCTACTGAAAAATATGCCGCGATGTTATTTCCACTCGTCGAATCATGCTTGTCTGAAGAAGTTCTGAGAGCATGGCAGCGAAACAGTAGTTGGAATAAAGACAAGAAGGAATCTCGCCTAAATAATTTGATGGGTTTTTTGAAGACTGAAGTTGAAAATGAAGAAAGAATAACTCTTGCCCTGACAGGATTTTCTATTAAGGATAATACGAAAGTTAACAAACTGAAAAGAGACATTCCGACTGCAGCGGGATTATTTTCAGGGAATCAGAATTCTTCTTCATTAAAGTGTGTATTCTGTGATAAGAATCATGAAACCAAAGATTGTAAATTTGCCTCAAACTTAGAATTAACTGAACGAATAGCTCGGCTGAAGAAAAGAGGCTGTTGTTATAAATGTTTTAGAATGGGCCATTTGTCAAAACAGTGTCGGAACAAAATTAGATGTTTACAGTGCCAAAGGGGACATTACCCTGTTATGTGTCCAGATATAAAGGCTACTGGGAATTGTGATCCTAGTAAAGAAAAGGATGTATCCATCAACAATACAACAGAACATTTTAGCTCCTTAGCGAATCCTACATGTTCTCCAACAGTTTTTCTTCAAACTTTAGTTGTTTTTCTGAGAGGAAAGGATAAAGATTTTGCTGTAAGAGCTTTGATAGATACGGGTAGTCAAAAATCTTACATAAGTAAAGAAGCTGTCGCTAAGATGAACTATAAACCCATAAGAGATGAAAACATCATTCATAATCTCTTTGGTGGAGTTGAAAGTTATCAACAGCATCTTCTTTACAAAATTTATATCAGCAGTTTTCAGAGGAATTATCATTGCACCTTTGAAGTTCTTGATCAAGAGAAGATATGTGCAGACATTCCCCGAACAACTGGATGTTGGAAAGAGGAAATTAAAGAGAAAGGTATTTTTCTAAGTGATCAAGATGCTGATATAATAGGTTTATCTCCCACGGTTGATTTGCTAATTGGAGTAGATATAGCGGGAAAACTTTTCACTGGAAAGATTGTGAATTTGTCATGTGGATTGATTGGTATGGAAACATTGATCGGCTGGACTCTAATGGGCAAATTGAGTACTGAAAGCTATTTAAGTCGAAAATACAGATAGCTATTTAACAGTCTTATCTTTACACGTAAACAATGCAAGCTTATCTGATCTTTGGAACTTGGATGTTCTGGGAATCCTGGATCCTGCTGAGAAACAAAAACGAGCTGAACTTGAAGAATATCAACAAACAACAGAAGCTTTTCTGCATTCTGTAAAACAAGATGAAGATGGACGTTACATTGTATCACTACCATGGATGCAAGATCATCCTGACTTACCATCTATTAGACCTCTGTCTGAAAAGAGACTTAAAGCGACCGTGAATAGAATTAAGGATCTCAATATTTTGAAAAACTATGAAAATATTTTCAAAGAATGGATGACAGAAGAAATCATTGAAGAATTAGAAGAATCAAACCTGGAGGATTTAAAATGCCATTACCTTCCTCATAGACCAGTCATTAAGGAAAATTCAACTACAAAAATTAGACCGGTTTTCGATGGATCGGCAAGAATAAAAGACTGTCCTTCTTTGAATGACTGTTTGGAGAAAGGACCTAACCTGGTAGATCTAATTCCATCTCTTATGAACAGGTTTCGTCTTGGAAAGTATGGTGTCACTTCTGATATCCGGAAGGCTTTTCTCCAAATTCGGCTTAATGACAACGATAAAGATTATCTACGATTTCTTTGGTGGGAGGAAGGAGATCCAAAGCATCTCAAGGTTTACAGACATTGTCCTGTAGTTTTTGGTGTAAAATCAAGTCCATTTCTTTTAGGAGCCACATTGGAATATCATTTAGATAAAGTAGCGGATCGCTACAGAAAAACAGCACAGAAGTTAAAAAGATCTTTGTATGTTGATAATTGTGTGGCCAGCTTTGCAAGCAGAGCTGAATTAGAAGAATTTATAAATGAATCTAAAGAAATTATGACCCTTGGAAGATTTGATTTGCGTGGTTGGTAACATAACTTGGTTCAATCTTCACTAAATAATGCAGACTTACCTACAAATGTGTTGAACAGTCCTCAATATGTATCTGTTCTAGGATTTGTGTGGAACATAGAAATGGATACACTGAAAATCGATTGGAAAGGCGAACTGAGCCCGGAACTGGAGAATGTAACAAAGAGACATATTTTGTCAGAATGTCACAAAGTATTTGATCCTATAGGATTTGTATGTCCTGTAACACTGATTCCCAAAATATTATTGCAGCAATGTTGGAAAATGAAAGCAAATTGGGATGAAAAATTGCCTGAAGAAAATGAAAAAGGTTTTCAAAAGTGGAGAAAACAGTTGCATAATTTAAAGAAGTTGGAAATTCCAAGATGGATTCAAGGATATACCAACTCTCAACATAGTTTACGCGTTTTTTTGTGATGCTAGTCAAGAAGCATATGCTACCTGTATATTTTTGAGATCTGAAAATAAAAGTGGCATATCTTGTCAGTTAGTAGCTGCTAGATCAAAGGTAGCTCCCTTAAAAAGTATTTCAATTTCAAGACTGGAACTATTAGCTTGCTGCATTGGAACAAGACTTGCTTATACCATTAAGTCGGATTATGCTGCTCTTGGACCTATTTCAATATCTTATTGGTCAGATTCTATGAATTCCTTGTATTGGATTAAGAATGATGATCAATGGGCAACTTTTGTTATGAACAGAGTAAGTGAAATAAGATCAATGAGTGAGCCCTATCAATGGAATTATGTAACAGGGAAACTGAATCCAGCAGACCTACCTTCTAGAGGTTGTACGGTTGAAACTTTGATTTCTAAAAGATGGTGGGAGGGACCTACTTGGCTAAGAGAAGCTCAAGAAAATTGGCCCAAGTCTAATGTATCAATAGACAAAGACATTGTTAACGCAGAAAAGAAAAAGTCAGTGGTCACATCATTGAATGTATCAAGTGACATTCAATCCTACCTTGTTCGATTTTCGTCGTATGAAAAATTAATAAGAATTACTGCCTGGATGATCAGATTTTACAAAAATTGCAAGAAAAGGAATGATAACCACTTAAGAGAAGCTCTAATTACTGAAGAATTGAAAGAAGCTGAAGTCAAAATTTTGTACCTTATTCAAAGGAGTTCTTTTGTTTCTGCTAACGATGAACGCTTGAGAAGTCTGCAACCATTTACGGATTCTAAAGGCTTGATTAGAGTGAAGACAAGACTGATTATGAGAGAAGATACTGAAGATTTCAAGAATCCAATAATTCTTCCTTCAAACCACCCCGTTGTCATGAACCTGATAATGTACAAGCATACAGAACTCCTACATTGTGGAATACAAACTCTGTTAGCAAATTTGAGGGAGAAGTATTGGATATTAAGGAGCAGAAGGACTGTCCGAAAAGTGCTACGGCAGTGTATTCGTTGCAAACGATTTATTGCAAAACACGCAGATGCAAACGTTGCACCTCTACCGGAAGACCGAGTACGGGATGCAGCAGTTTTTGAGGTAACAGGTATAGATCTTGCTGGTCCTCTTTTCTTAAAGAATGGTACAAAGTCTTGGATTGTTCTGTATACATGTGCTGTGTACCGGGCGATTCACCTTGAGCTCGTCACTTTTTTGTCAACCGACAAATTTTTATTATCACTAAGACGCTTCATTGCCCGCCGAGGAAGACCACATATTCTATACACGGATAATGGCAAAAACTTTGTCGGATCAAATCGTGCTTTGCAGAAGATAGATTGGAACCAAGTGATAAATTTTGGAAACATAAGACGAATCACTTGGAAATTTACTCCTCCAAATTATCCCTGGTGGGGTGGTTGGTGGGAACGCCTCGTTGGATTAGTGAAAGATCTACTTAAGAGAGTCTTGGGAAGGGCTTCTCTGAAGTACGAAGAAATGACTGCGGTGTTATGTGATTGCGAAAATGTTATAAATTCTAGACCAATCACTTACGTATCAAAAGACCTAGATCTGGAGCCATTGACACCTTCCATGTTTCTGCATGAACTGAAGGAAAGTGGCGTACCCGATCTTGATCATTTGGATTCTGTCAGTCTTCAAAAGAGACAATTGTATCGATTGAAACTTCGAGATCTTAAAAAACGTTTCAGATTAGAGTACTTAGGACAACTAAGACAAAACACGAAGAAAATTAGAAAAAACCACCCTATTTCTGTAGGAGATATAGTGCTTGTCGAATGCAAGAACTTTAAAAGGTTAAACTGGCCTTTAGGGAAGATAATTGAAGTTTTTCCAGGTAAAGACGGCATCGTACGTCTTGTTAAAGTCAAAACACAGACAGGTGAAATGTTGCGTCCTGTACAAAGACTGTATGCACTTGAGCTCAGTTCAACCTCAGGAGAGTTATTTCGAGGTAAAGTTCCTGAGATTTCGAAGATAGCTTCTAGAATTTCGAGGGAAAAACAGAAGAATGAGAGCACTTGTCATGTGAAGGAGCAGCAAAGGTGCACACAGTTTGATTCCAATCTCCAGCCTTCTAAGAGAACCAGAGTCGGACGTGAAATAAAAGCAATTAAACGCCTAAATCTTTGAATTAATTCGTGATAAATTTTGAGTTTCTCATCCGAGAAATTCAAAGGAAGAAGTGTCACGTACAGCCATGGAACTCCGAGTTCAGCAGATGATTTTATGAAATCGCGAAGAGGAAAACAACTCAACATGACTTTAGCATTTTTCCTTTTTCTTTTTTTGGTTTTAAAAACATTGTTATAATTTTTGTTTGAAAAGAGACGTTGTAGACTTTATGCATAGTTATATGAAAACGAAGTGTAATGTAGTATATAATAAAAGTATATTTTAACTCTCTTTAAAGATCAAATCTTACTTTACGAGTTTTAGAATCTGCATGGTTAGTAGTTGTGTAAAATGAAGACAAATTAATTTTATACTGCTGCAACACAATCATTGCAAGTATGTGGACTAAATTTGATAAATCCATGCTTCTCACATGGACAGCTATACGTTGGGTGTTCACGAGTTGGAAAACCATCAAATGTATTTGTTCTTGCACCAGATAGGAAAACAAAAAATGTTGTATATTTACAAGCTCTATTAAGATAAAGTTCACCATCAATCATCAAATATCATTCATTTCATGATGATATTTAATAATTACAAAATTATTGTTCAATTGAAATTCGTTTGCAATATTGTTTAATATCACAAGTGAAGAAGCATGTTTATTCTACCATCAGCTATGTATATCTATGTTTTGTACATATGTTATATTCAAATGACATATATGTAGGGATAATTTTATTGTTAATTTTCATTTTGATGTATTGTATACATTTGATCATTAATAAATTATGTTTGAGGTATCAAAACTGCCTTTTTGTTCAAACACAGCAACGTGTGAACGGGTACAGCTAGTTTATAATAAATGCGACGATCAATGTATACAATTGATGTAATATATATATATATATATATATATTTATATTTATAAAGAAATCGTAAGGGATATTTATTTTTTTGGATAATATCCAATCGTTTGCTGCATTAGAAAGAAAAAAAAATTATTTTTTGTCTATTTAGTTGTTATGCACGTGACGATAAATTTATTTTAAGTACCAGAAAAAGAAATCACGTGATTAGCATTTAATAAATTAAATTCTAAAAATTAATCTTTAAAAATTCACCAAAAATCAGAAAATCGAGGTAATGGTTCGAAGAAGATTTCATTTTAAAGGAATTTTTATGATCTTTCTCGTGATATAAATTTTATAACCCTCAAATTATTATTTTAAATGCAAACTTTAAAAAAGTTACAAAAACAGCTTAAAAATTTAATTTAAAAACATCTAAGAAGAATTTTTCAAAAATCTTTCTTAGTGCACCCCTACACCATACGAAGAATCGCCATGCAAAATTTCAGTCCTTTAGGTCCAGCGGTTTGGTCTGTGCGTTGTATGTCAGTGAGTCAGTTAGTGAGTCAGTTACGGAACTGTTTTATAAATGAGGAGGTGAAAGGCAAAGTGGTGTAAGTCAGTAAGTAAAGTGGTGTAAATCAAAAGCGTTTTACTGCAAAAACTACAATAATTCCACTATAAAATGAACAAATTATAATTCATAATAATTATTATGATATTGCAAATAATAATTATTTGCAATTCCACTATAAACTGAACATGGAGATTACATTTTTGCCCTCAAATAAAAAAAAGTTGAAAATGTGACTTACACCACTTTGCCTTTCACCGCCTCATATATAGATTAAACTGTTTATTCAGTATCGAATGTGCCCACCACAGGCAGCTAAACAGGCCTTTAAACGGCGAGGCATGCTGTCTATGAGGCTATTAATGGTCTCCTGAGATATTCCTTTGTCAAGCCGAGTCCACTGCAGCTCTCAGTTAATCTACGGTATGCGGCTACGGTGACCTGTGCACCGCAAGTCCGATGGCACCCCACAGATGCTCGATGGGAGAGATGTCGAGCGAGGCTGACAGTCAGGGAAGGATGTGAATTCCATTGAGGCAGTTCATAGTGTGACGTGCGTCATGAGGACGGGCATTGTCCTGCTGGAATAACGTGCCGGGGGCGGCCTGCACAAGTGGCCGAACCACAGGCATAACAACTTGTGTTACGTACCGGCCCGATGTTAAACTGGCAGTAATGTTCACAAGGGTTGTCCGCTGTCCGAACATGATGCCACCCAAAACATGAAGCCGGTGTGCGGCCGGTGTGACGTTCGACAATATGAGATTGTATGTAACGTTCTCCCCGAAGCCGCCACACATGTTCACGACCGTCATTCCTCCATAAAAAAATCGGGATTCATCTGAACACAATACCCGATGCCATTAGTTCGTCCAGTAACGATCACGTCGACACCAAGCCAGACGGGCAGCCCTGTGTCGAATGGTTAAAGGAACCCCAGTGGTTGCCCGCCGTGCGCGCATCCCTTCTTCATGCAACCTGTTTCGGATGGTTTGGCAGGAGACAGGTGCCCCATCTGACAATGGTAGGTAGGTTTCAATATGACTGGCCGTGGCGAATGGGTCCCCACGAAACATTCGTCGAAATTGCCTATCAGTGTGATCTGACGTTCACCTGGATGATCCACTGCCTCTTTGCCGTGTTCTCAGATGGTCCTGCGTCCATCGTGCCACGCATCGCTGATGTGACGACCTCCCGATCGAGACCCGGATTGCGGTTTTTAAAATGCTAGCGAACGGAACTGAAGTGAGGTAGCGTGGAACGAGTGGAGAGAGAAGAAGAACGGTTGTTCGTGTTTCAGTGTAAAAGAAGTACCATTTTTCGATTCTGTTGAGATATTATGCTACCGATTTAGTGTGATGTGTTCCACACCAATTTTTGTGTTGTGTTGCCCCTCGTCTCGTCAATATAAAATAAAGTTTGTTTTTCCTGTTAATTAGCTGTCTTATTACGGTACAGCTAAAAATGGTAGCAGCCGCGGTATGAGAACATTCCACGTGAGGGGTGAGTACCAAAAGTGATTTTGTTATTAGGGGAAATCATGAAATTTAATTACTATATGATATAATTTTTTTGGGTTTTGGTTACGTTCTTTTGAGTGTGAATTGAAGCATGTTATATGATAAATAAAAAATTGTTATTTCACTAGTAATTGTTGTAGCACACCAGGTGCTGGTATAACTGAAATTTGTAGCACGACACATGCTGGTACAGTTGATTTTTGTAGCACGCCACGTGCTGGTATAGCAAATTTTTTGTAGCATGCCATATGCTGATATACATGTAATTTTGTAGCACGCAATGTGCTGGTATAATTGAAATTTTGTAGCACAACACGTGCTGGTACAGTTGATTTTTGTAGCACGCCACGTGCTGGTATAGCAAAAATTTTGTAGCATACCAATATGCTGATATAGATGAAAATTTGTAGCACGCCATGTGCTGGTGTAGCTAAAATTTTTGTAGCACACCACGTGCTTATTTGGTTCAAAGCATCACGCTTTTGTTGTACAATTGTTGTTAATATTTTTGGTTTTGTAGCACGCCATGTGCTGATGTAATTGTAAGCAACATTTATTTATGTGAGAAAAATCCATCAAGGAGATAAATTGCCTTACTTTCGGTTTTGAAAGCATCACGCTGTCGTTATACAATTGTTATTATAATTTTGGTTTTGTGGCACGCCATGTGCTGATGTAATTGTAAGCAACATTTATGAAGTGTGAAACTCCTGTTAGGAGATAAATTATCTTTACTTTCGGTTTAGCACACTCTGTGCTTGTAATTGTTCGAGTTGAAACTCCTGCTAGGAAATAAATTGTACTTACTTTCGGTTTCTGTATCTTATACTAAAATTTATATTGTGTCCAAAAAAAAAAAGATTTACACAAGTGTTATTTTAAGTAATTTTGGGTGTAACTAATCTTGAACTATTTTACCATGGCTTTTCTTTGCAAAGCAAGAAAAAGTGATCTTCAGACTTTGGCTATTGAGATGGGGGAAAATATAAGTGAAGAATTAGTGATAACAGACCTGATAATATTAATAAAAAAATCTAGGCACTATGAAGAGGAGTATGTGAAAAATGTTTTAGAAGGTATAGCGGAAAATCGGTTAGAAGAGAGTAAAAACCAGTTTGAGCTTAGAAGGTTAAAAATTGAAGATGAAGAAAAGAAGCGCCAATTCGAACTAGAAGAAAGAAGCTCCAATTCGAACTGGAGAAAAAAGAAAAGAAGCGCCAATTCGAACTAGAAGAAAAGAAACTCCAATTCGAAATGGAGAAATTAAGAATTGAAACTATGCAGGTATCCGTTACTGGGACTTCTCATCAGGAGCAAATTACGAATTCGCGAACTAATTTTATACTTCAGAAAATTCTTCAAAAATTCGATCCAAATGAGGAAGATATTGGTCTATATTTGAGTATTTTCGAACGCCAGGCAAAAAGGGCAGATGTTAGAAAACAGGATTGGGTGACACAGTTGCTACCCCTTCTTCCGCCGGATATCATCCAGCTTATAGCGAGAGAGCCAGAGGGAAAGACGGACAGTTACGATTACGTCAAAGAGTTGCTCCTAAAGCGTTTTAAACTTAGCCCCGAGAAATTTCGTGTTAAGTTTGTGCAACATCAAAAGAAGTCTGATAGTTCATTGAGAGATTTTACTTTTGAATTAAAAAACTATCTTGAAGAATGGATACAAGGGTTGGAAATTAATACTTTTGAATTGCTGAAGGATCTGATGGTTACAGACCAGATAAATGTATCCAATGATGTTCGGGAACATTTTCTTGACAACTGGACTAAAATAACTTCAGCTACAAAACTGTCTGAGAATTTGGACGAATATGAAAGTCTACGGGGAGTAGGAAATCCGAAAGTTATCCAACCTTTGAACAAAGGAAGACTAGCAATAATTTCGAAAAGGGAAATCGAAAATATCAGAAATTTCCGGCTAAATCTGGACAAAATGAAGGGGATCAGGGAAAGCAAGACGTGTGGAAAGGTCAGAGATATGAATATTTTGATCGGCGAAACCCTTGCAGTGTTATGAATGTGGGTCGGTGGACCATTTGCGACCGACTTGCCCTAAATTAAAGGCTCAGAAAACTTCAGAACAAGTGAACCAAATTTGTGAGAAACAAGAGGAGGAGAATTTGCTAAGTCCTTTTACAACATTAGCGGAAGTAAATGGGTTTACCATGCCTGCTCTTCGAGATTCAGGTGCCACGATAGACGTCATATGTAGGAAATATGTCTCTCCCGAGATGTACACAGGCGAAACTGTTTGGGTACAGCAGCCTTTGGACGAAGGTCCTGACAGGTCTACCGTTGGCAAAAGTTAGAATCTCTGGTCAATTTGGTAGCATTTATACCAAAGCCGCAGTTGTCCGTTGTGAATTAGATAAGGGACGATATATTTTAGGAAATCGAACTACAGCCAGATTATCGAATTTACAGGTGGGAAAGGTTTCGATTTCTCATCTTAGCGCAGTGCAGACTCGCGCCCAAAAGGAAAGAGAAAATACAGAAAATGAAGAGAGTTTATACCCTGAACAAGAATCTAAGCCAAATAAGGGTGCTCAAAATGAAGAATCCAGCAAGGAATTTGTAACGAAGGTCAAAGACCAAAACGACACCTCTATAATCATTGATGACGAATTTTTGCCTCCAGTGGAAACCAATTCAAATGAGCTTTCTCTCTTGAAGTTAGACCATGAGCAGTTTTCTAAGTCCCAGAATGATAGTGAAGAATTTCAGTCCATTTTCAAAGTTGTTAACGAAGATTCAAAAGGCCAAAACAAAGGATCGAAGCTTATGATCGATAAAAGTCTACTATTCAAATGTCAGGAAGACCACCCAGAAGAATATAAGGATTTGATTAAGATTACTGGAACTAAAGATGGTATTGACAAAGCTGGGCATGAAATTGAGCTCATACCAGAGAAACAGGACAAATTGGCATTGGAACGTCTTGCCAATGCCAACTTGTCCAAGAGTTTACCATCCCTTTATTTCCGAACCTTTCAATGAAGTTGAAAATAAGATTATAAATGAAACTGGTGCCAGAGTGGATATCCCTCCTCCATCAGTAAACAAAAGTGAGCTTACTATTGCTGGGGATGAAAAAATCTATGAGGAAAGGAAGGGAAATTGTCTAGCAGTGTCAGTAGAAGTTTCTAAAAATCAGCACAATATAATTGTATCACGTGGGCCAACAATTCAAGAAATTTTAGCTGAAACTGGTGTATCTGTTGAGATGCTACTTCCTGACTCCCGATCTAATACAATAAAACTTAGGGGTGAGAAAGCCAAGTTTGGACCTGCTCATACACTTGTGTATTCGAAGACAAACAGTGTTGTTACTGAACATGTAGATGCTCCCCGTTGGCTTCACAAACACATTATTGGAAAAAGAGGCGCTAATATTAAGAAGATCGCTAATGATTTAACTAAAGTTCAAGTGGATCTTTTTGATGGGAATGACAGCATTAATGCAGAAGGACCCCCTGATGAAGTTAAGGAAGCTTGCCGAAAATTAAAAGAAGTGACTAAAGAACTTAAAACACAAGTTGCCTATGCAGACATCACAATAACACCAGTTTCCCACCCTCATATAATTGGCAAACATGGCGCAAATATCAACCGTCCGAAGAAGGAGACAAATTCTTTAATTAACATTCTGTCAGATGAAATGAGTTGAGCCTCTCTAAATTTACAGGGCTATACCTATACCGGAAAAGGGTATTGTAAAAATGTAGTAGTGCATTTGTTAATATATATATAGCCCATGATTATTTTGTTTTATTTGTTTTTGTTTTGGATAGTATATTAATGTGAAAATGTTATGTTTTGATGAATATTGTGTAAAAAATTGTGATTCTGTAATTAGAACAATGCTATGTAGTAGTAGAATTGGTAATATTTTGAATTTAATCTATCTTTATTCAGTTGAATTTCGTTAATTACATGTTACATTTAAGTTTTTTTGTTGTTGTTTTGTGTGTGGACCCCTAATAACTTTAATCACTTGGTACTTGTTTGTGTTCCCTTTAGTAAAGGAAAATGAACTTTTCGGTGATCATTTTATATTTGATGGTCCTCTATACCATCTGACTAACTTTTCCTTCGTAATACTCTAGAAAAGTTTTCAAGGGGGGAGGAGTTGTGACGACCTCCCGATCGATACCCGTATTGCAGTTTTTAAATGAGAGCGAACGGAACTGAAGTGATAAAAAAGGTTGGAATGAGCGGAGAGAGAAAGAAGGGTTGTTCGTGTTTAAGTTTCATAATTTAAAAAGGTGTTTTTTATTAAAAAGGCAAAAATCGCTTTGAAAAAGTCCAACGTTTTGAAAACCGCTAAAACACGTTGGCGAGAAAACAAACAAGCGATTACCGAAGCGTAAACAAAAGCAAATAACTTTGTAAAAGTTTGCCACATAAACACGTTGGCGAGAAAAATATTCCACTCCGCCAAACACAGTAAAAACTTAAACATTGGCGCAAAAAAATCCAAGATGGCCGACCTGGCTCCATCTCCCAGAGTCCTGTCTTTGTCTGAGAAGAGGAATATAAATTTAAACAATGCTTTCCAGCCTAGATCAAAATGTTTTGTAGTGTTATCCCTAGGTTTCTGTTGATTGAATCAGTTTTCATTCTCTAGCACGAAGATGATTAATTAAACGTATTTTATAAAATTCTTCTGTGTTGTTCCACTATGGATATCCAAACCGAGAAGAGACTAAATATTTGATAGTTAAAATCTGTATTTCGTTTGAATTGAATTGAAACGAAAAATTTGTGATACTTATGCTACAGCCAGGCGGCAGGCTTTGTCTCTACATATCAACCTGAAGAGGAAAAACATAGCCGGACTGACGCTAAACAAAATAGCATGGAGAACATAAGAAACACAAACATCGTACATGATTGAAAGCAAACAGCGAGAAGCCCCACCCGGGACCACAAAACAAACACGGGGACGATGTACCACGAAGACACCACAAACGAAAGACACAAACAAAACACACACGAACAAAACCAAAGATTACCCCCAACCAAGGGAGCGAAACGTAAAGCACACCAGGGCTACCAGCCCATGCCACGAACTCGTAGCTGAACTCGTAGCACTCGTAGCTGAAATTAATAACGAAATCATAAGAAGGATTACCACTAATCTTAAGTGAATTAAATAAAGCAATACGCTGCACCCAGAACTTGAAGCAGCTTAGCAAAATATGATCTGGCGTATCATTTTCATTACAAGTGTCGCACAGAGGGGAGCGAGCCATACTCAACTTATGCCAAAGATAGTTACATTGTATCGTTTTGGTACGCCAGCGGGCAATCAGAACATCAATCTGGCGATGATAAATCCACCTACGATGCGTTTGATTCTTAATATTAATTGTGCCATACCGCTGGCGATAGCTACTTCTATTCCATTCATCCTCACCAGCAGCATACATATCACTTTTGATATTTCTTATGGTGTCTTCCGGGCTTACCACATTAAGTTGATCGGTAGTAAAAGGGCCATGTCTACACATCTCATCGGTCACATCATTTGGATAGATGCCCAGGGATCCAGACCAGCCGAATGGATTTGATTCTCTCAAGCGCATTTATAATTTTACTATGCAGCAGAAGGATGACCGCAGGGGACTTCGGATGTGCCTTTTGTAGCGCCGAGAGAACGAAAAGGCTATCAGAAGCAATTAAAACATGATAAACCTCCTGTCAACAAATATCAATAGCCGGAACGATAGCGAGAGCTTCCGCGGTAAAAATTGAATTCAAACGATGGGTTAACATAACTTTCCCAGATTTCGTCGAGTGGTTAAAGGCCGCTATCGCCACTTTATCGTCGTTCTTGGAGGCGTCAGTGGCAATCAAAATGCAGTTTGGCTGGTAATTATTAACATAATCCGCCCATTAGGCCGAAATCTCCGAGTTCGGGAGATCTATATTTTGAAAGGGGAGACCCTACATAACAATCTCCACCTGATGAGAACGAAAGATGCTGCCAGAGTCCAGGAAAAAACTTGAGCCCAGACAGTACGTATCCAGGGTAATATTCATGGTATGCAGCAAACCAGGGATATTTGATGGGTTCCCCGATGTACATCTATGGAGGTTATTGTAAAGCAAGGATTTGGTATGGAGTGACAATTGTTTAATAAGAAAGCATTTGTTAAGGTGCTGAATACGGCACGGAATGCTGTTTTGATGAACCTCAGCCCGAAGCACCGGAATCGGCATCCACCGGGGGAGACCAGTGGCCAAACGGAGAGCAATGGAGTATAGGGCCTCCATGGTATTAGCATCTCTCTTTGAAATCTGGGAATACATGAACCCACAATAGTCAAAAACACTGCGGATAACCGCATTGACGATTGGGATAAGAGTCCGGCTTGTAGCGCCTCGAGTTTTATAAACTAAACCTTTTAACATGTTTAAACGGCGGTGAGTTTTTTCACGCAGATACTAAACCTGAGGCACAATAGACATAGTTGACGACAGGACGCAACCCAGAATTTTGATATTCTTACTCCACGGAATAGGATGGCCAGCGATACGGCTTTCAGGACAGGGAAATCTACCCATTGAAAAATTTATTGCCGTGCTCTTCGAGGGGGAAAGAGAGAACTTCCAATAATCACACCACTTCAGGATGTTATCAAGGTTTGCAAATCATTGCAAGTGGTAACAGAATCATCACCAATAGCATACACTAAAATGTCATCAACATAACTCAGCTCAGTTACCCTGGGCGGGGTCGTTTCGAAAATATCAAGCATATACCTAGAGAACAGAAACGGGGACAGAACGCTACCCTGTGGAATCCCAGACGTAACCTTTTGAGGGGGGGGGGGAATGTTATTGCGCCATTTCACCTTAATATTCCTATTTTGTAGCTACTTAGAAATCCATAATAAAACATTTCCACCAACACCAATGGAAGCCAATTTGTAAATCAACCCGTCAATCCAAACGGAATCATACGCCTTTTTAATGTCTAGGTTTACGAGAAGAATATATTTTTTGTTCAGGCGAGCTTCCTGGATATCTAGGTACAGCTTGGCCAAGACAGTTTGGCTGTCCCTATTGGGGAGACAGCCACCGAGGCCGGGAGGAAAAACATTGTGGCTAATAGACCAACGAGTGAGACGGTGGAGAATAATGCGTTCAACAATTTTACACCAAACCGGAGTAAGGGCAATCGGGCGATACGAAGTAATCATAGTACTGGGCTTCCTGGGTTTCAGAATGGGAATAATAATGGCAGAGCGCCACTGACACGGGACACTGGCCGTACCAAGGAGATTATTAAAAATACCAACAATCTTGCAAAGATTATTGTGATCAATGTGCTTTATCAGCTTTGCCGAGATACCATCTTCCCCTGGAGTGGTGGGTCTAGTTACCTTAATCGCTAACTGGAGCTCCGGAGTAGCAATAGGTTTGTCTAACTCCCCCATCACATTGGTAAAAGCGTACGGAAGGGGAGGGTGATGCGAAGTAGGGTAAAGGTTCTGACCAAAAAGAACAGCTTGACGATAAGTGCAATTGATACAAATTCCCCGATAAAGCAGCGTCCCCCCAGAAGCACGTAGAGTAGACTGCTTCTTAAGAATGCAATAGATGATCTGCATACTGTTTTGTCTATTGCAGAGATTGTTCCAAAAGCTCCGAATACTGCATTCTATGTGCCGACGTAAGAGACTTGAGAATTTTTTATACTGTAACCAGTATTCATGAGAAAAAGTCCGTTAGTAAGTAGAAAAGTAGATCATTAGCAACCCAGTCAAGAAACTGATTCACCTAAATTTAGGTCCCCATGATAATAAACGGTGGTTCAATACCATCAAGAAGAGAACTGTAAAAGCCAAAATCAAAGCTGCACCTATGGTTATAACTATTTACAATGGTGAGAGGAGTATTATTGACCCATAATTTAACAGCAACGTATTCAATGAAAGGATGTTGTATGGGAAGAGAAAGGTCGATGGAAGTAACATTGCGCTGGATCGCAGTGAAGACGCCACCCCCACCGCCCCCAGGCCTATTTCTACGATACAGAACTCTCTGATTAACAACGAAGGAAAGAGCCGGAGTAAGAAAGGTTTCTTGAGTAAGCAAAACAGGAACAGAAGCAAAAACCGGACACCGGAGCCAAGCGGCCCTGGCCCGAACACCACGAACGTTCCACAACAGAAAAGCAAGCCAGACCAAAAACAACAAAAATCACCTACAAACCAAAAAGGCCGCCAGACAGCCCACTCCCTAAAGGGGAGGGGCGTCAGGGATGTCCCCCCTCAAAAAACAGGGACGGCCCAGGCGGAGGACAGGGACTATCAAGACCGGTGGTCCCGGAGTGATCCATTAAACCGAAGTTCCCACCAGCAGAGGACAGGGGAGATGGCATATCATCTTGTGCCAGTCTCTGTTTTTTCTTTGTTTTCTCTCTTTTTGGAAGAGTACCCGACTGCGTCGGAGGGAGAAATTTATGTAACATGTTCGTAAAAGATGATGTGATTATTTCAATGACCCTGTTGAAAGTTTCGACTTGAGTGCTTAAAAATTCTGGAGGATTTCCTCAAACTTAGCCTCGAACCTTTCCCTGATCTTTTCCAAGTTCATGGTTACCTCCTGCAAATTAATCTTTTCCTCCCTATAACTGGGAAACGCTACCCCCGCATAGGAAGGTGCCTTCCTATTATTATTATTCTGCGCGTAGCGATTCCGAGCTTCTGTGATCGTTAAGTGGTTAAGACATTTGAATTTATTTATTTCAGCTTCTCGGATATATGCGCTACAACTTTTACTAACTGCTTCATGGCCCTCGCCACAATTATTACATTTCACTCTGTCAGCCTGGCACTGTTGAGTAGCATGTCCTTCTCCACACTTATAGCATACCACTACATTTTTACATGCCCTAGTCGAATGTGAGAATTGGAAACAATTATTACACTGCTGGGGTCTATCTATAAAAGGCCGTATGCGTATTTCTTCAAACCACAAATGAACCTTGTCGGGGAGTTGTTTCCATATTTTTGTTACCAGCATGGTTTTAAGCGGAACACGATTGCCTCCCGTCAGCTTCTGAAACCAACGGACTTCAAAAACCGGTATGCCGCTCTCTAAGGGCCTGTTCACATAGGAGTCCGTTGCGTTGCGTTAAGGAAAATATGACGTTGAGACGAAAAAAAAAAACCAATCATAGGCCTCCAAATGATTAGCAATGAAATTTTTAACGCCTATGATTGGTTTATTTTTGTCTCAACGTCATCTTTCCCTTAACGCTACGCAACGGACTCCTATGTGAACAGGCCCTTACCGTTCATTCGCAACTTCAGTACAGGTGACATTTAGCGGTAAATCATATAACATAAACTTTGACGTAAGTGTGTCCGGGTATAATCTGGGCACAATTGGTACCGACAATATTTCATTAATTTTTAACAACTGGATGGCTGTGTTGTTATCCTCCGTGACAATACTACTTTTCTGTTACGTGTGGCCTTTAAAAAACTTAAATTTATCTTGGGACCCACGCGACTGACCAGTTCATCCTTCAATTCTTTTGGGGTGTGAAATAGGGATAGCCCCTGCAGGACTTTCAAGAAAAATTGTTAAAGTCCCTACACCTTGACCCAGAGCCTCATTCAAACATTCATGCGGCTGGAGATTAGCAGACCAGAAGTTGTCGTCAGCCGGCGACTCCTCCATACCAGAAAAGAAAAAAACCAGAACCCACTTACCGCATACGGTAAGTGGGTATATGGGTACCGCTACGGTAAGTGGGTGTACGGAGTACCGTTATGGTACTCCGTCGCCGGCAGCTGCAGAACCAACACCGCAACCAAACCGAGGATAAAACCTAAAAAACAACACGAAAAATCAGCAACTTGAAGCTCTACGGAATACGGAAACCAACACACAAACGGTACACGTGGAACGTCTACCAAAATGCAGTGAAAAAACAAGACAGAAAAGAGCTACAAGAAACGCAACCGACCGCCTACCTTGCTAACCAATCAATCCCCACTTACCCTGTATTTCGTTTGTGTGTGCGAACTGTTTATAAGTCCTCCATTTTACAGCACGGGAGAAAGGGGTTAAAGCTACAGAAATTCTCACATCATTATACTAATCACTAATACCACAATATATTTATTGTAAATTTCCAAATCATTATACATAACGGTAAACATGAAATTTTTTTTAAAATGCACGTAACAAGAGATTAATCTGATTAACAAAAGATAATTTGCTTATTTATAACGTGTTTTACGCAACAGCTATATAAATAGAATTTAGAATATTCAAAAATACAAGAAAGAGTTAATTACTAACTTCGAAACAGTAGAAACTAGTCGAAACCAAAACAAAAGTCGAAAAAGAAAGTCGAACCAAAAACAAGTGGAAACCAAAACAAAATAGTCTTAATCAAAACCAAAAACACCACAGGAGAAACCACTTAGCAAGCCACTTAGCTAACAGGCGACCGGATATTGCTCTCTTTTTGGGCCTTTGAATACGGTTAAACTTCTAACGAGCTAAGCAGCTAAGGAGCTAAAACGTTACATTGAATTCTGCCATTGGTCATAAGGACGAGCTAATACGCCCTGTTGTAGCTCAATGATTTTATGCGGTTATTCAGTAATTGTCAGGTGGCAATATTAATGAGATAAATTTCGCTCACTTTTAAAATTCCGTCTGATCTTGTGTCAGTTTAAAGACGTAGATTTTGGACTCGCAAGTCGCGTTTTAATTCATTTTAACTTAAGCTTGTATGTTTGATGGAGGCAATTAAAGTTACTGAATATGATCGGATAAGACAACATCAGACGCTGTATAAAGTAAAAACTCCTCCTTGGAAAGACGCATTTCGAGAGGTAATATTTAAGTATTTTGAGGTCATCAATAATCGCACATTTTAAAAATGAAATGAAAGTATATCTATATATGTGTGAATATCTATTGAGCGTGCACTACATTTCATTTTTTTTTCTATTTAAATATTGGTTTTGCAAATTTGTTCTTGTAAACACGAATATTATTCCTAAGTTTATCATTAATTTTTTTCCACTGGACGAATGTTTATGGTATCCGTAAATTGCTTCATAATATTCTGGTTACTATTTGACTTCTCCTATTATCGTAGTCGTTTATATTACAAAGTCTCGTTATTTAATAAAGGAAATTACTTTTTGTGTTTGTAATACTTACGGCGATTCAGGCAAGACTTTTCTGACTTTGTGATTCGACGAAGTGTTATATTATTTTGCATAGTATGAAGTACCTCAAGTATTATTAAATAGTTTTACGAAGCTTACAATTGAAATTTTAAGGTTTGTTGTAACTGAATGACATATATTTTCTTCTAAATTATGGTAATGTCATATTGCGTAAATATAAGATTTTGCTGTGATTAAGTGTCACTTTTTATCAGCCGATATGACTGCAGGCAGTTTTATCAGTCAATATAAAGTTAGCTCTTAATTGGTAACCTTGTTTAGTTAGGTATCACAAATTGTGTATATATATGTTATAATGTTGTAATAGAAAATATAGTGTTTGTTATGAATGTACAAATACATGATAGTGACTGCATTTTTAGGGTTCTAAAAAAACAAGATATACAGAATTATTTGATAATTTACACCAAAAGACATAAACTTCCCTCAGAAAATTAGACTATGCAATGAAGTAGCATTGGTTTAAGTTATTTAAAATTTAACACTTTGTCATAGATGTTTGAAATTACTGATAAATGTAGACATTAACTAGTAAACTTGTCATTTGTACTAATTCTTTTAAACTGATTTTTTTCTAGAAATGTATACAAAGGCTTCGAAGTAATCGTAGTCGACTTGTAGATAAATTCCGTGGTCTGGAATTAGGAGGAAATGAAGCTATTGATGTGGTGATGAAAGAAGAATGGGAATCTTTTGCTATCAATCAGAGTGATTTATCTAAATCTTTTAAGACTGATCCTGAGGTAAATGAATTTGTTTTTCAATGTAATATAATTTTACTGATTTTTTTTATTAATTCTAGAAATACAAGTATTTTATAGTTTTGTAAAGTACATCATAGAACCATATCAAATTAAGTAGGCATTTTCGGCGTTATCGCTTGATAATATAAGCAAATTAGTATTCAAAAAAGCAAATCTAATTATAAATTAAATTATTTTGAAAAATATTTTGTGTAGTATAAGGCTTATTAAAGGGCTTTTTTATAAAAACATTTTTCTTAGCTGTTTAGTATATCCATATAAAAATATTCAAGCATTTCAAATTACCTAAAATAAAGCTAATGTAAACCTATTGTATGGGTGTGTATATATATAATAATTAGTTCAAATCTGTAATGTTTATAGGTAACATTTTTATGTAATGAATTTTCTTGCTCATCTTTCAGTATTTCTTTAACATGCCCCAAAAGGAATATATAAAAAGGGGAGTAATCTACTAAAGGGGTTGAGTGCTGTCCACCTGTTAATTTTTTTTTTTTTTTTATAACCTTTCATTTCTTTCATATGCACAAAATTAAACAGAAATGGAAAAGATTTGTTTCTTGGAGGGGGGGGCAGGAGGTCAGTGTATGAAGCTAGGGAGATGCTCTTAGTGATACATAAAATATATAAAGTGTTATATATATATATATATAAAATCCAAGTTTATCGTGAAGAATTCATATATTTTATTTCAATTGTCTAGCATAAATTTTATTTTGATAGGGTTCATATGCTTTTTGGAATTATCAACCAAAATGAAACTGATGACTACAAGCAATGAAAATACTCATTGTTCCCTGTAAAGTATTGACAGGGAATATCTTATTGAATTCCTGTTGCTTCACTGTGATATTGCACAATTTTTTTTATTACTTTGATTTTGATCTAAATATTCTTTGATAGTGAGAAATTTGTGTTTGTATAACAGTATAGGTTCTGTCCTAATACACATTTCCAGTATTTTATGAATCTTAGCAAAAGAATGTTCCCAAATGCATTTGCTTCATATTGCTGTAAAGCATACCCTTCAGATTAGCTTGAATTTAAAGAATTTTCTCTCCTTTTCTGAGCAATGCTGTTTGATGGTTTACCTCTGGAGTATGAAATGGCCGAGAAAATGGGTTTTCCTTTTTTATTTATTTATTTCATTTGGAATTAGAGGGTAAGAGTGTAATTTATTTTCGTATGCAAGTTAATTTTGGAAATGTATGAATGCCCAAATTGTCAGTCACTGATAGATATAACCCCTAAAAATAATATTAGTGATGGATTTTCTTTGGGCTGTCAAGTGAAAGGCTCATATTCCATTAGGTGGTCTGTGAGTGATAGTACTTGGGTTAAAGAAAGCAAGTATATTTTGGGGTTTCTAATTAGTTTTCCAATTTTTTTTTCATCTTGTATTTGCCATTTTTGGGGTTATTTAGTTGAGTCGACAAACTTAGTTTTGTTCTCCCACATGATTCATATATACTGTGTTTTATTGATTGCATTGCTAGCCAATAAATTCATGGCCTAGCTGGTGCTACATGGATTTGTGGGATGTAACAATTTTGCTGCAGCATATTGAACATGGCCCACTAAGCCTATGAGGTATACTGTATGCTTTCCTATATAATTCATAACTACTGATCCACTATCTTCTTGGTATGAAAAGATGGCAGAAAAGAAGTCACCCAGTGGGGAAATCTGTGTATTGGCAAATAACCTTTCAATGTTATAATTTTATTTCTGTATTAAAAATAGAAATTGTCTTAGATATAAATGAGAATTCATTTTTCCAATTTTATGTGTAATTTATTTTTGTAAGATAGACTTTCAGGTATAAGGCAGCACAGTTTTAGTTATTTGAAATGGTATATTTCAATACAGTGAGTGTAATCTTTTACTGTGTTTATTAAAAGTGAGTTTGAATCCTTAAAATATATTTTGTATTACCAGTGAAGTTTTGTTGAAGATAAAAATTTTGTAATATTTGTATTTGATTCAAAAAGTATTTAAAAAATTTATTTTTACAGAATATTAAGGATGCTGAAGTTAATTCTTATGTTAGCATTTTTGAAGAAATTCAGAGAGAATTGATTGACGAAGGTAATAATGTGATTTTAAAAAATTTTAATTTTAATATAAATTTGTTTATTTTTCTTTATTGTATTTCAAATAATAGCATCCTTTAAATTTATACACCTTTGCTTTGTTTTGATTAGGTTATCAAAGCATAATTTCATAAATATTTACTGTTTATCTTAATTACATTCATAATTCCAAAATGTATTAAATGTATACATGATAGCAATCTGCAATTATATTACAGCTTACCATAATGGTAAGCTGTAATTAAATGATATGGTATAACTAAGTGGATGGTAAGATATAAAAAAATTAGAGCTTACAATCATGATTTAGTGACTGAATATTTTTAATATTGTTTTTATCATGTATTTTATTTATTTTTTGTGTATCACCTTATTAAGCTTTTTATATATATTTTTCAAATTCTAACTTGTGTATGTATGAATTAATTTTTCAGTCATTTATCTATTAATTTTTTTAGAAAAAAGAATACTTGAAGAATATTATGCAGAAATTGAAGCTCAAAGCATTAACTCCACTGTAGATTGGTTAGAGAAGGATGAAGTTATTTGCCCATTTTGCAAAAAGTAACTATATCATTCTTTGAATATTACTAGGGAGAATCATATTTTTTTCAACAAGTTTTTAGATAGATGAGCTTCTAGTCACTAGTTCTGATATAGCTTGTTTTTAAAATATTCATGAATTTGTATTCATGTCTCAGCTACTGTACTTTTCATTTATTTATTTTTCGTTTTTAATTTTTTTTAGACTGTGTATGTTCGTCATCTGTATTGTTACTCAGGATGAAAACACAATTTATTATCTCTCTTACCTCCATGTGTGTATATATATATATATATATATATATATATATATATATACATACATACATACACATACAGGGTGATCAGAAAGTCAGTATACATTTGAAAAAGTAAATCACGGAATAATGTAGGTAGAGAGATAAAAATTGACACACATGCTTGGAATGACATGGGGTTTTATTGTAACGACAAAAAAAGTTTTAAAAAAATGGCCAACAGATGGCGCTGGACAGCAAAACATCAGTGATGCTGCATGAGAATCACGTATAAAAGGAGCTATGCATTTTCCTGAACTGTTGATGCTATTCTACGTACTTTCAATACTCATTTCGGTGGTACTTCCGCTCTCTGCTGACATTCTCTTGAAATATCTGTGTTTGAAGGCGTTGGCCTAGGTAACACAGTTAGCCAATTATTCCTATGGTCCTATGGAGGGAATCAGATGCACCAGCAATCGCAGCATGTTGACGTTACCAGAAAAGGCACTGTTAGTGAAGCTGTACTATCAGTGATGAGGAATGACGGTCGAAATGTTGAGCATTTGTTCTGAAGAACATCATCTTTGCTTTGTCATAATTAGTTATGGTAATTATTGCTTTTCTTATCACATGAAGTGCCATCTGTTGGCCATTTTTTAAAGTTTTTATTTATTTATTTATTTATTTTTTTTGTGGTCGCAATAAAACCCCATGTCATTCTAAGCATGTGTGTCAATTTTTATCTCTCTACCTACATTATTCCATGAATTATTACTTTTTCAAATTTATACTGACTTTCTGATCACCCTGTATGTATATATATATATATATATATATATATATATACATACACACACACGATATCTTGTTATGACATTGCTGCTGGTGTAAATTTCAGGTTAAATGCAAGGGCAAACCAAACATATTGCAGCCTGTAAAAGTATTTTCAAGAGACTAATATGAATGTGATGGTTTTTTGAAAATATTAGGTTCTAATATTCAAATATGTTTATAAAAATATTCCAGCATTTCAAATTACCTAACATAAAGCGTAAACCTACCTTATGGGTGTATATGTATAATAATTAGCTCAAATCTTTAATGTTTATATGTAACATTTTTCAATTACATTTTTTATTTATTGAAAAAAATAAAAAATTGAAACAAATTTTAAATCAAAGCAACTTAAAAATTGTATCGCTGGTCCTTTAAAAGCTCTTGGGAACTCCTTAATTTTGTTTTCTAAAAATGAGTAGAAACCATATTAATGTAAGCTTTGAAGTTGTATTCAGCCTTGGGCGAAAGCCCAAGTTTACATATAACACCACCTGGTATATGTAATGTAATGAACTGAAATTTGGCTTGCATGGAAGTTTAGAGTATATAAGGCAGTAAATTATGGGAGAAATTAGACATTAAAAAATGGTTTATGGCTGAAACTGCTAAGGGCTGTGGTTCATATAAAGGCACAAAAATCTGTATTTTAATCTCTAATGTTTATATATAATCTTTAATGTTTTAGAAATACATATTGTATAATGTTTGATGTTATAGTAATGCTTATTTAGAGATGGCTGCTTAACAAGAATTAAATGAAAGACAAAGAATATTTTAAAATATTTTAATAAAATGTTTGAAGCTATGGAAATGTTTAAAATCTAATAAAAACTGGTCCTAATATACACTGCTGGCCACTGTAAATGCAACACCCTGAAGGAAACATGCAAATAACATGAAATTTACAACATGCATTAGCTGAGGTGAGATATGCAAATGATTAGAATTTCAGCGCAGACGCACATCACGCGCGCCTGTGGCGCCACTTCAAGTTCGGCAATTGTGTTTTTCTTGTGGTTTTTTCAAAAAAACGATCAATTATGCCTCGTCGAAAACAGCGATCATCTTTTGATCAAGTATCCGAGTTCGACAGAGGAAGGATAGTGGCCTACCGAGATTGTGGATTATCTTTCAGGGAAATCGGTAGTCGTGTTGGACGAAACCAGACAATTGTAATGCGGATATGTGATCGTTGGATGCAGGAGGGTACGACGGATCGGCGTGTTCGATCGCATCCACCTCAGCGCACCACTTCACGTGATGACAGGCAAATTGTGCGCATGGCAGTGACGGATCGCTCAGTCACATCACGAACCATAGCACAGCACATGCAGTCTGTAACGCATCATCCAGTGTCTGCGCGTACCATTCAACGCCGTTTACAGCAGAGTGGTCTGTCCGCAAGACGTCCATTGCTTTGTCTACCCTTGACGCAGAATCACAGACGTCTCCGCCGCCAATGGTGCGATGACAGAAGGATGTGGACGGCAGAATGGAATGAAATTGTCTTTACTGACGAGTCACGCTTCTGTCTGCAACACCACGGTGGTCGCATTCGAGTCTGGAGACACCGTGAAGAGAGGATGCTGAACAGCTGCGTAATGCACCGCCACACTGGTCCTGCACCGGGTATTATGGTATGGGGCGGTATTGGATATCACTCTCGCACACCTCTAGTACGCATTGCCGGTACTTTAAACAGCCAGCGCTACATCTCCGAGGTGTTGGAGCCAGTTGTCCTTCCTTACCTTCAGGGCTTGCCCACAGCCATATTTCAACAGGATAATGCACGACCACACGTGGCACGCATTGTCCAACGGTTCTTCGTCAATCGCCATATTGAATTGCTTCCCTGGCCGCCTCGCTCTCCGGATCTTTCGCTGATAGAAAACATGTGGTCCATGGTTGCTCTACAATTGACCCAGATTCCATCCCCAGCTGCCACAGCAGATCACCTTTGGCAATGTGTGGAAGCTGCTTGGTCTGCTGTACCCCAAGAACTCATCCAAAGTCTCTTTGAATCAATGCCGAGGCGTGTGGCAGCGGTGATCTCCAACAATGGCGGCTGCTGTGGCTACTGATTTTGGCGAACCACACTTCACAGAAGTCTATAAATTTAATCATTGATACTTGGTCAACATGTTATCTACAAAATAAATTTTGTTGTGATATCTCTTGTCTTTCTTGGTGTTGCAATTTGGGTGGCCAGCAGTGTAGATCAGTGCTTCTTAAAGTGTGGGTTGCAAAGTGAAATTTTGGGGGTCACGAAAATTTAATTATGATACATGCATTTAATTCTTGTTGCCTGCAGATATATCTTAGACATATATTTTATATGTATATTGATACAAAATATGTATATTGCTTACCAAAGAAATAAATTATTTATGCGACAATGTTTATCTTTATGTCCTTATTTCCTGGGGTCGCGAAAAAATCTCGATCATAAAAATTTATCACGAATGAAAATGTTTAAGAATCGCTGATATAGATCAAAGTATCTCCAGTAAGATATGGCAAGTTTTCACCTTTTAAACTCTGCAAAGTCACAGCAAAATCTTAAAATTAAGAGAAATTAAGTAAAAGTACAAAATAGTTTTGTTAGGGCTTTATAGTAAAAAATTAAAAGTTACACAATATTGACTAAATTGAAAATCGCACAAGAAACTTAAACACAGGTAATCTTAAATGAGCCTTGTGCACCATAGATAACTATTCAACATTTTAATAGTGGTACTTGTACTTAAATTAGGTTAAATTTAAAAAAAAACAAATTAATTCAGTTTTCCTTCTGAGCATCTAATAAAATATTTTTTATCAGTCATGTTGATATTTTTCTCACAGTTTGTATATTAATTCTGATTACTTTTTGTATTGAAAACTTTGACAAATTTTGTATTTAATTCTATTTCAAATCCAAAGTTACTTTTGTAAGCCATAGTATTATAGTTAAAATATTTCATATTCCATCTTTTAAATTCTATTTAATTTTTAGCTTCAATATACCTTGAAAATATTGATAATTACTTATGTAGTTAAGAGATGGTAATATTCAAAATGATCTGTTTTCCATAGGAATGCATTGCATCAAAATCTTTCAGTTATTTTCTGTCGATGTGGATTCAGAATTGATACTCAGGTATGTTTATATAAATATATTTTCCTTCGTAATTGATATTGCCTTTACTCTTTATTTTATTTTTTTTTTCAGAGGAAAAAAAAAATTGTTTGAAATATTGTAGGAAAAAGGTTAATAACTATTTTTAATTTTTTTAAATAGATTTTTCAAAAAGTATAAATTTAATCAAAGGAGCTAGTTTTAGTTTAAAAAATATTTTTGTAGAATAAAACATTTTTTTCTACATTAAAGAATATTTTTAAAATAGGGTTTTAATAATTTCTTCATTTACAGGGTTTGCTGATTCAGATCAATAATTTAAGTCATGATTTTAAATGTCTGTTTTTAAACTTTTTAAAAATATAATATAAACTAGTGAGGAAATAGAATTGTAATAATCAGCAAATTATACTGGATTATAGTTTTAAATTATTTCAGTTAAAAATATTAAAGTTCATCAGCCTCTTTAAAGATTCAACTGTGCTATAATTTATGCTCTCGCCACAACGTGATGAATTTTATATATTTTTTCTTGTATCTTGATTTCGTAGTTTATATTTAGGCTTTCTGTTTATTGTACCTTAATTTTAAATATTAATTTCTCTCATTGCTGATTTGTTTGTAACATTTTTACTAATTTTTTTTCTTCTTTTTAACAGCAAGATGCTTTTACACTTCATAATTTTAAACAGCAACTACACGAAGGGCTTGATGTTCATGAGAAAACTTGTTCTTCTGGTCCAAGTTTTTCTCTCCTTCAATACTGTAGCTTTACCAATCTTGCAATCACCTGTGAAGTAATTTCTTATTCATTTATTATATTTTGCACTTTTGTAATCACTTTCTCTTTCTTCTTGAGAGTGCCGTTTCCTTTTACCTTTAATCTAGTGTGAATCTCAGAATCCTGGTATTTATTGAAATTTCTATAGTAGTTTTCGAATAAATTCAATAGTACTTATAAAACGTGTACTTTACAAAAATTTTCCTAATATTTTGATTTTACTTTTACTTGAATGTGTTTTTTTTTTTTTTTTTTTTTTTTTAAGAATATATTAAATTTTCTTTCATTTTAGATTAATTATTTTGAGTCAAATCTTGACAGAGACCATTAGTTTGTTTACATTATGCTGATCTGTTTTTATTATTATTATTAATATTATTATTTCTTTTTCTTTTAAAATAATAGGCTTTAAATTTTCATTTTGATTCAGGTCAGCCAAGTAGCAAATAAAATGAATGAGCAACAAAACCTGAAGATCTTGTTATGAATTTTAAGTTATTTTAAGATTTAAAATTGTTCTGTGATATATATATATATATATATATATATATATATATATATATATATATATATATATATATATATATATATGTATGTATATGTCAAATCTAGAAATTATTAATAAAAAAAATGATTCACTAACATGAATATATTGAACTCGATGTTTGCGAAGTGGTGTTGTTTTCACAGTGGGGAGTTCATGGTCATCAATAATTGCTCGCATGGGCTGTCTGACGCAATCATCAAATGTTCGAGAGAGGGGCTTGGGATGATCACCCTCACTTTTGCATAACGCGCGAAAAAGAACAAAGCATTTTGTTTAGGGATATCTTTTATAGAGATAGGACGTGTGTTTTCCCGCTGGAGGGGTTCAGTCAAATTGGCAGACTGGACTGGTTCATTAATATTTTAATAAACGCCACGGCATCGATATGGAGTTCCTGTAATCTTTGAGTCTTCATTTTTATGTATTTCGCACGCACAGTGGACTTATCTACGATTATTCTGCAGCTGCGTCGTAGTCGTGTCATATATATATATATATATATATATATATATATATACACATACATACATACATACATAGAGTGGAATCTCGATTGATCGTTCCCTGAATCATTCTTTTCCCATATGTGTCGTTTATTTCACCCAGTCCCGATGATCATATTGCTTTGTTTTCCCACATTTATCGTTCAGTTCAGTTGGGCCCTTGAAAAACAGTGGATTGAGATTGTACTGTATATATATAAAGATTATGGTAAATACTGTGAAAGAGCTAGTTGTTAGCATTGGTTTTCATTCCTTTATTTCATTTGTACAGTAATCTTTTTTTTTTTTTTTTATTACTAGCTATCTTTGGAATTTAAGAAACAGCAAACAATTTTTTTTTTAAGTGCGTGTGTAATAGTTTATTATGAATTTTAAGTTATTTTAAGATTGGAGAATTAGGGTTGGAGAATAATTCATGAGCATTTTTTTTTTCAAATTTAGAAATAAAATAGAAATAAAATGCATTGGCAAAATGTTTTATGTTGTTTGAAAGAGAATTTTTTGCTCTACAAGAGTGCTTTTTGATTTGTTAGATTTTTTAAAAAAATTTCTGAATTTCCATATCCTTGAAATGGAATGTCAAGTAGACAAAACTGAGCATTTTCAACACAATTTGTGTTTTGCATTTAATTGATGCGTTAAGGCCATCAGAACTTTTTGAAGCAGCATTCTTTTCACTGCTTCATATTAACGTAAAGGCACCATTTTTCATCGCCAGTGACAATGTGGTAAAGAAAACACTGTGACCATGTGTTGAGTGATGTCGAGTGAGCAAACCGGCGGCAATTGGGGAATGTTGTTTTTTTTTGTTCTCGCTCAAAGTGTGTAGTACTCAAGTGCTGAGTTTCTGTACCTTGCCCATTGATTGAAGGTTGTTCACAACAGTTTTTTTATCACAATCTATCTGCTCCACCAATTCTCTGGTCGTTTGATGTAGATTTTCGTGAAGTTGATTCAATTGCTCTTCATCGAACTCATTTGGTTGACCAGTGTGTGATCCGTCCTTGAGGTCAAAATTCCCATTTTTGAAGTGTAAAAACCAGTGGCAGGTGGCACATTCAGGCATTTCTTTTACTCCATATACAGCACAAATCTCACAAACAGCTTCGACCATAACACGATTGAAAGCAAATGATGGGGAAAAGCTCAGTTTTGTCCACTTGACATTCCATTTTAATGATCTGATAATGCACAAAAATGAAAAAAAAACTAACAAATCAAACCACACTATTTTGTAGAGCAAAACATTCTCTTTCAAACAACATGAAATATTTAACCAATGTGTTTATATTTGTTTTATTTTTAAATTAAAAAAAAATTACTCTTGAATTTTTTCCCAACCCAATATTTTAATCAATGTATTTCTCTTGCATTCATATCATATTTTTTTCATGAACAAGCTTATTTATGCTTGTTATAGAAAAAGCATTTTGAGCAAGTACTTGTGTATTTTAAGTTCAAAAGTTGTTGGCAGCAGCGCTTACACTGGTGCTGCATTTATGCTGATTTCGAATTTTAAAATCTTTTTAGCTTGAACTTTTCTACTAAAATTGAGCCTCACGCATTACTTGGAACGGGTGTTTATCGCTATGCATATGCCAAGTTCTTGAATATTTTTAGAAAAGCATGATGATGTCATACTCACTTTGATGACCAAACACGTTCATTGTTGTTCTGTCTCTTTCTGCAAAAATGGTTTTTTCCCTTACTGTGAAACTAATTGACAAAATAGCTGCAAAACACAAAAACAAAAGCTATTGTGCTAATTTTAAGTTGAATGTAATTGCCAAAGCAAAAGAGATTGGAAATAGAGTTCAGTATTGATGAACATTTTGTTTGACGATGACGCTCCGAAAAGAAAGTTCTACTAAATATGCCAAAAAATTAGAGAGCATGCAGAAGGGGAAAAGCTGCTTGGCCTCAACCTAGAAACTAACCTTTAGAAATGGATTTCATCCCAGAGAAGTAAGGGCATTCCAAAATGGACAGTAAAGATACGTTTACAAGCCAGAGTTATAGTGGTAAACATGGAAATATATGATTTCAAAGCTAGATCCAACTGGTGCTACCAATTCATGAAACGAAAAAACCTCTCCATTTGGGCCCACACAACAGTGAGGCAATAATTGCCTGTTGATTAGGTATGGGTATTAGGTTATAGGTATGAGATGTCATTTGGCACTTCTAGTGTTAAAGTATAATTTATTAAGAGAAATATTTTAAATTAGCACTATACTGAATTTATCACATTAAAATGTATTAGTTTATTATGAAAATAACCTAAAATCTATGCTGGTATCTCAATATTTGGTTACAGTACAGTAACTAAGAGAAATTTATATTAGTGTGTACACTGGTACGGCACTTACCTAGACTTTATTTTTTTAAAAGGAAATTTCAGTCCCTGCAGCACTTAAGTGCAAATTTATGGGAATTTTTTAGAATTGCCAGTATTATTTCTAATAATCTACTCTTTAAAGTTTAATTGTGACTTTTAACATCAAACTAATCGAGATGGTATGTCAAAATATATCATAGAATTTAATTTTAAACTTTGGTACATATTAAACTCATCACTACAACACTGTGAAACCCCTTACCAGGGATTGCATTGACATGTTGCATATCTTTTAGCATCTGTTCTTTTTAAAATAAATATATGAAAAAATCAGTAGATTGTCAAGAACCCTTTTTTTTTCTATCTCAGCTATTTTGTTTCTCTTGTCTATTTATTGGTTGTCAGAAATTGCTAATTTATGTATCTATATAAGAAAAGTACACGCAGAAATATAATTATTCACTCATGGCTATTGAGTATTAGGTGTTTAGATACTGCTCTTAACTTTTATCAGTCTTAAAAAACTAACATTTTGTAGTAAAGCTAAATACTATAGATATTCCAGAGATGCTCATGGGGAGGGACATTAGTTAAAATTATTCACTCTTTTTTTAGAGTTAATTGCTTTTAATTAACAAACTACATAACTCACATTTTCCACTTTTTACAGGATTAACAAAAAACTGATTTATTTGACAGTGAAAATATTATTGTTTATTCTTAATAAATGTTAAAGTGTTCTGAGATATATATGCCACATTGTTTTGTAATTTAACATCTTCATAATTAAAGTGGAGTTACAAGGTTAGCAACAGTTAAGGAGTTACTTAACTATTAAGAGTTTTTCACTTATTTTGAATGAATTAAATTTTTTGGAGTTATGAGGTTTGACAGAGTTGTACAAAAAACCATAAACCAATGTAATAGTACGAAAATCCCAAAATATTTTTTTGGAGTTGCATGGTTTGCTAATTAGGCTAACGATATATATTAAAATTAATGCCTATCAAGTTATATGGTTGATAGCTAAAGGTAATTTTTTGCTTTTGGAGTGCTTATATTTCCATTTTAATTTTCTATGTGCTAGTACTAAATATGTTTGGATAATTTTGCTGTGACCTATTTACTATCCTGAACGTAGTCTTAATGTAGAATTTTTATTTATTTTATTTTTTTTTATGTGTTCACTTATCCACCTTCTTTATTTAGGTGCTTTACATTTTTAATCTTTTATTTATTTTTATTTTTTGTAGATATTTGATGGCTAAATCCTATTTAATACTTTGTAGTAAAAGTTATATTCTCAAATACTTTTCTTTTTCTTTCAGGTCTGTAATTATATGTATCTAGTTATCTAAAAAAAAAAAAATCAACTTTTTGTGTAAATAAAGATTGTATTTATTTTATTAGTTTGTTTTAATTAGTGTGTTTTTGATATTTAAACTTCTCACCTTAATTATATATATGTATGTTCAAATATTGACATTTATCAATTGTATCTGAATTCTTAGATGGAAAAAATGAAAAATTTTTTGTAAATGACTGTTTAGAGGAATCCACTCTTTATATATATATATATATATATATATATATATATATATATATATATATATATATATATATATATATATATATATATATATATATAAAGCATTTTACAACTTTAAAATCTTTTCACGGTTTTCAATACTTAATTTTGAATTCTTTCTAAAGCAAGCTAGCTTGACATTGTTTCAAGATATGTAAAATCCTTTTATAAATAGCATGTCTTTGCTTCATAAGAGTATGGTTTCTATTATGTTGGAAATAAGTTGTCATATTTTTCAGAATAACCTGAAGCCAAGATATTAAAATTAGTTTGACCTAAGCTAAAGAATTTTCAAAAGGCTCTGAAGAATCACAAAACATTGCTGTTACAGGCCTGACCTCAGTCAAATTGTAGACTAAGTGCAAAATAATATTTAACTTAGTTACATTCAATATGACAGTGCTTGCTTGTACAAGATGTCTGCCAGTCATGAAAGCCCTTAAAAAGTTGCATAATTACACAAAAATAATACAAAGTAAAATATCAGTCATGAAAAAAAAATCTAATCATCCTTGGGAAAAGACCATAAATTTTCTGCTGTATAAATTCTAAACATCTCTATTCTTCGTATTGTTATTACCATGTTTTTATTAACTTGCTTTCTTGTTTGTGTGTGTGTTTGTCTGGTACAAATCTTGCAATCGATTTTTAACTAACTTCTCGACTAGCTAGACATTTGAAACTTTTAGAATAGCGCAGAACACGATGACAATGCATTATTTTAATACTTTTAGCCGTCTTTATTCCATATTTTAAAATCCATTACGTAAAAATACGAGTAGCGTCTGCAGCCAAAAGTTACTGCGCTACAGGCACCATCTATTAACGTAATAGTGAACCAAGCATATTACATTTTCATTGCAATGGGATAATTTTTATTTATGCCCTCATGCTATTTGCGATATTTTCTCTGCAAAATTCATTGATTTTTTTTCCTTCAAATTATAGATTATAATTTATAGTTTTGATATCCATAATTAACTATGGACGATGCAAATTCGTTTGCAGCTCATGAAGAAGCTGCATGTAAATTACATTTCTTTTTTTTTTTTTTTTTTTTTTTTTTTTCTTTTTTTTAATAGAAAATTTAAAAACATGGTATATAAAAAGTCTTTTATCTTGTAATTATTTTTTGCTTCAGGACACTAATTTTTTATTCAAAATGAGTTGGTTTCAGGTTGTGTGGTAAAATACAACATGTATTTTGTTTAGTTAATTGCCGAAATGGGCTTCTTTTATCCTGTTTCATATGCTTAAAATTACAATCCAATTCAAAGTTACAACTGTTCAAAAATGTATAGTTTCTTGAAAAGATCAATATAGATTTTTAAAAAAAATCATTTTATAATGAATTGATCCGATTCTGGTAGGCCACATGGTAATTTCAAACATGTTTTTCCCTTTTATTGTAAAGAAATATTAACCCATTAATGCCGACTTCGTTTTCTTTAACCATTTTTGCTACTTCTCTCATATTTGTATGTTTTATGTCTATTAATGTGTATTATACTAAAATTATATTTTTAGTTGCACTTTAACTACGTTTTTTTTACTGGTACGTTTTCGTACCAATCGGCGTTCGTGTGTAGTACACATCGAGAATAAAAGCTAATATTAAATTTATTTATTAATGAAAATAATAACAAAATCGGGAATACCACAATTAAATGAAAAGCACGTTAGATGATTTTATGACAGAATAAAACAATGTCTATTGAGTGCAAACATGATAGTTTTTAAGGCACTGCGGATGCAGTGGCACATTACACTTTTCGCACTTGTAGCTGCTTCTACCGGAACAGTTCTTGCAACGGACATGTTCTTGATCTGATCTGATTCACCAGTGACTATTCTTGTCAAATCTTATTTGTGAGGGCGCTTTATACCTAAATTAAATTGGCTTACCTGGCCCTCTAGGCAATGTTCCATAAGTGCCTACCAGTTCCTGTGCGCATTGTCGTACTAACTCAAGAAGTGGGATTTCATCAATATCATTTTTCATTTTATACAATTTCCATCCATTTATAACACTGGCACTAAGTACAAACGGAAACAATGGTCACCACCACTTTTTAGAACTAATTCTTACGCGATAATTTGCCACAGCTGGATCAACAAGGTCGACACCACCCATATGCTTATTATAAATTTTTAGCTGTTGTGGCATGGAAACATTCATTTTCTTTTTTTCTGCGGCCCTCCATCGAGTAGCAGATGCAATAGATGTTGTAGAAACTTTGTTACTTGCAACAGTAACAACTTTATTGTCATTCCATTTGACGATACTGATATCTTCATGACATATGTATTCATATGTCCCCCCTGCTGACTTTTTCAAGATTTCTTTGGATGATAAAGGAGCATTTTTCAGCCTGTTTTCTCTCAATGTCCCGGTTCCTGCTATGCCTCTTTTCGATAGCTCTTTCAGCAAGGGAATGCTAGTAAATAAGTTGTCCATGACAACATATGTCCCAGGTGGGATCTCGCATTTGTCTAGTAACCCAAGAACAACATCGGCACCTTGTCCTAAATTAGATTTTGATAATTTTGTAGATGCTCCACAATAAGGTTCATCATGCAATAAAAGACCATTAGAAGAACACATAGTCCAAAGTTTGAAGCCAAAACGTATTGGCTTACCACTTATGAATTGTTTTAGTCCGTGGTGCCCGAAATATGGAATTATAGACTCATCTACACTCAAAATTTTATACCAACAGCATAAAAGCATGACTTTCAAGGGGCAACAATTTATAAAATACACTTTTATAACAATGATTTAAAAATCAAAATATTATTTTAAAATATTCTAATTTATACGTGAAAGTTTTTCGATTTTAATTCAAACGTGAAAGATTTCCGATTTTAATTCAAACTTGACTATACATTAGCCGGTTGGTACGGTTTCGTACCAACGATATGTAAATTTTTATATTTTATAATACAAAGCAAAACATGACTTTCGAGTGGCATGAATTTATAAAATACTTTTAAAACAGTGATTAATAGTCAATATATAATTTTGAGATAAATCCAAAACTCTAAACTTACTATTTTCTATGTGATGTCAGAGGGATCTTGTTTCACGACGCTTTCACCTGAGCATAACGTAAAATAACAACAAGAACTTGAGAGCAAATGGTCAAAAATCTATTTTTCTCGCTATCAGTGAACTATTCTTGAAGCACATGAACAATATTGGACAACTAGACACATTTAGTGCAGAGAAAAAAAAATATTCTTAAGCTGGTATGTTTTCGTACCAATAGGCATTAATGGGTTAACATTTAGTAATAACTTTCATAAAAGACAAAGAAAGATTGTCCAACAAAACTGGTGCAGATTTAGCATGAAAATTTTGAAAGCATAAAAAAATGAAGAAAAAACTCTTCATAAAAAAAAATCAAATCCTATGCAACAGATTTTTCTCCGGTGAGATTCTTGAATTTCAAGTGTTTTCAGCACATATGCTCATGAGTATTTATAATATATTCACATACATACATAAATTACATATAAATATTTATCATATACATATCTATATAAATACTTCAAAAACTGCAAGAATATCTTTGTGGGCTGCTTATTCCAGAGATTGCCAAATTAGTATTTGCAATAATTTTACTCATCATAGTGAATTTTTAAAAAATTTCTCACAGCTATCAGCAAAATCTAACCTTGGCAGCATATGATGATTTTATATATATATATATATATATGTGTGTGTATATATAAATAATCTGACTCCTTTTCTTTTCTTCTACACATGAAATCAAGAAAAAAAATTTAGTAAAATATCAGTTTTAAAAACCAATTATATTCTATGATTTACATGAAATTCTTGGGGTAATTTGGAAAATTGACCAAGAATAAATCTTTATTTTATATATCTGTACCTTAGAACAAAAAGGGCCAAAGTCCATTTTAATCAAATGTCAGTTTAAGTATTTTTTACAAATCTTAGAACACTGGCCCTTTTGACAATTAATGTATATCCTACCCTGATTTCACTCAAATTTCAAAGTTTTGGACATTGGCCCATTTTGTACCAAGGTACAGATATTTCACAATTTCTTTCATAAGTGTGAAAATATTTTTGTCAGCATTTTATAAAAAATCGGAGAAATAGTTTAGAAAAATTAGTGTACTGTATCCTTTGATGCAATATTTCCAAGTTTCTTTCTTTATGCATCCTGTCTGTAAATGATTCTTTTCTCTTTCACTGTACTTTATTCTCAGCATGCCAGTAAACAAAATAACTCCTTATTTTTAAATAAATGTTTTAAAGTTCACACAAAAATATTTTTGTAGACAAATAATGAATTGTTTAAACTCTTCAAAATAAATTTATTAGGTAACAAAACCTTACTAAATATGAAAAGTATTAACAGATTTCTGGTTTTTGGCCCCTTGTACAAGTAAATATCTGTTTAAAAAAAAAATATATATATAAATTAATACATATATATATATATATATATTGCTTCTAATACTTTTTTTTTGTATGTTTTGTACTGAGAATTAATGATCACCAATAAGATATCAATAAAAAATGTTGGTTATTAGCCTCTAGTATTAAGAAGTATCATTTAAATAAAATAAAAAAAGTTCCCATAGTTTTTTTTCGTGTCTAGACAGTTTTTTATTGGGATTATTTAAAACATACATTTTAGGTACCATTATTTATTATCAAATTTCAGCTTATAAAAGATGTATTTATAATATGTAAGTTATAATAGTTTTCTAAAGAGACATTGATAAAAGGTCTTTTATAATTTTCATAAATTATTTTAGTTTCTATAGTTATGTAATTGACTTTTTGAAACTCGGTACACATCCTGTTTGAAGTTGTTGTTTTTTTTTTGAGTGGACATATATTGAGTTATGATTTAATATATCTGAAAAGCAAGTGAATATTTCATGACTAAAGTTTTATGCCATAAAAAAAATTATAATTTTTAGAAGAAAGCTTTTCTCATTCTAGTCGCATCAAAATTATGAATAAGTATAATTTACATGAGCTAATGACTGATTTTAGAGTTAGTGTTATGTGATAAGAATTTGTTTAAACAGTTTATTGCAATCATTCTAGTTTATTAAATCATTACAATTTTCCCCTTTTCATCATACAATATTTTTCCTCTGTGAAATTTTATGAGAGTATAATTTTTCAGTCACAATTTGTAGAATGCAATTCACAATGAAATGGGACTGTACTTAAAACACAAAACTATTTGAATAACAGTTAAGATCCCTTATATCCCTAGCCTAACAGTTTGATACAACACTCCTATCATTGTATCCATTGTGTAGTAGCATTTTAAACCCTTCATTTTAAAAACTTCTGCACTGCTTTTTGAAAAAAAAAAAAATTCTGAATTAAGGGGAATAAATCATTCTTTGGAGGTAACCAAATATATACTTATTTTTGTACAGGAATATTAATTATAGGTTGAATGAAATTCCATCATGAAAATTTTGTTTAGAAAAGTTGAGATTGTGTTAGTTTGTAGTAATATGCTTCAATTTTAGAGAACAAAAATTTAAGCTTGAGTCCAAAATATTTAAGTTACTTACGTAACCCTTACACCATTACGAACATGCTCAGCACGTTCATCAGTCTTTCCCCCAGCGTTATTGACGTGCTGGACATGTCTAACTGGATTTTTGAATGTTTTGCTTGTTACAAACATGTTTAACACATTCTAAATTGATTTTTTCATACATCAATGGATGGCAGAACTTAATGCCATTCAAATACAATTTCTCCTGATAATAGATTTTTAGTTGATATTTTGAGAAAACATACAGTATAAAATGGTGGGAGTTTTGGGTTTTCGAAAGCTAAAGGCTATTTGAACTGACATTTCAAGCGATTCTGAGAGTGATTTTTCAGATTTATTTGATGACAAAAAGGATAAAGACTATAGTGAACTAAGTGATGAATAAACTATATAGTGAAAAGACTGAAGTGGGTTTATGCATATTACCTTGCTTTAATATATATCATACTATAAGAAATTTCTGAACAAAAAAAATCTGTACATTATATAAATCTACATATGTATTCTTAAAAATTTTGTTTCACTTATTTTGTACTATTTATTTTGATTTAAATAACTATTGAACTCACATTTTCAAATGTTCCTTCAAAACGCATTTCCAAAAAAAATAACCCAGTGCTGGGGGAAGAACCAGAAGGCGAAAACTCAACAGTCTAAGGGTTAAAATTAATTTCTTTTAAAGGTTATCATTAGAAAAGGTACATTAACAGTCATGATAGTTACTGCAAAATTTTGTTTAAAATGTTACACATAATGAAATTTAAATTTTTTCTTGGGCTTGTGGCGGCCCAGTGGTACAGCGCGCTGGTTTTCGGTGCTGAGGGTGCTCAGATCGAGTCCCAGCGTTGCGCCACAAAAAATGCCTCCGTTCGTGTCGTCCCTTCATAGGGGATAATGCTGTCTGCCTATATGGTGCCCCCACAATAAAATGGACAGTAAAACTGCGGCGTAGTAAGGGCCAATGTTTGAATACAAGTGCCTCCGCATTGGATTTAAAAAAAAAAAAAAAAAAAAAATTTCCTCTTGTAGTCTCATTTTTAATTTTTCATAGTGTTATCAATCAAGTTAATAATTCTATTTCAATAATATTCATTCAAAAAGTATATCTAATGTAATCGATACCATGTCTAAAAGGACATGTTTAACATGATTATAACAAATATTATCCCCATTACAACTGAGTGTATGATCATGTTTGCATGTAGAAATTGGACTTTTTAATGTGAATTTTATGTGAAAATCACTTGTATATATCTGAAAGACAAACTAATCACATTTTTTATTAAAGTTTTGCTAAGATCTCAAATTATAACAATTATATTCAACATATTTCATACACAATGATTTTTTTAAAAAAAACTTTACAGAATAAAATACAGATACTAGAACAGAATAGCCAATTTGTACCATAATCGTGACTATATACTGATTTTCCAACCTCATTTTGTTGTAAGGGAAAAAATATTTTTAACAGTTATTTTGAGTATACTGTTCCGAAATAAAAATAGTTTATTTTCTATCCACTCTGTAAGTATATGAAAATTGATTTATTACTTTATTTGACCAGTTACTAATAATTTATTACATTGGACTGAGTGCAGTATTTAAAAATTTTCTCTAGAGATTCTGAGTAAGCATTAGTTCAGGGTAGGGATAGAAATACATATGACTAGATATTCTTATAAATAGTGTCTAGTCAAATAGTAACAGGAAAAAAAAACTTTTAAACAAAAATCTGTAACACCTATTACAGAATTAGTGTTTATAATCTTGATGCCATTCATATATATACTTGTCAGTTTTTTCATTATCAAAACTACATACTGCCATAACCAACAATGCATTATGAATTGTTTTAAAATATTCATAGTATGTGCACAGTTTAACAGGCTATAAATTATGCTATTTTTGAAATCCTTTAGCAAAGGATGAAACAAAATTTGCATTCAAATATAATCAGAGCCATCACCAATAGTTAACAGAAAGTAAAAATGACATGTTAATTATAAAATAAACTTGAATAAAAATTAAATGATTTGCCGAAAAGTCAAATTACAACTACCTTGATAACTGAAAACATAAAAAGATCAATTAGATAATCCCAGTTTCAAGTGAATAACTGATGATATAAAATTATCTTTTTGAAAGAGAAGTCTGCACACATGACTTCTGTTAACAACATGAACCTGTAATTAGAAGTAATGGAATGATTAAAGATGATACTAGAGGTAACTTCATTCATAGCCCAAGACAGACACACACACACACAAACAAACAAAAAAAAGGTTTCAACAATTTCTAGTCTTAATTAAATACTGTGTAAGAAGAAAGCAGATAAGCCAAGTGAACCAGGAAACAACTTTATTCCTTCACATTATTTAAACTAAGAGAACTACGAACAATTTTATGCCTGCTATCAAGTTATTTGTTAGTTTAAAACAGATTGATAACCATGCAGATACCGATGTTTACTAGTATCTTAATTGTGGGAGGGCTAGAGGTAGACATGTATGTTACATAAAATAACTGATAAATAATTTTTTCTTCATTATTAGTATTGAAAGTAAAAGTATTAAGAAATAAAAGATTACAAACTAACAGTTTATTTCTGCTAAAATTCATTATTAATGAAATTAGATATTGATATAATTAAAATTTTCTAATTTGCATAGGACATTGTTATGCTTGCAAACTTTGCCTCAATGAAAAATAATGCATACAGCATAAGAAATCCTTTAATTATTGTAATTTGAGCCCAAATTCCTTAATTAGCTGATAGTTTTTCTCACTTAAGGATTTATTTATTTTTTTATTTTTTTTTTTTTTTTAAGGAAAAGGTGCTGTTTTCAGTTCCTTTAAAGTTTTAGTTATTTTAAGATAATCTTATGTCAAATATTGATAATTTTTCATACTGATAACTAAACATTGAAAATCTCCATGCAATATTTGGAATACTATCAAAATATTTTCAATCACAGAAGTTATTGCTTGAACATTACTAAATTATTTTACACAGGCACATCTCTTTTTTTAAAAAAAGATGGGGGGGGGGGGGTAAACTAATCATGATTTAATAATAAAAAAAAGTTTCTAAATTTAAAGTACAGGGACACTGTTATAAGAAAAAAAAGGGTGATACGAGGCATTAACTTAATGAATTTCCACAGATTTATTTGAAATTAGGAGTAATATCTTTTTACCCTTTATAAAGTAAATTTTAAAGGTATAAGGAGAACATAATTTATGTAAAGGATGCAATAAAGTTGAGTTAAAATATTAAAGCTTTTAAATTAGTTATAATTTGACTACCTTTAAGTATCAATAGTTGCATAAAATGATTGAATCCCTCAACTGGCAAGAAACCTTGTAGAATTTATGAGTTGTGAGGGGGGAAAAATGTCATGAAACCACACAGAAACTGACAACATATTAGTTACCTTAAATATTAGAAATAGGCTCCATGGAGTAATGGAATATGGAGTCAAAATTACATGAAATAAAACAGTTCTTTTAGCTGATCTTGTGAGTTTTAACAATTAAAAGTTTGTTAGAAAAGAATTATTTGCAGTGCAGATGCATTGTGATTGCATAATTTTCTTTCTTAAGAACAAAAATAATTTGAAATTGATATAAAAAAATATTTTCTTCTCTCACAGAGTATAGTACAAAATGCTCAGCTGCATTTGATGGCTACATTGATGCATTACAAAAATAACCTATAAAGTGTAATACAGCACATTTAAGCCGAAGTTGCAAAAAGCATAAAATAATGCAGAGATGTTGAAACCTTGTATGAAGGTAAAAGTTTAAACACTTATAAAAATTAGAGATAACTTCTAAAATGAAAAACTTTAGAATCTTTTTAAACTACAACTTAATTTTAATGGTGAAAAATAACTAACTATTTATATTACTTTAAATACTATTCCACATCTCTACATAGAATTGTATAAAAAATATTCATCACCATACCAAGTCATATTAGGAAGAGGGGCTGGCCAAAATGAAGGTAGGTTAGTGCAGTCAACCAAGATTGCTCAATTTTAAAAGCAAATAATTGGAAGACTATTGCGAAAAATTAGAATGGCAGTCAAAAGAAGTTTAGGCCCATCCTAGGGGCTATCACGCTTACACTGACATAGTAACTATATTTTGTATCAATCTCATTTTCTTATAGAAATTACTTGTCAAATACCTTTTTAAACTATAGAAATGCTAATTTTTGTTTCAATTTAGTACAACACTGCATGAGCTTAGATGTTTTGCTCTTCTGACATGTGTTAATGATTTTCCAAAGATCTTCAAAATCACTAAATAATCCAAGTTTTTCTTAATCTGTGGTCACCTTGCATACATAGCAAATTTTTGTAGTCACATTAAACAATTTTTTTCTAATATAAGTTAAACTGAACAATTACCATTAAGGTTACCATAACTTTTTAAAAAAAATCTTAATTGAATCCTGCAGCTTTTTATTGGAGATGGAATACAGTATTCTATCAGCTTTATTTAGCAACCATCATAATGATATTTTTAAAAAATTTCAAATGAAGTCTCATTTTCTAATTCAATCTTTGTAAATCATTGCATAGGGTACAATTTATCAATAAATTTCCAATTACCATTAAGTCTTAAATGATGTTTAGACATGCACAGTTTAATGAGTAGTTTCAAGGATAAAGATAATAAACTGCTATAGTTAATTACTTTAACGCCCTACAACTAATAAATTTTCACTATAAATTTTTCAAATTATTTGAATATTTGTTCTGCGTCATATCACTAAATGAGTGTTTAGAATGATAAAGATTAAAACGATACAATATAAAAAAAAGTATGATAAATAACAAAAGAATTAATTTGGGATAAAACTAATAATTTTTTAATTCAATTTCTTAAGTATATATTTTTTCCTACAAAAAAACTAGTATAGTCTAAAATTCCTAGAGAATGGTCCACTTAGCTTTTACCAGAATTATATATTTTTACTTCATATATAATAACCTAATGCATAATTTACTGAAAGATAGCCTTAATGCTAATGAGTATCACAATAATAAACTACATATTAAAGTATGCTGGTATTTGGGCACATGCTTAATAGATATAAGATGATTTTCTTAAAATTTTTGATACCATATTCTTTTAAGTCCCCAAGAAAGTTGAGTATAATATAGATCCAAATACCTCACACACACAAAAGAAAAGTTATAAGCACTCTTGTAACATGCTGAACTATCACAATGAGGTGTACAGTTTCTTTCAGAGTAAGCATGGAATAATATTGGAGTTTCAAGAAAACTATTAATAATGTAAAATATAATGGAATTCTAACATTCCTCTGAATCAGAGGTTCTCATAATTCAAAAGTGCTAGCATATAACTTTAATTTACGTCGACACTTCACAAATTTTCACTATTGATCATAATTATCCTCTTAGATTGAAGAATTAATTTCAACATACAATAGTGAATTTTTCACAGTTCAGCAGTTATAACAAAAAGAAAGAAAAAAAAAAAAAGAGGAAAAAATGGTTTAATAATATGATACATACAGTAACTAATAAAAAATTAAAAGCAAGTTAAAATATCTTATCCAGATATTGTCAACATTGCAGTAAAAACTGATTGAAAAAAAAATTCAAAACTACTGAATTTTAAATATTTTGGATTTTGTTCTTTAAAATATTTCAAGATTCTAATGTCCATTCTAATGTAAATACAAAATTTTATATAGTGTATGTCTATTGCTTGCATTCTGTCAGTAACAGAACAAACACTTAATAATACTGTCAGTCTTAAGTATAGGGTCACATTAAAAATAAAATCTTTTTCCTTAACCCTCTGAAGGCCCAAGCTGATCGAACATGGTGAGGTCCAGACTGCCAACCAAAATTCTCATAGATTGCATCCCCCCAGTGCCTGGTAGGTGGTCATTCTACCAATAATTCAACTTCATCACAGAGTCATTCTCTTACCTGTTCGGTGGTCTTTTATTGTCTAGAACCGATCCCTTCATACTTTATGACCTGATGCTGATAGTGGGGCTGCATCCCACTGTAACAAATTTCAGTACAATCGTCAGGATGTTCGAGGGGGGGGGGGAGGGAAAACCAGTGGCGTAGCGAGCATAACTGGTGCCCGGGACACAATAACTTTTTGGTGCCCCCCCTCCCCCCGAAAAACATATAGTAATATATTATATAGAATTCGTTGAGGACCGTTTGGCGCCCCTCTGCAAGTGGCGCCCGGGGCATGATAGACCCCCTTGCCCCCCCTTCGCTATGCCACTGGGAAAAACCATTCTTCATCCTGGGCTGGAACGGACTTTTGGGGTAAGCTGTGAAATCAGACTTTTCAAATTAACTGCAAAATCGGTCATCAGAGGGTTAAATTAACTAATTTGGTATCTCTATATTTTCTCTCTGCTAACTTTCAATTCATCAAAGTCTACTTTTACTAAGGTGGTGTATCTGTTAATAGCTCAAATAATACTGGCTCTCCAGATATATATTTTTTAAAAAGAAAACAGAATTTCAAACACATCACAAACAATGGAAAGGTAAAGAACCCCTGAGTCAAGGTATGAACTGCTGTACTAAACATCAATGAACACTACAATACTTAAACTATGACACACATCAATCACACGTCATGAAATAACCTTTTTATTTAAAAATATGACCATCTAAGCATTTCCCATGAAAATATGTCAGAAGGGACCTATTCAGTTGCGTGAAATCAGATGAAATATTTAAAATAGATATTTCAAATGCTTTAACCATCAACAGCAAGGTAGTTTTAAAAGTTGTGATAATCAACTTTTGAGGAAAATACCAATTTCTATATAAAAAATACAATTAACTGGTATAAATATTTCACACTTTTAACAACTAGGATTTACAACCAAATTTCTTAGCTACTCTAACGTAGGCTTCCCCAAAACAAAACACAATACACATAAAAAAAAAGAGGGATACAAATAAATTAGAGGCGAGAATTCTACAGCTGATTCATATTAAGAACTATTAATTTTTTCACTTTATCAAAACATTAGATATTTTTACATTTAACTTTATGGATTACATCCTTTTGTTTTTATGTTTCATAACATTTTGTATTAAAATTACAATTCACAAGGGAGGAAATGTATAAAATTCTCACAGCCATACATAGTTCATTGACTAGAATAGTTCATGAAATGAAATATAAACAAACAAAAAGCATAGCAGCACAAATACCATTAACATATCACAATACTAACTTGGAATGGTGCAAAAGGCTTTGACAATTCCATTTTAAAAGTTGAAATATGAACATTTTAAATCAATGGTCAACCTAGATATGTAAGCATTTACAAATTTACAAGGTAAGTCAATTTCTCTATTAAATTTATAAATACTTTTTCAGCTTTATGCAAAATTTTTTTAATGCATAAAAAATTACAGTTGGAAGCGCCAGATTGATTGACGTAATTAACTTTTCAAAAATCACTAAAAGAAATTCTACAGCAAATGCCCATCAGTGCTGCCTTAGTAGCAAGTAAACATATAAAAGATATATTATAGATACTACTAAGCAGACAAAATACATAATATACCAACGCAGGTATTTAAAAAAAATAATAATAAATAAAGAAAAAAAAACACTTATAAAAATTACAGGAATGTGGAAATGTGTTACCATGAGAATGCATGATTAATTTTTGTTTCAAATTAACTGTAAAATTTCCTTATATTCCATGAAGTATACAAGACAAGACAAACAGATGAGGCACAACCATCGTGCAAAGTTCAATCTCCCGACACTAGTGATAGAACAGTATAAGCATATTAACTCTGGGGTACAAATTACATTTTGTAAGTGTTTCATATACATGAGCTTTTCACACATTCACAGAAAGTTATTTTGATCGTTACTTATTTGGTACTTTAGTTTTTATCAAATATAATACTGTGAACTTAAGCATAAGTACAACACATTCTAGTATACACATTCTTCAATACAGCATGAAGAAATAATTTTCTTAATTAAAAAAAATATGTGTTGAAAATTAACAGAATTATAAACATACTAGAGAAACATTATTACAATTCATTAACAATATTTTTCATTTATTCATTCAGCATTATGAATTACTTTTGGCAAATTGAAAATTTTTGTACATATGATCTCTTTGATTGCTTATTGCAAATGGCATAATTTAAATCTGGGAGCCTAGGACCTCCATACAACAAAATTAAAATAAATGCAAAATAAAAAGCCATATAAGAAGAAATATAGACGTTAAATCCATCAAGAGCTCATGTATATAAATCAATCCAAAATTTCAGAGCCCCCCTTTAAACTAAGATAATTGTCTGAAAGTTTTCACAGTATCATATGTGGATTTAAACAGCAGTTTCTTCTATGGTCTCACAGTTATCTTTACTAACAATATGACGCCAAGGGCGTTGCAGTGATTGCTATAATGGTTCTGTATCTTGCATGAGTGGCTGAGAGCCATCAATACGCTTGTGGATAACTTCAAAGTGGAAGGCATCAGATGACTTACTGGCCTGGAGAACAGGGCTAGGAGAAGAGTCTGAGTGATGGGGAGGAGGCCAACTGCTCATGGCAGAGTTTTGATTGTCAGGAATAAATGCTGCCACAATAAGTGCCAAAATTACCAAGAGAGCACCAAACACAAACGGAGGGCCTGGGATAAGCTAAATGAAAAAAAATATATATGTTACTTGGTTGCAAGAGTTTTAGAGGGAAGGGGGAGGGAGGCAAACAATTCTTATTCAAGAACAGATGTATGAAATTTCTACAGACACAATATAATATATGCCTCAGTCATGCATTTCTTCTTTTAACCCCTTAAGGCTGCTATGTACTAAGAAAAAAAATTGCATTTCCCTTTTCCTCTTCTTGCAGACTCTTGAGGTGGGAGGAGTCCAGTTGACAGTTCAAGAATTCCACCCCCTCTTAGGATTGACATTTTGAGGGATTGTAATGGCTCTCTCTCTATAGGGGGGGTTAAGCACTGCCCCAAATTTTTTATTTAAAATATATTTTTGTCAACTATTTACAGGTACATAAATGCTGATAATCAAATAAAATTGGTATTGTCAGATAGCCTGAATTTTTCTGCAAAGCGCTACAGGATTCATTGTATAAATTTCGTCCACCGAAGGAATTTATGAGTGTTTAAAACACACTATACCAGATACCAGATTTTTCCCCCAATAATTTAAATTTTAAAATATTAATTGTATTTTTTTGAAAAAACGAAAAATGTACACAAAAGTAAAATTTCTTTCTCTATGATGGACTACAATTTTTTTTAAAAAAACTTTGAATCCAAGTCGGCAATCCATGGACAAATTTTTTCCATAGGTTAACATTGAGGTGAGCGAATCCAATGGGGTTAGTACATAGCAGCCTTAACTGCCGACGAAATCTTTCGTGATGCGCTCTCCAATGCCACCGTTTTCCGCACAAGCGCTTAGCGACACAGTGCGTTTGAAAGAAAATAGAGGCACAGTTTTCAATCTATAGTCAACCTCCCACCAGAAGAGACCTGGCGCTGGTTTTACGGCCCGTATCTCTGGGATCTTCTCTTTGGAGGAAGGCAATACATAATTTATATTATTACAATGAAAAATTTAAAAATACAAAATTTAAATTACAGATTACAGTAAAAATTAAGAGTTAGAACTTAGCTGTTGTGTGATATATCTTGAAACATGGTTGAATACATAAACCAACATCACATTCAACACAATGATAGTGGGATTCACCGAGAACTTTCTTTTTGGAGTAGTCTTCTAATTCATTGTCATATTGAAAATAACTCGTATCACACAACACTGTGCGAAAACAGAGGAAAAGAAAAAAAAAATCACACAACCTATTCAAGCACACTCTCACATGAACTACCATTTTCAAATTTCACCCTCACATGCCTCCTACCCGTTTGCAAAAAATGAGCATGACCCTGTCAAATGACAATTCAAGGTGTCAAAATAACTCATATCACACAATGTTACGCGAAAACAGAGCAAAAGAGAAAAAATAACACAACCTATTCAAGCACACTCTTACATGAACTACCACTTTCGAATTTCATCCTCACGTGGCCCCCACCAGTTTGTAAAAAATTAGCATGACCCTGTAAAATGATAATTTGAGGTGTCAAGGTAAATATGTTAGGCATAACGTACCCGATTTAAAGCGTAGCTTTACTTCTCATCACTTTCGACTAACATGCCAATTTTTTCGCCGACTGAGAGAGGGCATTGCCTTCAGGCGGCACGTATAAGATCAACGTCACTTCCAGTTACGTGCTCAGGGGGGGATGGGGGGGGGGGGGGAGTTGCCCGTCGTATGCATTTGTATTTAAAGAGCGGTGTTTTTTTTTCCCCAGGCTGGATGGCGGTCGACTGGTAAGCTCTCCCGATGTCGTACTAGTGATGTTATCACCTTACTTTTTTTGTCTCACTCGACATTTGAAACATGTTATGTTTCCTTTTATTTTTATTGCTGTATTTTTAGTTAGGATTAGTGAGGACTTAGTAATTAGTCAAGCCAGAATAAGCCAAGGCATTTTGATTGTTTTCTAAATAACTTTTTATCATTCTATTTTGTTTTATCAAATTAAAAATAAAAGATTATTTTATTTTGAACTTCGTTAGTTTTATTTTCTTAAACACTGCACTCAGTTTGTATTTAGGAAGTTGCCTTTAGTTGTTTAGCCATTGTTAAACAACAAAATAATACCACATTCAAAAGCAGTGGGCGTAGTTATACAGCTATAAACAGATTACTGTGTCAAGTATTCTGGGAAGACGTATATATACACCAGGGGTAGTTAACGCATCGACTGTGCAAAGTGTATTTACAGTGGCTCCCAAAAGTGTTTATACACTTACGATTTTCAATGAAATAGGGGTCTATCCATTAATTAAAATGAATATTTCAGAATGGGTATTTAATAATAAGATCTATAATCTATACTTAACAAAACTACATGAAATATTTTAAAAACATAGTAAAACTTTATTTATAAGAAACCAATAATCAAAAAGTAACAAAAACTTTATCACACAAAAGTTATCGTATGCTTGTAAAAAATCTCTACATATTAGTAATATCATAATTTTTCGTTAAATCAATATTTAGTAGGATATCCTTTAGCATCCACAACAGCTTTTAAACATCTGGGAATAGATTGCACTAGTTCTTTTGTAATTTCTGCATCAATGTTCATCCATTCTTCCATCATAATTGTTTTTAGTTTGCTTTTCATGTGAATGTTGTGTTTTCGTACTCAAACCTCCACCTTCCCAATAGAACATATCTCCAAATATATTCTATTGGGTTTAAATCTGGTGATTGAGGTGGCATTTTCAAAACTTGTGGACAATTATAGACACCAGAGATGAACGTTGAGAGGAGTGTGCTTAGGGTCGTTATCTTGATAAAAAACAAAGTTGTTTCCAATACCCAAATTTTGGACTGATAATTTTAAATTGTCTCTAAAATATTTATATAAACTGCATGATTCATTATGCCATCAATAAATACCAAATTACCTAGTCCTGAGGCTGACATGCACCCCCACACAAGGACACCTCCACTGCCATGCTTAACTGTTCCTTCTAGCGTTCTTGGGATTAAGTTCCTCATTTTTTCTTCTCCATACAATTATACGCCCATCGGAACCAAAAATGTTAAACTTGCTTTCATCGGCAATTAAGACATTATTCCAATACGTCTGGGGCTTATCTATCATTGATAGTGTGAAGGAAAGCCTAAGCTTTCTGTTTTTATCACTCAAAAATAATTTTCTACTGGCAGAATGCCCATGTAATCCCAGCTGCTCTGACAACTCGTCAAACAGTTTCCGGTGAAATTGAAGTAGAAAATGTTTCATTAAATTCTGCAGAAACTTTTACAGCACTCAAACGTTGATTTTTCACAAATTTTCTAATTATAAATCTCTGATCACGTTTTGTTAACTTTGCCGGACAACCTTTTCTTACCTTGTTTTCGATCAGATTTTCTTCTTTAAAGCATTTTATCACATACTGTACAGTAGAATGGGATAAATTAAGTAATTTAGCAATATTCCGAACTGATTTACCACTATTATGATGAAAAATAATCGATTTTCGAATGCTGTTTGTTGTTTCCTTATGACTACAAGCCATTTTTAAATAATAAATAGAATATTATGGAGAAGGCAAGCAAAAATTAAAGCCAAACGATATTTTAAATGCCACCACAATTCAAAAAAAAAAATAAAGTGCCAGACAATAATTTCAATTATGAATTTATCCGAAAATATTTCAGTGTACGATGACTTTTGTAAGAAAGTTTTTGTTGCTTTTTGATTACTGGTTTCTTAAGAACAAAGTTTAACTATGTTTTCAAAATATTTCAAGTAGTTTTGTTAAGAATAGATTATAGATCTTATTATTAAATACCCATTCTGAAATATTCATTTTAATTAATGGATAGACCCCTATTTCATTGAAAATTGTAAGTGTACAAACACTTTTGGGAGCCCCTGTATATGCCCACGGCACATAAGGGGTTAAAGCAATTAAAAAAGTTAAAGAACTGTCAAAATTCCAGATTTAAATACTCTACCAGTTATATCACAGGAATGTGAACTGTGGGTCATCTAGATAAAAGGCAAGCTAAAGTAAAGCACACAACCAAAAATAGTATTCCATACAAGTGACTATTCAAAAAGAATTTCCCAGACACTAAAATTCGGAGAGTAGTAGTAGTTGCATTACTACACTTTTAGTTCAATCCTTGTAAAATAAATTAAAAATAATAATTTTTGATTAACTGCTCATTACTATTGCACATTTCTCTTTAAATCATTGGAGATACAATTCCATTAGTTTATAAGGGTTAGATCTGTCAAACAGAAACTACATATTATTGTTGTTCCAAAGGCAAAAATTACAAATATGCAATTCAAGAAAATTAAACTTTTGCAGTTTTAGAGCAACAATATAGTATATGGTTTGTACTCATTTTGAATATTTGAAAATGAGGAGTTCCTTAAGACTTTTTAAGGACCTGTGGAGGCATTTTGAAGGACTTTAAAAGGACAAAATATGTTTCACTTCCAAAGTTTAGATGTTTAATAACATTCATGTATTAAAATTAAGACTTTACATTAATTTTCTTAAAAATTGCCAGCTCCATAAATTTATTAAAAAAATCAAAATTATTTTTATACATTCTAAGCAGTATTAAAACCTCTCATTTAACTTCTTAAATTTGACCCACTTTATGTGTTAACATAGTTAAAAATAACATATCATTACATGACTCTTATCTAAACTCTTATTACTCAAAACTAAAAAATAAAATTAAATATGACTATATAAATTAAAAGATTTAAAACTTCTAAGCCTGCAGCAAATTTTGGGTCATCTCATAAGAAATGTGGTTTTTCTCTTGTTGTTCAAAATGAATAGAGCAATGTTTTATATTTATTGCATGTCCTTACAATCTCTATAGTTTATTATATTTATTTTGTTGGTATTCAATTCAAATTGATTACTGGTATACATAACAAAGGTACAGATTGTAAGATCATGCAATAAACGTAAAACATTGCCTCATTCCTTTTGACCAATAAGAAAAAACCACATTAATTATGGGATGACCAAATATATTTATCAAAGTATAATTTCACTGCAAAAAATGTTATGTGTGAGGTTCTAAGTCATGGCATTGGCTAAATAGAAAAACTTTCTACAATTGACAAATTCAAAAGATTTGACAAATATTGCCAAAAGATGCAAAAAATTCTTACCCTTGGCTCTTCCGGTATCAGTAGAGTTCCATTTGCAGCATGAATAAATCCATGAATATTAGATGGCATATTTTCGGTGATATCTTCGCTTAAATCTACATGAAAGAGATAGAATATGAAGCCATAAACAGCTGGCCCGAGTCCATTGCATAAGCCTCTCATTCCTGTGATGATTCCTTGAACTAAACCTACAACAAATAATTTATAACCTTTTAGATATTTACAAAATTTTACCTATGAAACTACATTTAACCATTCCTGATTTTTACCTTGCATGCAGGGCACAAAAATATATCTCTTAGCATTCTTATATAAGATCTTTTCAGCATCGTTCAAATTGTGAATCATGAAAGAATTTCTCTCATTAAAATCAGAACATAAGCTAAAAAGAATATCTATTGCATATAACAATTTTTCTGTGGGTAATAAATTTTAAATAATTGACAAATGTTGCTAAGAAAATTAACTTTTTTAAAATAACCTTGCTAATGATCCTTTCAACAGTCAACCAGTATTAGAATATTCTTACTAAAACAGTAAAATTCTGATTGATGAGTGACACAAGTAACAAAACTAACACCTCTACAATTATTACCATATGTAGAGTGACACATGTAATAGTTTTATTTAAGACACTAGGGGCTTCGCCCCTAAGCTCACTCCTCTGTTATGGCTAATAGCGAGATACATAGGGGGTGATTCTCAGGCAATGTAACAGCTTCCATCAATTTACTGTTGTCACCCTTAATGCCAAGGGCATTTCATCACTGTTGAATTATCAGCTTTAAAATTCAATTAAAAATCAAAAATTTAAGATATAGACTTGAAATGAGGTTTATATGAATAAGAAAGCTTTCAGCTTCCAGATGATGTAAATATTTTCTTTGTAAGATAAAAACTCGAGGAGCATCGATATTACATCCACATACGGGACAATATTTCTTGAAAAACTAAGTTTCATTTTTTAGTGAAAATATTAGTCTGTTTTAAAATATTTTTAAACAAATGAGGTCTAGTTTGAAAGAGAAATGTCTGTAGTCTTAGATTGTAAAAAGATCAAATTCTACGTCATTTTTTGGTGAGTTATCGTAATCTGAAGATGAAAAAGTCAATATTTTCCCACAAAACATAGAATTTAAAAAAACTTAGTCCGACGAAGGTGAGACATGTCTTACTTTGGTCCCCCCCTTTTCTGCATCCATTAATATTGCTCTCGACCCCATACCCCCAGCGGTTTCGGAGGAGATAGCGTGACAAGCTTTTGACAGCGGCAGCTACTTTTTTTTAGAGATATCATTATGTGGGGTGTTTTAGAAAAATTCACACAAACTTCCATAAATACTTTTGTAAGAATCACATTCATAGTTACAAAATAAAGTCCAACAAAACCACAATAAAAAACTTAATCCACACTCTAAAATGTGGCATTTTACACATTAATCAGACAATCCAATTTTAAATTAAGGAGGGAACCAATCAAAGCACAGATGTAACATTTTCAAAGTCATGAGCACAAACATCCTGTTCCTTACCTTGTTTATCTGCATCAGCATGAGTAGAAACAAATGAACTTATGGCAGGATATGTAATACTAGAAACTGATGCCAAAACACCAGCAGCCCACATCATCCTAAAGAAAAATAAGAGAAAAAAAATAGTTGCTTTAAATTAGAGAAAATTTGGAATGTGAACCAGAGTAAAATTTCAAATTTTAGTCTACATTTTTTCAGGTATTGGTAATCATGGTGATAGCTACAAAGTAACATTTTTTTTTTCAGCACTTGTAAAGGACACAAACGTGCACTGCATAAATAATCTGTTACCATTTATCTTGCATGTGAATAAAAACCGACACATAAAAACTTATAAGATTAAAATACAACAACACAAACCTGTAACATTAACCCTCATTAATAAAATACAAGGTGTTTCATATTGAATGGGACAAAAAGAAAGCATAACTGTGAATGCTGTAATTACTTTATTTTGATAAATCAAATTTACAGTGAAACTATAGTTATCCAAGTTTCTATAGGTGTTCTATGTGTGCCCCTACGAAGACACGGCAAATATCTATGCGGTATTCCAGTTCCTGCCACACTTGTGATAGAATATCCTTTGTTAATGATTCAAGCACTTCAGTTATCCGCTGCTTCAGTTGCTGCAAGTCTTTGGGAAATGGAAGCACAAATACTTTAACAAAACCCCATAGGAAAAAAAAATCACAAGAGGTTATATCTGGGGGATCTTGGTGGCCAACAAAGCAATGGCATATTGTTTGACCCAGCATGATCAATCCAGTGATGGGGGTAGACTATCATTCAGGTACTAACATATGTTTTTATGCCAATGTGGTGGAGCACCATCTTGCTGCAGAATGAAGCCAGGAACAGCTTCCTCCATCTGAGGGAACAACCACTCTGATAGCATATCTTGGTAAATGCAACCGTTAATCAATTTTTCAACAAAGAAAAAAGGACCAAACACACAACTGTTGGAAATGACACAAGAAACGTTCCCCTTTGGAGAATCACGCTCATATTCCATTACACCATGTGGATTTTCAATGCCCCAAAATCATAAATATGGCGATTAACTTTGCCTAAAAAGAGGTTTCATCCGTAAACACAAGTCTGTTTATGAAACAGTCTACCTCCAGCTTATCTTGCAAATTCTCACAGAAAGCTTTACGCAATGGTTTGTCAGAAGGTTTAAACGCCTGCACCATCTGAAAGGTATATGGCCGAAATTTTAGATGTTTCTGTTACTCACACCACATTGTTGTATGAGGAACATTGAGTTCAGAACTCACACAAAGTGTTGATTTTAAGGGACTTCATAAAAGTTCACAAATTTTTCAACCACTTTGGATTTTCACTTTGGTTTCTGGTCATCCTGGGCTGGTATTCTTACACAAGCAGCCTGTGTCCTGAAACTGCTTCACCCACCGTTCGATGTTGTGATGATATGATGGTTCTTTACCAAATTTTGTGCAAAAATGTCTTTGAACGACAATAAACAATGTTTTGGCATATTACAAAATACAGTATGCTTTCTCCTGCATGGATGGCACCATTTTGATTAACAGTACTTCTAGCGGCGATTTCAAAACCAGAAGATTTTTTGCTGTTGCCAGATAAAACTTGCATAATTTAGTTTCAGAATTAATTTGTTTCAGCTAAATAAATCAATTATAGAATTTGTACTATGCTATTCTTTTTGTCCCAGTCAATATGAACCCGGTATATAAACAAACATAAGATGTAATATGACATAATTTTGAACAAAAAATATGGCATAAAAAGTTACACTGAAAAACTTTCAAATTAATAGAAGTAAAAGCTTAGAGAAATTTTAGATTGTTCTTTTTAATAATGTTCCTTAAATATCAGACTTTAAGGATTAATTGAATTAAAAAGAGAGCCTCTTACCAAGTTCTAGACCCAAATCCATACCACATAAGCTGAAGCATTTCAAATAATAAACCAACCATAATTGTATGCTTAGCTCCTATTGTTTTCATTAACATAGCTAAAAGAGCAGTCTAAAAAAAAATTGAATAAATAAATATATATATTCAGATGGCAATTACAGTAGTCACAAGAGTAATGCAATATAACAAAAATTTTAGTAATTTTTAGTAGTTGTTCACTGAGCTGAAGAACAATAAAGTTATAATTACAGATTTCAACCAAATAGTTATACATTATCTCCATAAAGAATTGCCTTTTTTTTCTCTCTTAGACCTATAGTTTAAAAAAAAAAAAAATTGCGAAAGTAACAGTTACAGTTAAGAGTAACACATGAAATGAACAATAGATTTAATAATTTTATCATTTTTCACCACTGAAAAAGGCAAAAATTAAGAATTACAGGAACGCTGTTAAGAAATAATGATTACCCTGTTTTCTTGAATTTAAAATAAGTTCCAATAGCTTTATCCATGGGAATATTATTCTACAAACTAAGGTTTAAAAATTTATAAAATAAAGAATTTGCTTAACCTGTGCAATGACTGACAGGAGACCCACAACCGCAATAAACAAAGCTACTTCATCAGCAGAGAATCCCATGATCTGAAATAGATGAAATTTTAAAGAGATTTTTTACACCATTTTCAGCATAAATACTCATATGATAGTTATGAGTTTAATGACACCAAGTTTAGATTCTTAATTCTTAAGTCGAACTAGTCTATTTTTACTTTGTATATAATAATTCAGCATAATGTTGAGTTATAAGATATAAAACTAAATAAATTGTTATAAGAGGTCAAATCAACACTATTTAAAGCATAGCTACATATTACTTCCTAATTTAATAATGTATATGTAACATACACAATTATGTGAAATTTGTGTCTATCACAAAAACAAACTGATCATACAAGAAACACAAGAGATTACATTGAAAGGAAGATTATGCATATAAATATAACGGATTTAGCTTCAATTTGGCATATTTTATTTATTTTTCAAAACTTCTCTGCAGTTTCTCATAGTTACTTTTCTGCAATTTGAAAATAAATATGTTAGAAAATTTTTTTAGATAATGACTAAAAACTATATTAGAATCAAGTGTATAATATGCAGGCTAGAATGTTGTATAAAATCCAACATAAAAAAATACTGCATATAAAATATAAAACATGTAAATTTTTTTCAATAGTTTTAGTATTTGTATATGGATTATTCAATTGGAAATTGGTAATATTGGATACTTTAGATTATAAAAAAAAAAAAATTGTCAACCATTCTTTTCTTTTAATTACTGGGAAGATGAGAAATTACAAACTAGTTCTTAACAATTTTGTCTTAAATTGAAAATCACACAAGTTAACAGAGTTAATAAATGTGCTGGAGATAATGAAAGTGGCCTAAGTCAAGAATTTTTAAAAAAAGTTTGTGCATTATTTCAAATTGTATTCTTTTATATTACCATAATCTAAAGAAATCTTTGAAAATTGTAAAAATTGAACCATAAGATTGAGTTGGTTGTTGCCTTATTATACAGAATTAAATTTATGTTTAAACTCAAGCCTTCAAATATCTTGAAACGAAAAATATATGACTTAGACCACTTTCATAACCACCAGCACATATAAGATAACAAAATCAAATACGTCTAAATGAATTCAATTAGTAATATTTGTAGCATGTAACCTTTTGTAAAATTGATAACTATATTAATTTTATAGAAAATTGCCTAATAATAAAAAAATAAACTTTGTTTGGATTATCTTCCAGAATATTAAAATCAATTTTTAAAATGTTCACTCCTCTTACAGTTTTCAGACTTATGAAGAGCCAGTTTGGCACATTACCAAAAACAATTGCAAACAATCATAGAAGAGCACTAAAAGAATTTTTATTCTGCTACATGTGAATTATTTGATCAGGTGTAATGTAACTTTTTCCTAGTCTTTTAAAAAGAGACTAATCCATTTGTGCCTTCAACAGGCAGGAAAAGTTACGTTACACCTGATCAAAAAATTCACATGTAGCAAAATAAAAATTCTTTTAGTGCTCTTCTATGATTGTTTGCAATTGTTTTTGGTTATGTGCCAAACTGGCTCTTCATAAGTCTGAAAACTGTGAGAGAAGTGAACATTTTAAAAATTGATTTTAATATACTGGAAAATAATCCAAACAAAGTTTATTTTTTTAATTAGGCAATTTTTTATAAAATTAATATAGTTATCAATTTTATTTTGTTACATGTGAATTATTTGATCAGGTATAACGTAATTTTTTCCTAGTCTTTTAAAAAGAGACTAATTCATTTGTGCATTAAACAGGCACATTAAACCTAATTTTTAGTTATCAGTAGGATTATAGACATAATAAGGAAATAGGATAATTTAAAAAAAAAAAATTTTATTTTAGACAGGACACAGGCTACAGATCACAAAATTTCAGTTTTAAACCACAGGACAACTGAATTAAATATCATAATATATTTTTAAATTCATTCAAGACACAAAAAAAGAAACTTACTAAACGTAAATAAACAAAGAAACATGAATATTGGCCAGCTTCAGGTAAATAAGACAAGAAAACAGCAATTGAAAGCATTAAAATCATTTGATCTTTGCCCATTTTTCTTAGTTGCTATGGGAAAAAAACAAAAACAAATTAATAAGGCTATTGGAACATGGTTATCTACTACACCATTAATTTGCTAATAAACATCAAACTGAAAGAGAAAGAACAATATATTTACAAAGAATACAAATATATAAATATATATTCTGTATTTTCTTTTAAACAGAAATTAATTCAAAATCCTTACCAATTATAGATGAAAAAAAAGTAAGTATACTTAAATAAAAACCATTTGTAAAAAAATTCTCTATCTTTCGATGAAACCATACTTCATTTGCAAACCAGATTAAGAAAATACAACTAACCTCTTTTTGATCTAGCTAATATTACATTGTAACTTCTGTAACAATACCAAAAGACACTTAATTTCTATCAACAATACATCAATTAATGGGCTTTAAAATTAAAAAAATAATAATAGCTATTGCCATTAATGAATTTACAGTAAATAAATATACCCACTTAACAGCTAATTTTGTTATGATTACACATCTTGCTGACAGTAACAACAGAATCTAAGATGACTTCTATTCATATCTTCTAGATTACATAAAATGCAGATAGCAGTTTCTAGCATGGCAATTTTTTGTAAGTGCCTTTATGGATAATCATGCCCTGTTGCCAAATCGAAGCATGCTACACCAATGACTCTAGGTCAGGTCTCCACAACTCGAAATGAGATAAGGGCCATATTACTTTATAGAAAGCTGCTCCACACGAAAATAGAATAGATGGGAAAACGAAAAATATTTTATCTAACAAAAGATAAATTACTGATTATTTTGAAAACATAATATTAATAATACTCTTTGCTTATATCTTGCTTTTGTAATATTATAAATATGAAATTAATATGCCACACTTTTTAGATTTATAATATTATGCATCCTAACAAAAGGATTCACGGGTCAGAGTAAATGCTGGCCAGCCGTTTGTTATGTGGGCCTGCTCTAGGTAGGTCCCTGGAAATCAGTGTCTTTAGATTTAATAAATAGTTCAACAAATTCTCTGAAGCCCCATTCCTATATTCAAGTTGTCTTCATTTTTTTTATTGCAGAGTAGATCAATCTCTTGGCATTATGAAGAGGGAGAGAAATATCTGGTTAAGATAAATTTGCAACCTTTTTTGCCAAGTCATCACATTCCCATGGATACTGTAATGACTAGGTATTGACTGGAGAACAAGGTGTTTACCTATTGACTTATTTTTTCTTACAAGAAATTATATTTTCATTTTCATCCAGATATGGAATAGTTTAAGAAGTAATAACTATATGTGAGTCGATGAAAATCACTATGTTATCCTGCATAATATCCTTAATATCTTCAATTGCCATAGAGATTGCAGCTATTTCTCAGACATAATTGTCAAAGAATTGTTAACTGGTGCACATAGTCAAAAGGCACTAGTATAAACTCTAACACTTGCATTTCTAGAACATCCCTCAGCTGGCTTGTCTGTCTAGATAAGTACTGTACTTATATATTTTGTACTTTATGATATTTCGTAACTATTGTAATAAGTCCAGCATTTTAAATTTGAATTTAGAGGCATTTTGCTTACTGAGGTTGTTTACTACATCAAATAATGGATGGCCAAGCATAGATCATAAGGAGTGAGGACCTACTGAAGGACGAATTTTTTGACAGCTTTCAATAGGGATATCAAAAATTGTAAGTAGCTCTTTTGTTCTTGACAAGATCATTTTTTGTAGTTTGAGCCTCTCTATTGCTGACTTGTATAACGAAACCAACCATAAATAAATAAGCAATATATCATATAGACTGCAAGAGGGCATTCCAAGCACTTTGTACGGCCAGTAAAAAAGCTTTTGAAAAACACCAGAACCACTGAAAACTGTCTCGCTGGAATGTGTGTGAAAAGGGAATATGTCCCCATGCTTTTCATGCCTAAACACTGCAATTGTAGATTGTAAACACAGTTCCAGAAGCATAGGTAAGAGATAATAAATTTATATTAGTCAAGTATTTGGTTTCAAGTTTGTTTTTTTTTTTCCGGTAGCACCATGGCGATCATGAATGCTGATTTTAGCGTTAACTTGTGATTCCTCCATAACACATCTCTGTTCTACAATTTTCCAACAAGATCTACAGCAGAACTTTTGCTTCTATCCCAAAATGGCTTTATACCAATCTGAAGCTCCCTGATGGTAATATATGTTGATTTTACTCCTCCTGCTATAAGTCTCAGTAGATGATTTTGAGCAATTTCCATTCTTTCCTTATTCACTTTCCATGCATTACTAAGGATCTCTGTCCCGATATAATTGGTCTAACCAAAGACACAAAAGACTTGAGTTTATTTTATCTTTCTTATGATATTAAAATCATCGATTTTAAATATAAAAAAAATTATTTCATTCATTACTTTGAACATTTTTTGTATATTTTCCTAAGGTTATTAAATTTGAATATAAACAGGAAAGAAAGACTTTTATGTACATCTTACAACTCATTTACTCTCTGATAATGCTGCTAATATGGTAAAAATGATGGCAAAATTACATATGAAATTTGATACGCTATCTTATGGCTGTTCAGCTCATTTGTTTAATCTTTTCGGAAGAGATTCACAAGATTCTATGCCTAATGTAACAGAACATGTTTTTCAAATTATAACATATTTCTGAAACCATCAGATAATTTGAGTAAAGTACAATGAGCTTAAAGGTACTGGATAAATTCGGCCAACTGAAGTGAATTGGGACAGTATGTGTGATTATTTAGAAAGCTACATTAAAAATTAGTCAATTTTCCTGCAAGTTTGTGAAAATAATCGGAATGATATTGACAACAATATTAGGTCAAAAGTCATGAATATGGCAATAGAAATGCCGATTTTTGTATGGCAATAAAAAGAAATGCTTGTGATGTTGAAACCCATTTCAGTGGCATTAGATAAAATGCAAAGAGATAATTGTAGTACATCAAATGTTGTGGATGTTCTGGAAAAACCTGAAGAAAACACTGAAAGATTATGGTAATTGTTGCAAAAATTAGTTAATGTATGATATCAACAAGTATTAACACCAACTCATTTATTAGCTTACCTGTTGGATCCTAATTATGAAGTGGAATGTTCAAAAATAAATGAAAAAGACCAAGCTTTAAACTTTGTTAAAGAAAAGTATGGAGATACCTACTTATTAAACATTTTACTAAATTTCATTGTGTGTTCCTTTTAATGGAACTTCTCTTCCTTTTAATGGAACTTCATTTGAAAAAAGAAAGCTATAAAATCATTAAATACCTTGCAGTGGTGGAAATCAATAGCACTCCTAAAGAACTGTACGGATCAGAGTTTGATATAATACAGATGTTATATACTGCAAAATAAACAACTGCAGGGATAGAGGATATTTCCCACTTTTGGACTTGTACATAGCAAATTGTGAAACCAATTAGGTGTAGAAAAGGCTGCTAAATTAGTGTTTATGTTTAAATATTTAAATAAAACTAACTAATTTTTAAATATTTTGATAATTCTAGATAACGAAATAAAACTAATTATTTTCTTTTTTTATTTTTAGTTTGATATTTTGTTGTTGGTTGTTTTGCTTTTATTTCATTTTTTGGTTTTTAAATTACTAAAAATTATTTTATTGACAATGATCAGCAATGTCTGCCTTTAAAAATGTTAACTTCCTATTTATGCAATAGTTATTATAGTAGTATAGTATATAATTTTAAATCTATGGTATGTATAATAGTTTATACCACATAAAATTTAAATTTTAAAAAATCCCGATTAAATTTTTAAAAATCTGATTTAAATTAAAAAATCTGATGATTTTTTTTTATTTAAGAAAAAATCATGATTTTTATACACCCTGCTCAGTATCACTGCTACAAAAGCATTATAATCTAGGCTTAGCAATCTGAACCCTCACAAAAAAATACAGATATATAACCCTATTTCAGGGGATGAAAAAGAATGAAAGAGCTTACAGAAAATGGATCTGCCTGTTCCCATGAAATTGGAGCACCCCATGATGCTGGTCTAAACTTTTCTGGCAATGATTCTGGTACTGCAACCATAATGAAGAAAACATCAAGAATAGCAACAGCAGAAGCTAAAGCCACAACCAAGTTATCATTGTATAATTTGCCCAGATAAGCTCCAAGAGCTGGGCTAGTCACAAGGCTAGCTGCAAATGTTGCTGATACCTGCAAAAATGTTTAGAATTGAAATACTTAAATTGACAGTCATTACAAGAGTAAAATACTTATAAATTTAGGTTATTTGTTACTTCATGTGAAAACGTATTGGCTTCACAATTTTAATAACCATTGAGCATTAAACAATGTATACAATAATATACATTCTATTGTTTATAATAAAACCTAAAAACCATTCATCAGAGTCATCTTATCAAGTTATCTTATCATAATTTAAACTTTTACAGATCCATCATCAAATATTTTTTTTTAAACATGGACAGAAAGAGTAACAACTGCATTTTACTGGGTAAGCATTATTATTAATATATATACCAATTTCAGATTTTTATTTCTTTTTTTCCTTTTTGTTGTTGATAGATCAGCTTTCAACATTATTTAGGCTGACAAAACTGTAAGACACATAACCAAGCATGAGGCATCACTTAAATGCAAAAAGTGTCACCACCAATATTCTCATTGGCCATACCTCACTGAGAAGCCTATAATAAGGCAAAACCTTGATGCATCACTTCTCAGTATGCAGATGATGATGAGCTTTGCGTTTTTAACGTAGGATTACGTTCCTCTATAATGGTCCTCCGGAAAGGAAAATTTCAGACACTAAAACCGTCATTGCAAGTTATAATTTGGGAAATATGCCAAACCCAGTCTGTATCACTTGGACAACAGAAAAGTACCAAAATGCATCAAAATTTTTACATACATATATACATAACATATATATACATAAATACATCCAAAAGAAGCAAGCAATGATAAATAATCCTATGTTGATAACCTGCGGAAGTTTCGTTAGTAGAGACTACCTGAAATTTTTGTAGTAAATGCATTCACATAAATATACTAACATCATAATTTAGAGAAAAGGCCACAAGAGGTAAAAGAATCAATGCTTGGAGGGAAAAAAAAAACTGGAGAATAATAAAAAAAGGCCTTACACACACAATAATCTTAGAAATAATATTAAATTAATATAGAAATATTACTTCTGATATTGTTTTAGAAACAATATTTGAGATAGTATTGTCTATAAATACTAAGAATACTACTGTTCATAGATTTAAAAAAAAAACTCAACTAATATGAAATGGAGCATAATATAAAAATTAAGAAACATACCAATCCATATGCTGCACTTCTCTCTTGTTCTTCTGTAACATCTGCTACATAAGCAAACACGACAGAAAAAGTCACAGCAAATACTCCTGATATTGATATCATAGCAAAATACCACCTTTAAAAGAATGAACAACACAAATTAAGAGAACTTAAAATGTCATACACTATAAATATAACGTGGGGAAAATACAAAATAAGAAATTGTGCTCATTACGCACAAAATTTAAAACAACTTAACATTTCACTATTAAGGTGTCTTGAGTCAATTATTTCCTTCACTCCCATTATGGATGCTGAAATTTTAAAATAATCCGATTGGGAATTAAAACTAGTGGTATAAAAAAATTTAAATGCTGAATAACAGATTATCATGTCCATTGCCATGGGACATACCATGGGTTTTTAGTTAAACAGTTCAATAGTTAGATGCTGTTCAATATAATTACTCATATAAATTTTTTATAAGAAATATAATATCAAAGAATTTTTTCTTTCTAACAGGTGTTTCCATTTATATTAATATTCTCAAAGCATAAAAAATTTTCACGAATGCTACATAAAAAATTAATCATATTAAAGCAGATAAAAGTTAAAAATTCATAGCATATAATTTTGAAGACACAGAATTATGTATTTAGGTAACTATTTTACAGACACAATAATAAGATCATCCACATGCATACAATTCCATTAAAGGTTTAAAAGTCAGATGAAAAGTTCAATAAAAATTTCAATGTTGAAGTATTTTTAACATTAAAATATGATATACCATGAAATTTCATAATGGATATTACTAACAATATGAATATCTATCCTAGAACATCAATTTTTGGTGTGTCAACTTAAATTTTAAAACTACCCTTCATATATAATCAGAAATAACTATAGAACTAGTAATATGGCAGTTTAAAATGCATTATGCTTTATTTCACTAGAATTCCAATCATTAACTGAATTAGAAAACTAATTTTTAATCTGTCTTATACATGAAGGTATACCCTCACAAAATTTTAGATATTTTACATTCTATTTGATACAGGGTTTAAAATACCTTAAGATGCTTAAAGCCAATTAAGTATAGTGGCACCAAAGAAAATTTTTTTAAACATTTCTTCTTTCAAAAATCCTAAATGGGTGATTAATTTTTAATTTTTTTTAATAAACTTTGATAATTTCTCCCAAGGATAAATGATTTATATTCATCCTGTTGACAGAAATACAGATTGAGTGAAATAATGAGCTTTCTTTAGAAGCTAAATGAAAATTATTTTTTTAAAAAATCCTGCAGTTTGTAATGATTTAACAAAGTGAATATACTCCTAAATTTTTTTTGAAAGAAAAACATTGTCAATCACATACATATAAACATAAATTGCTTGGACAACTTAAATATATTAACATCATATATTACCATCAAACCATATACCATTATACCATCAAACCATATATTAACATCCTTGGCAAAATAATATGAGGAATAGTGAATACCTTATAGAAAGTTTGTTCATTTAATGAAGGAAAATTTAAAACACTTTAATAGCTCAATATTAAAGTGCTCTGATACCGTGTTAATTAATTTCCTTTGCTTATATCACAAACATCAAAAGTAAAAATTGATCAGACTTGGAATTTAAATTCAATGATATTAAAAAATTGAAAGCGAATAAATGATTCCCATGTCCCTCAACACCCTTGATTTTTAGTACATACCATATGATGTTAATTTAAAATAAATAATATTCTTATAATCTATATATTTAAAACAGTTCCATGACTGACTGACTGACAGATAACACAAATACCAAACCGCTGGAAAAAAATAAGGGCTGAAATTTTGCATGGCGATTTTTCTTATAGTGTAGGGGTGCACTAAGAAAGATTTTTGAAATATTCTTAGATTTTTCAAATAAAATTTTTAAGCTGTTTTTATAACTATTTTTAAGTTTGCATTTAAAATAATAATCTGAGGGTTATAAAATTTATATCACGAGAAAGATCATAAAAATCCCTTTAAAATGAAATCTTTTTCGAATCTTTGTCTCCCTTTTCTGATGTTTGGTGAATTTTTAAAGATTAATTTTTAGAATTTAATTTATTAAATGCTGATCATGAGATTTCTTTTCTTTTTGTGATACTTTAATTTTGCGTCACATGCATAATAACGAAATAAATTGACAAAAAAATATTAAAATACAGTAAAAGATAAAATTTAACCATTAAACTAATTGAGATGGAAGTTTTTAAGAATTTAATTCAAATTAGTATGTTTTATGGATATTAAAGATACAAATTAATTGCATACATTGACCATTGTATTATATATATATATATATATATATATGTAACAAGAAAACGCATCTTACTAAATTACTTTATTTTAAAGCATATTCTATTGTTAATAAAGTACGACCCCTTGTCCAAAATTGCGACCTAAAAGTAAAATAAGATAATTTATCATAGCCCTGAAGATCATTAAGCAGGCATGTGAACTATCGGAACTCAATAACATCCCCAGATATGAGTGTTAGAAGTTTATGAGATTCCGAATGTCAGTATAGTGTCAAAATTCTTGAAGAGCCCTCGAACCACTCTGAAGTTATGTCTTCTATAACGTCAAAAACCCCACTTTGCAAGAACTTTATGGCCACTTATCCTACGCCCAGGTCAACAGTTCGCGGTTCTAGCAAGCGTGGGATCTAGCAGTAAAGTCCCCGATAAATTGAAATGGACACATGAACTCCACGAACCTAAAGACGCCCAATTAAAATATTAAGTAGTTTAGGCCCTCTGGCATAAATATCACAAAACACCCATTTAATATTGCATGAACAGAAGACTTTCTCTCTCTTCATTTCTAACTCTTGTTGCTGTCGGACCTACTGTCCACAGTCCGGTGGTTACAACGCTTTTCTCTTAACTCTGGCATGTAAACACTGCTGTTAATACGTCCCGTTCTGGCATGGACGCCGGACAAGTCATGTGGCCACTGCAGCTAATACCTTCGCCATGCTTCATAATTGAATAAAGGTAATTTCCTGGATATCATCGGAAATGTGTGTTCCTCTTCTATGGCTCCGCGTGTGTTACTCTCCTAAATTTCGTAAGTGTTTTCCTGAATGAACACTAAGCCCGACTGCATCTCCCATAAGTTCTACGTGTCAATCCCCTTGTGCTAAATTTTCCAAATGTGATTATTATCATATATATATATATATATATATATATATATATATACACACTAGCCGGGCTTCACCCAGCTACGCTCAAGCCATCAAAGGAAGACGATGAATGAATCAAGTGAATGAATGACTCAATCGTTGTTTACAACCCAAGGGGAGAATTTCAGTTCTTCGCATTTGAAGAACCGATAAAAAATTTGTGTTAAGTATCGTTCTTTAAAATTCAATTAAAAAATCGAAATTTTAAGATAGAGACTTGAAATGAGGTTTATATGAATGAGAAAGCTTTCATCTTCCAGATGAAGTAAATATTTTCTTCGTAAGATAAAAACATGAAGAGCATCAACCGTAGATGCTAAAAAGTGCTTAAATTTCTCGAAAAAGTGGGTTTAATATTTTGATGAAAATATTAGTCTGTTTTAAATTATTTTTAAACAAATGGGGTCTTTTTTGAAGGAGAAATGTCTGTAGTCTTAGATTGTAAAAAGATCAAAATTCTACAATCATTTTTTGCCAAGATATGGTAATCTGAAATAAAAAAAACAAAATATCCCACAAAACATAAAATAAAAAATTTTCTAGAATAAAATTTAAAATTCAGGCTTCGAGGTGCACTTTCCCATAGTCTGCACTACCCGTGTGCAAAATTTCATGGCTGTAAGTTTCATAGGCCACACACACGCACACATTGAGGTGGTTCACCTGGAGAGTGTGACCAACAGACAGATCCGGACCTTGCTTTATTAATATGAATATCTTTGGCATTAATTGCATACATTGACCGTAGTATATAATTTGAATGTCCTCCATAGTGAAGCACTGGTATTCAGCTAGTAAATTCATATAATAAAAATACAAAACAATTTCTTTTGAATATTTAATGGGAAAAAAAAAACAGCGTACATTAGTCAAAAACAGTGAGACATAAGGATCATAGTATGAATGAGAATGTTTATAGCATGCAAAATTAAAAGGTACATGCTTATAACTCCTACAAAAATGAAATACATTAAAAAAATATCCTCTTTATTATTCTCTATGTGCTTTAACATTAACAAATAATAGATAATATAAATAGATTTATAATGCATAAAACATAGAAAAGATATAGTTTGATATCAGAGTTGAAGTAAAGCAAAATATTTCCCAAGTAGTAAAGATAAAATTATACTAGGATTATTAGAGAATGTAAGCACACATATAAGCAGATAAAAAATACATTCAAGCAAGGTAAAATTACTTACCATGTATTAATTTTCATCAATGGAATTGGAGCACAGGTAAAAAATACAGTAAGAAGCAAGAATAATTTTCGTCCCCATACATCTGAGAGTGCACCAATAAGAGGAGCACTTAAAAATGATAAAAGCCCCTAAAATAATATCATATACTTAAAAAAAAAAATTCCTATTCATGAATATTTTAAAAGAATTATAAAGTGAATAAAAGTATCAAAATATGTGATAAATACATAATTATTAGCTTCATAAAATGCAAGTATTTGACATTTACAATATAGGCCATAAATGTATGCACAGTAGAGTTCCTGGGTGAAAATTATTAAGAAAAAAAAAATGCTTAGTTTTTTTAATGCTGTAAGTTAATATATTTTTAAGCTCAAACTTAATATTTTAAGGTATATCTTTGCTTTAAAAGCACATACAAAACTTTCTCTATAGTTTCATTACAATATCTTTTAAAAGTTAAAAAAGGTATTACTGAACTAGTTTAAAACATAAAAATTCATATAAATATAAGAATGTTTTCTAGTTTATTGGTGAAATTTTTTGAAAATAACTTTTCTTCTTGATTATGATGGAATATATCTTGAATATTAATTTAAGTATCATTCAGCTTTACATTTCTAACTTACTACCAGAGAAAAATATTTAAATTTTTGTCTTTCATGAAACAATCAATTGACATCTTTATGAAATAGAAGAAGAAATTGCAAAATAAAAAATTTTTCGTTATAAAAATAGTAAGCTGTGTTTCAAAATTATTTGAACTACTGCATAATACTCATTCTAGTTTTCATTATTAAAAATAGATTTAGAAAGGGAGAATAAAGTGTTAATAAGAAAATATGAGATTGGCCAGCCAGAGACAATGAAATCAATGTTCATTATGAGAAAAATATTTTAAAATCCAAGATTCAATGCTACAAAAATGGTTAAAGAAATCAGTTAAAGATATATTTCTTCAGAAACCATAAGAATGATTAAATCAGTCAAATATAATGACCAAGTTGCAAGATTAAAATTTTTTGTCAGTGAAGAGAAAACCAATACTGAGGCTATTGTTTACAAAAATCCACAGAATACAAAAACTTCATCCTAGTGAGATCAGGTCATTTTAGTGTAGGAAAGTAAATTCAATCTTTTCAGAATGAATAGTTAAATAATTACGAGGGACAGAGCCATTGCATTAAATATAAATTCTAACACTTCATTTTCTTTTTCTCTTGCTCTAATAGAGAAGTGAGGGGTGTAACCCAAACATGTCAGATACTTTAATGGTATTAAAGAAAACATTATCAATTACTCATAAAATATATAAAAATCTTAAAATTTAAAGGAAGACATCATGGATTCAACACAGTTCAAAAGTAATTTGAAAAATATCTGTGAATATACCAAGAGAACATTTAATTTTTCAATTACTTCTTTACTCTGACATTTGATGAAAATCTTGATGATCTAAAATATATTTTAGTGATTACAAAACTTATAACAATAATATGCTTTGAATCTTTACTATGTTACACTTACATCCTCTTTGTACATAATTAACTACAGTAATGTATTTATCTAGTAAGAATTTATAAAATTTTAAATTCTTAGCATATTTAATTACATGAATTACAATGATAAAACTAATAAAACCCATGATAAAGCAAGAAAGTAACATAGGATGTTTAATTATAACATATGTTTCAATTTTAGTTCCTTGAAAGTAGCTATTTTATGCACAACATTAAAATATATACTTATACCTATTTAATTTATAATTGCATACAACTTAGTAAAATGTTCTTACTTTAATTCCAACAATAAGTCCATTCATTAAAAAGGTGTGACTTGGAAATGTTTCATTTAAAACCTGGAAAATATATATTTACTTTATAAAACAAGCACAAATTACACAACAAAACAATTTGTGTTAACCATACTCTGTACAAGTCTCAATTTTTATGGATTAATCCATAAAAGAAAATTTGGAATACCAGCATAGTGTCTTCTATCAATGGCGGCAGCACCCAAGTACCAACAATAAATATTCAAAACCTACTTTTCATAGAATGATTAAGAAGGGGGGGGGGGAGGAAAGAACCCTGCTAACTGAGGAATGAAAATTGAAATTTAATCATATAACTTAAAACAAATGTATCCATTACTAATTTTAAAGGAAGCTAATTTTATTATTTAGAAATGTAAACCTTGACACACAGTTCAAAATATATAACAGAACTTCTAAATTTTACACCAAACTATTCAGCCAAATAATTTATGGGGTATACTGCAAAAGTTACGATTTTTTTAAAAAAGGTTACAGATGTTTCTGGCATGGCCTCTGTATTCATCTCATGATTTCATTGTAATTGCTTCTGATCTGAAAACTATAATATATATAAATATATTTATACATTTTTTTTCTCAAATGCAGTAATACTGTCCTGAGGCAATTGAATCTTCCTCAATATGAATTCATAGGCTACTTTATCATAGGAGTATCATATTGGTGAGCAAACACTGTTCCCTATGATGGGACAGCATAGAAATGTCGATGTCTCAGATTCAAATGTCAATGTCCAGATTCAAATTGAAACCCACTGTGTGGAAGTTCAAGATGCTAACCACTATACAATATGAACAGTGAATATTTTTAATTATACCATTGCAATCATCGGCTTTGAAACATGTTGAATTCAGTATTTGACGCATTTCAATGCAAAAGAAATACTTCACTTGATGCTTACACAGCACTCATCACATTTGCTAAAAATTATAAGAATCAATACAGTGCCTTGCATACCATCTCTCTGGACAAAATGAGGACCGATGCTTTTGTCTCAGAGTAGAACCCCACATATTTCACTTTGTACATCTATGTGCTTTTTTTCATTTTGAGCTTTCTTTTTTTCCTTTCTTCTAACTCATAATGAGTTTCAAGAATGTTAGTGGTACCACTCAGAAGAAAAGGAAATTAGTGATAACCACAACAAAACAAAAGAAAGAGACAATATCAAAGTACGAGTGTGATCTCACTACAGAGTACAAATTACCTTGAGCAACAATCACTGTGAAAATGGAAAATAAGGAAGCTTTTAAAGGTGCTAATGTTGCTACAAGTTGAGGCCGAGACTGAGACAAGGTCACAGACAGTTGGGGAGAAATGGTTTTATATTTGGATTTATGACATAAATTAGCAGGTAAGAGTATATCCTTGACAATAATTTGTAAGAAAGCAAAAAATTGCATGCTAATCTGTTAAAAGACAAGCCTGGAACAAGGGGTGATAGCAAAAGTGTTTAAAGCAAATAATGGATGGTTTGATAAATTTAAAATGGGAACTGGCATTTATAGTTAGTAAGATAGAGCATGGAGAGGAAGTGAATGAATTAAAAAAATTTGTTTATAAATATCACCCTGACAAAACTCTAGCAAGTCGAAATGTAGACTTGGTTTATGAGCAAACAATGTATCACTTCAGAAACATTTTGAAACATGGGTAGAAGAAAGTTTCTCTAGGTAGGTTTGTAATGAAACTTCTTATATCCGAATCTCCAGCAGGGTTTAATGGTAGCTAGAAAAGATAAAGAACCCCTGTTCAAGTGCCTGATGTTTTGTTAGAAGGAAACGCACCTTCCAAGGAATAACCTATCTCCTTGTCTACCTCACTAACATCCCATCAACGATCAACTCATCTCAGTAGAGGTTAAGTGTAGTTAAATTTTATTTTATCTAATTGTTTTTTATTTATGACTGTCATATTTTAAGATTTGGTACCATAAAATAAACATATCAATTTATAAATTGTTTCCAAGTAAAATTTCTGGGCTTCAGAAATAGATTTCAGTTTACATTACTCCTTATAGGAAAACTTTGTTTTGTACTCATCATTTACACTACTCGTTGTACCTTCTGAAACAGATTAATGACAAGTGCCAAGGTACCACTGTGTGTGTATGTATATATACGAGGGTTGTAAATAAAGTAATGGCATTATACCTGGAAAACATTTTTTAATGAAGGTACAAGCAAAATTACATTACATTCCTTCAATATAATCACCAGCCCAAGTCTTGTACCTTTTGCCAGATGTCAGGAATCCGTAGGATACTGTTGGCAAGGTGTTGTGTATTGATGTCAGCGATGGAGTGCCCTAATGCTCAGATAGCAGTCAGGAAATTGGATGCCTCAAAGGGGTTCTTTCAACTTAGGAAAGAGGTCATAGTCACAAGAACTCGTGTCAGGTGCGTACTGAGAGTGTTCCAACACCTCCCAAGATCACTGTCGCAAAAGATCATTTACAGCTCGTGTAACATGACAACAAGCATTGTCATACAACATGAAAAGGAGATTGTCCCACAATAGACATGGACGTTTGTGCCGTATAGCCAGGCATAGATGGTGCTGTAGCCACGAGCAACCTCGATTTTAATCCCCGACCACTGATCACTTTTTGTAAACATGTTTTAGAGCTGTAGAAGCAACACTGTCCACTTCAACATAACACAGCAACTACCCCTTCTACTGGATGGATGGTTTTATGCACTCTACAGATCAACAACAGCTCTACCTCACTCCTCCGATATCCTGTTTGCGCATGCCTGATGTTCTACGACTTTCTGGGCTACGTTGCCACTACTTTATTTACAACCCTCATATATATATTTATACATATACATATATATACACACACATATACACATACATACATACATATACATATATGTACACATATACATATACACATACATACATACATACATAAACATATATTTACATACATATGTATACATATAAATATAAATACATGGCTTTTTTTCTAGGGGTATGTGGGGATTCAGCATATCCCTACCTTTTCTTAAATATTATTTTGGCTTAGCTTAACCAAAGTTTTAATAAACTTACAAATCAATTGTTAATATATAACAAAAAATATTTTTTTTAATTGCAAGTTTTTAGTTCGCCAGTGATGTATTCTCGTAAATCAATATTTGAAACACAGAAAAATGTGTTTCAATCTCTGTTTCATGAACAGATAGATTTCCTACGAAAAGAAACAAAGCAACATTGCAACAGCTTATGACATAGATAAGCATGTTATATGTTATTGTGGTCTCCTAGATGGCAGTATGGTTGCAAGAACATTGACCATTTGGAATCCTTGCTAAGGAACGTGCAGGGTAACGGGGTAGCGGGAAAAGTCAGCAGAATGCAGTGAGCAAGAGAGTATTATGTGTTTGTATTTATGTTCTGCTTGTGTGAGAATACTGTGGCAATATCTTCTATGCTGTGCATGCTGTTAGCTGTCTTCGCTTGAAGTGCAAAAGATGAAATAGACTTTTGACATTCATGTCCCAGATTCATAGATAGCGAGTAAAAAGTTATGTAAAACCATATTTGGCTATTAGTAGAGAATTACTGTTGCCCAATTAAAACAAAAAATAAGATGTGGTAGATATTTTAAAAGCAGTTCAAGTAAATATCTAAAAGCATTATTGCAGAATGTAGCAGTGGGCTAAAGCAGCAGCAAGTAAAAAAAGCAAAGTCTTAAAAACAAAACGTAGGTTTATTTTCTCTTTAAAAGATAAGTCACCACAAAATAAACTCAAAATAACATCAAGCATTGACATAGCTTTCTGCTTAACACAAGGCTCTGACTGACCCGAGAGCTAAGTAAAGCCAGCATGTTATATATGTTACCGGCAATGTATGAAATGTCGGCATTGTTTAGAATGCCTAGGCATTGTATATAATGCCGGACGTTTTTAGGTAAAGTATGAAATATGAGAATTATTACATACTTTCCCTAGGCTTTGTATATAATACCTAGGCATTCTATAGAATGACAAATGCTATTTAGGCAAAGTAAGAAAAAAGGTTCTGATAAGGCTATTAAATAAATGACATGCATTCCTCAAAAATACAAATGTTATTCTGAAAAAATAATGAGAGTGCCATTTAAAAAAAATTTATTCAAAATACGTAAAGAAAAATGAAAGTTGTACAAAACAAAATTTATGCCTTTCTTATTAAGGGAAATAAAAATTTTCATATAAAAAATAAGAAATTAATATTAACCTACTTGTTGCAATATGTTAGGCTTTAATGACATTTTGAATTACATTTCATTACATTTTTCATGCAAAGACATTTTATATTTTGGCACTTTGTTTTACATATGCATTTGACGAATCATTAGCCGCTTCCACTAAGCAATTGCAACTGTCCGGAGAGGAATTTCGTAGTCAGGAATATCTTCAATTCTAAGCAAGTTCTTGGGGCATAAAGGGAATTGTGATCTCGCATTACAACTGCCAATATATTGTGCAAATCACCTAGCCCCTTGTCGACGTCAGGAATAGGAACTCGCACAGTAGTTCCCACAGAAGCAGTGGGAAATTTTTTTCCAAATTAATTTTCATTTTTTTGGCTTGTATTTCCAGATTGATTTTAGAATTTATTTTACCTTCAATAGCATTTTCAGTTTTGAAACAGGATACACAAAATATCCATTTCATCATCTTTACTAGCATGGCCACAGAAGGTATGAATTTTTCGACGACACTTTTTTCATGCAAGTGCATCACTCGCTTCTTTTAAATACACACAACAGGTATCAGAAGCGTAAATCTCTTCGGTAAGCATGTCTTCATCATGTTGGTTTAATCCACTATCGACTATAATCTCATCCATGTTATTTGAAACAGACTCTTTTTCTTGCATAATCTAATTAGTTTCACCTTTTTCCATTGTTTGAATGATTACTTTTTCTAGCTGCTCCTCTGTACTTATGTCTTTTAAAACATCTTCAGGTAGAAAAGACATTGTAAGCCCTACTTTAGGTTTGCAGCCAAAAAGAGCTTCGTATGGTGTTCATTTGATTCCAGAATGATAAGCTCTATTTTTCATAAACTGAACGAAACGCAGTCCTTTACTTCAGTGGTCAGATTTGTTGTCCTGCATCCAAGTACAGAGCATATTTTTGATATCTTGATAAGCTCTTTCAACACTACCCTGGCTTTGTGAATGGCGAGTGTTCCCATGGACGATCTTCAGTGCTGGTCAAAACTCCTTCAAGCTGGTCACCACATTATTGGCAAATTCCCTACCACTGTCAGACTTTAATATAGATGGCGCTCCACACAATGAGAACATGGCCACTAGGTTGTAGGCTACTTCTTCAGCTCTTTTTGACGTTAGAGACTTGAGAATCACAAATTTTGTGAGATGATCTTGGTACACCATAATAAATTTGTATTCTCTATCTGGCTGAGACTGAAAATCAATAAGATCTACCTGACAACGGGAATTAAATTCGAAAAAAATCATAGGTTTCACAACAATGTCTTTTTTAATACCTTTCTTTTTTTTCTGGCAGGGTTCACAAAGGTGGATTTACAGTTCAATATCATAACGCGTAACATTTTTGTATGTGGTTGAAAGTTCTTTCAAGATTCTATCACGTCCTCCGTGTTCAATAGCCAAACGACAAATAACTCAGAGTCCATGACGTAATACTGTATAGTACTGACGCTTTCTTTAACACGATAAATGAGTTTACTTTTGTTTTCCACAATCTTTACATCATAGCAATTCAGCAACCAATAGTCCCTGGGTTCCTTCTTAGTAGTCATTTTGGCTTTTTGTACATCATTTATTAACTTCTGGTAAGTAGTTTCGGTTAAGAAATAACTGTTTTTTGCAGCACTAACTCGAATTTTGGACAGTTCATCGTCGAATCGTTGTTCATGTCTATAGAGCATGACTTCTTCTCCAACAGTACAGCTTGCTCCTCCATTTTCATGCAGCACAGCAAAATACTAATTTTTTGTTGAACAAATTTAAGTAAAGTTGCATATTTTGACACTCCCGAACAAACCACAACGTGCAACTGACAAATTCTGAGCCTGAAGCACGTGTTAAAAGTCATGTGCCTTGCCACGTAATATTCGAAGCGAATCGGAGATGTATTTCATACCTTGCCGGTTTCTCATTTGGCATTCTATAGAATGCCTAGGAAATGTGTGAAATATGAATTGTTTCATACATTGCCGGCTAGTTTTAGGCATTATATACAATGCCTAGGCATTCTATAGAATGCCGGATTTCATACTTTGCCAGTAACATATACATTCAAAAACCACATGTGCATCTTGCTGATTTGCATAAACATAATTACATATGCAGAAAACAGAAAAAGTTTATGCCGAATAAACATCTATATAACTGTTATACAAAAATACTCTTACAATAAATAACAAATATTACAAAAATATATACACATTGAAAATAGAAATATTAAATTTAAACATTGCAACTAGCAATAGAAACTGAACATTGTAATTTGCGATCATAATGAAATGGTTACATTATGCCATCCCTGAAGCTGGTACCTTCTATGCTGTACAAGAAAAACAAAGTTTAATTTCCAAATTGGAAAGATGGAAAGTGGAGAGTATCCCAACAACTGTGAAAGAAATTGTGTTATCTTGGACTTTTTTGGGATACTTCATATCCTTATAAAATGAATAAAATAAGACTTTTTATCATCCATGTCAAAGAGGAAGAAAAGTTTCGATGCAGAAGATACATCTGAAGCAATTAAAGTTTCAACACCGCCATTTACTACAAAGGCAAATGAACAGTTTTTACAGCATAAGGCCTTGGTGGTCTTTAGAGCAAAATAATGATATCTAGGGAAAAAACATTTGGTCATGTACAAAAACAAAAAAACTTGGCTGTAGTGTTTGTCATAAAGTTCAAACGCTTTGAATTGAGATAAAAATGGGTATGGAGATATCAGAGGAGTATACCAATAATGAAGTTGGTCCTTTTGGCTCAAATCGAGAACAGCAGTTAACATCTCTATGGACCAAAATATTCAAACACAAAGAAAGTGCTGGGCATGAAACTGCCATAAGGATATTGAAAGAGGCAAAAAAGAAAATGCTACAGAGTTTGTCTGAAGTCCCTTTCCTGTCAAAAAGAGGTAACTGCCTAAATATTTTGTACGGCCTACAAAATTACTAAATGTAATCAATCATTCAATAAGTTTGAAATGGAAACTTACATGCAAGAACTTAATGGTGTTGATATGGGATGAATGCTTCACTCTACAAATGCTTGCATCAACATTATCAATCCCATTAGCAAGGAAATGAGAACAAACTTGGTCCACAAAATCACAACTTACAAATAAAAAATATCGTTAATCATTAATGAAGCTACATCCCTTAATCAAAAGTCTACTTCAACCTTGCATTTCTGTGTAATGTTTTCTAGTTCTGAAAGGACTGCTCCAGTGAATTTATTTATTGACTTGATTGAGTTAGATGATGCAACAGTGAAAGGAATTTTTTCCGCTTTGATTTGTCATCTACAATTTATTTGATTGACGGAAGAATACCTGAATGATTTTCTAGTTTCTGTTGCTTGTGATGGCACAGCAGTAATGCTTGGATCCCATGGTAGAGTTAAGAAATTATTTACAGAAAAATTTCCATCTATAATTGTATGGTACTGTGCCAATCATAGATTGGAATTAGCCGTCCATGATGTTGTAAAGAGAATTTCTGGAATTAACAGGTTTAAGACATTTACTGACAAGTCATATGTTCTCTACCATGCATCACCGAAAAATAGTTGAAAGTTGCAAGTCTGTGCTAATTTACTGGAAATGCAACTTTTGAAAATTGGACAAATACTAAGAACTTGATGGGTAGCATTCAGTTTTCTTTCAGTTTCTGCTGTTTGGCAGGATTGCAAAGCATTGGTACATCATTTTACAATTGTTAAGGATGATTCTTCCAGAGACAAAAAAGACAGATGTATGTATGAAGGTTTGTTGAAGAAAATGACATCAGTAGAATTCATTTTAGATCTAGGGTTGATCTGTGATGCTTTTCAAGAGCTTTCTGAGGTAAGTTTGAAATTAGAAGAACCTAACATAAATTTGTATTGTGGGAATAAAATGATTAAATGTCTTGCTCAAATATTTGAAGCGAGAAAAATATATCCTGGACCATATTATGAAAAAGCCACAACTGCTGCCAAATATCTCATATTCCAGGAGGTTCCTATATACAAGAAAGATAGAAAAGTGGACAAACCAATATGTCCTATTTCATTTGATGAAAATCTGAAAATATCTACAGAAAATAGATTAGTAGATGAAGACACTGATTTATCTAAATGGGCGAGTGCTAAATCCAAAACTGGCCAGAATAAGTTCAAAAGCATTTGATGTTTGGGTAGGCAGAAAAGAGGAGACACAGTATATCCACCTATTTTTTAGGAAAAAAATAATGTTTTAGGAAAAAGAGTATATATGTGTGTGTGTATTTATATATATAGCCGCCCACAGTGCTTTGAGTAGTGAGTTTCCATGCAGTGGGCTTGGGTTCAAATCCACAGTAAGGCTTGGTCATTACCATGCTGTCCCTTCATAGGGAGCAACGCTGGCTCACCTAAATGGTGCTGCCATGTACATATATAAATTAATTGTCAAAAACATGATTTTTTGGAGTTAAGAGAAATTTTAAAAATACACTTACTGTGATCATAGGGGAAGTCAGCAGACCCCATGCAAAGAATTCCAAAAAAAATCACCACTAAGGCATGATAAATACTAGGTTCTCCAATTCCAGAAGACTAGAATATAAGAGATATTCAGCAATATAACAAAATTGTTGAATAATATATAATAATTAACAAATGTATTAATTTACGTTTTCAAACACTTTCCATCCTACTGATAATCAAAATTTCTTCAATTAATATAACTGCAGCTATTAAAAAAATAGCCAAAAAAAAACATAAAAAATTAAAAAGTTTATGTTATCACTGGAAACAAATGATGATACTGTGATAAAAATTTGTTTCTAAATTAGAAATGATACTAACTGTTATTTGTTCTGGAATTCTAAATTTTAAAGTTGCAAGGTCTAACAAAAACACTGAGAAATATGGTTTTTTTTTATTATGCTAGTTCTACTCTATTTCTTGAAAAAAAAAATCCTGATTTATCAGAGTAAAACCTACCCATGAGTAAATATAATGTACTTTTATTTTTTACTCTCATATATTCTTACTACATCACTTTGAAAAGTTTGTCTTTTAAGCCTTCATGATATGATCAAAACAATGCTCTTTCTTTAAACAAAATGTTACAAAACATTCAAACATGACATGAAAGTACTCTAAAAACTGTTTGCCCATAAGAGTGTAGTAACTTATATAGGTTATAACGGGGAGAATGCTTAGTTTTCATCTTCATGATGAGCAAAAATAAAAAAGGTCATGTTCACTACTAAACTTCATTATTGTTATTGTTAAATTCATTGAGAGAAGGAAATGTTCTGCCTATTCTTGTCTTTTGAGAAAAACATCATGTAATTTAACTTAAAAGCCATACATGATTAAATGTATGGCATTTCTTATAGCCATACATGATTCCATTTTTCAAAATAATATCCATAGAACATAATTCAGCACATATTAAATTTTAAAAATTAAATAACTGAAAAATTTGATTTTTTTCTTTTATTTAATTTTTCTTACATTTACCACATGAATATTTGAAATCAACTCATATTTTTAAATCTCAAAAAATTTGAAAAAGAAATTCAAAAGGATTCAGAATTACATTAATAAGAAATTTTTTTAACTTTTAAACACATTTTCATAACTATATCATATGTAGTTCTATTCTATTCAGGTTCTATTTGTTCATTATAATTATTTACCCAATATGACACTTTTTTTTTTTTTTTACTTTTTTTTTTTACAGTATTCACAGTATTCTTTTTAGAGGCAGCACAGCTAATGATATTCTAAACACATTTGATTGCCTCAAACAAGGTCAAAAGAAAGACATTTCTTCATAAATCTTTCAAGCAAATAACTGATTACTATAATACCTTGAGTTTATATCAATAAAACTGCTATGTTAAAAACACAAAATTTAAAGAAAGGGCATTTACTTATTCCTCTCAGGATATGTCTTACACTAAAATTAACTAATATAATACTAATATAAAACGAAAGCTAATATAATACTTTTTCCAAATAAATTTATAGGAACAACTATTTTTCTCATTAAAAATTATTTCAAATGTTTAGTAACTGCTAATTGTCTAAAGCATTAAAAAAATAAAATTTTAAAAAATTTTAAATATTTTTACTGATGCTTTAGAAAAAAAAATTATACATTCTAATGAAAAATTAAGCAAACAAGATATATATAGTTACACTTCTAATAACTATAAAAAAATTAATGTATCAGTTAAAAAATATATAATGCCTAAACAATTAATTATCAGTGCTTATTTTTGATATTGTTTTTAAATTATTCGCCCAGTTTTATTTTAACTTTCATGATGAAAGAAGAGAACTAAAACATCTAAGTCTGAAATAATAGGATCTTAATAAGGCTTTGGAACAGAACTGCTACCCTCTTCAGGCTTTAGGATTGGTAAACCATTTTTTAAGAACCTAATTAAGATAATTTTCCCAATTACAGCCTCTTTTTTTATGGTTTATAAAAACCTTGTACATGCCCTGATACTTTTTTTCAGGAGTTCATAATTCTTTCCACAAATATCACAGCTTACATTCTCTTTCACATGAATAAGCTTGATTCTTTGAAAAACATTGTCTAAGTTTTGTAAATTAAACACATTAAGAGCACACTACAGTTATTCACTTAGCATGAACAATGTTTACTCTAATAGCCAAAATAATATACCAAATGTGTTTTATTCAATAAATCATAGAATTTTAACTATCCAAATTAACACTAAATATTTCAAAAACAATTTAAACTTACATAAATTCATTTTAAAATTATTTTTCAAAGCTCTCACTGAATAAAGGAAAACCTCAATTCAGTATTTCAATTACCTCTCTAATCTTATAAAATTACTCAACAAAATTCATTTTATGCCAGATCACCTATGCACTGCTGTTCTGAAGAATTAAACTTATTTCAATATTAAATGAAAATGATAATTTATTTTGAGAGACAATTTGATAAAATATTTCAATCTATCAAAAAAAATCCCACAAAATTCAAGATGCATATCAATAAATCAATATTATTGTGATGATAAAATGGCTAATTTTCCCTTTTTCAAAATATTTGAACCTTGTTTCATACAAGGTACAGGAGGAAAAAGGGGGGGGGGGAGAGCAATCTGTTAATATTATCCCTCATTCTTGTGACTAAGACCCATTAAATGTTAGTCATAAAAGGTGGTTCCCATACAAAATATGACCATCCTGCTTTACATTTTATAGATGCTAATGTCTTAAGCAAATCAAATTTCCTCAGATGAATAATATAATTCTTTGCCATGTAGATTCACATACCCTTATAAACTAAAATACATTTTTTTATTATAAATTATAAAAAATGAACAAAATTTATTCACATTGCTCTATTAGAGTAACTGCCTCTATTCTATATTCTTAAATCAATTTGGTAATCCAAATTTTTAATGCAAAGATCTCTTCCATTAAACTTAATACCTTAACTTTAATAAATTCTCAGTTTAACAGATTTTACCCATCGAATAAAATAAGAGTGATAAATTTTATAATTCAGATCACATAGTTATTATTAAAAAATTCCTTTTAATGGTCAACTTACTAAAATTCAATTTCAAAAATTCCAAGTTATCAAATCATTTATATTTAACCTCTCAAAGCTCTCTTCATTTTAAAAATCTAGCGATCTGAGACTTAAAAATCTCAGAGTTTAAAGATTGTTAGGAACTGTTGATCCATTTAAAATTCTTACATTGTTTCTGCACTTGCCAGGAATTATTTTACAGATCACTCTTCACAAAAAAAAAAATTAAGTATACAATTACTGAAAGATAATATTGATGAGAGTAATTGAGGTTTAAAATAGAAGAAATATTTAAAGTTTATAACCCATATATATAAAGGCCATACAAGTACAATATGTGTTTCAAGATGAAGCATATCATACACAACGTATAATCAAATGTGTAAGTAAAATTTTTATCTTTTTTTTTCCTTACTTTTATATGTGATGATATACGTGAAACAATAAATAAAATGAGAAATAACAAAGCCTTTCCTTCGAAACCATGAAAAATCTTAAACTACGAAATATGAAGTAGTAATACAATATATAATAATAAATATTACACAGAGATTCATGCTTTGAAACTGTAATTGAACAAATTTAGACAGAGCTTAAAATTAAAATATATGATGGGGATATATATAGAAAAATCAAAATTTCTGGCAAAATCTTATGGAATTTTTGAAATCTTCAGTTAATGAAAATTCAAGTTCTCTGAAACTATGAACTGCATATGAGGAAAAAAGGCGACCGACAAAAACTTACAATAAAACCATCCTTCATGATGGTTTTTCTACTTCTTAAAATAATACCAGCAACTTTCTTTGATACTTTAGGTGGCATTTTAACATTTTAGCTAAATCTTAAATCAGATAACAGGCTCAGAATATGGTATAATTTCATGATTAACAATACTTCAGCATCTTTGCTTTAGAGATTTTAACAAGACACATAAACAGAGTAGAAAGTTTAAATGATTTCCAGCTGCAAGCATAGGAATAATATACGGAAGTCGTTGCTCGCATCCGTAACGGTTTTGGAAACTGATTGGCGCACATTTCTCTCACAGAGCTGAGAGCTCTCAAATAAAGACGTGATTATAGATTTCTTTCTTCATAAATTGATTATTTCCTAATTCTTGAAACTATTTTCATTGAAACCAAAAAAAATTGGCTACATTACTGTCCCTACAGGGTCACGAGTCATTGAAGCGAAATGGAACGATGGACATTATTTAGACGTACAAGACAGGGATCCCAATTAATGGATGTATATTAACGAAATAACCTATGAAGAATCTTAGATATATCAAACGGAAGAGGAAGATGTGGTAAACTTAGGTAAAATAAAAAGATTTGCTTGTTGCATCTGAAAAATCCCCAAATGAGAAACATTCATAATGAATTGATAAACGATATTAAGAATAGTTTTTAATACCTTCTTTCATATCCTAAAGTAATTGCGAAGGATAGTAAAGAAGTGATAAAGTAAGTCCGTGTAATTGTGATTTCTTCATAATTAGTCTAAGCACTACATTTATGAGATAGAATCCAGTTCAGTTATCGACTGGAGAAAACTTTTGACCTAACAGAACTTAAAAATGGAGCTCGGGAACGACCTATTCCAGTTGCAGCAAAAGCATCGTTTAGTTAGGAAGTACTCTTACAAATGTTAATAATAATATTTTATGGGGCTACATGATAGAACGCGACACCCTCATTTATTGCGTACCCTGTACCTCCTGTTTAGCTTCTGGAGTATCCAATTTTCGGCAACTTTACCTAAATTAAAATTATTCAAAATTTTTTTTCTCCGCAGCCATCCTAAGGGCCTGTTCACATAGGAGCGTTAAGGAAAAGATCACGTTAGGACGAAAATAAACCAATCATAGGCCTCCAAACGATTAGCAATGAATTTTTTAACGCCTATGATTGGTTTATTTTCGTCTCAACGTCATCTTTTCCTTAACGCAACGCAACGGACTCCTATGTGAACAGGCCCTACGGGTCTGTTCACACAGGAGTCCGGTAGCAGAAGCGTTAAAATATTGAAATATATTTAACTAATGACAAACCTCCAAACGATTAGCAACGAATTTTTTAACGCCTATGATTGGTTTATTTCCATCTCAGCGCCATCTTTACTTTTACGCTTCCGCTACCGGACTATGTGAACAGGCCCTTAATGGTTTCTTACCAGCCGATCTGAGTGGTTCACGCTCCCCTCTGGCTGCTCCTGTGGGTTTGGTGTTGGGGCGCCCAGTCGCTTGGAAAGATTTGTAATGGAGGGTGGTTGCCTTCTGCTGTCAAATCCCATTAGTAGGGGTCTCAACCCATCAGACCATCGGGGTTTTGTCAGGCCCCATCCAGTGCAATAAATCCAGGCAACGGAAATAGAGATCAAAATTAAAAAAAACAGTCGCTGGTGATTGTTAGTTATTTACTGCATAAATACTTATTTAGCTTAAAATACTTTTCCCTTTGTATAGTAAGTCGATAAATTTATATTAATACTCAAAATTGCTTGTAAGAGCCCATCGTAATCCTAATAGTAATAGAGGAGGAGCATGAGACAGGGTGAGAGAGACCACCGTTATGGCTTTTTTGGAGTACCTGGGCCAAAAGTTTTGACTCCATGAGGAATATGATCGCATGGTTCTTTGTACGGTCAATACCGTTTTGTCTCTCCCCCTGTCGCCACTATTCAAAATTCTTCCCCTCCCGAAATCATCGAAATTATTAAAAACCCTCCGAATGGTAAGTTTCTCGGCTTAGACAAAATTACAAACCGCGCGATCAATACCTTTCCTCCTAATATTATTATTTATCTCACTGCAACTGATAACGTCATCATCAAATTTTCATACATCCCCCAAACTGGAAATCAGCTGTAGCTGCCCCGTTCTTAAGCCGGGTTCAAATATAACTTTCCCTGAGAATAATCGCAAAATTAGTTAACTCAGTTCCCTTTCTAAAATAGCCGAGCGGATTATTCTCGATAGAATTAACGACTTTCTCAGCCGCAATAATATTGTTATCCCAGATCAATTTGGTTTTCGTAACATGCACAGCACAACACACCAGTTGCTCCGCGTCGTAGAGTTTCTTCTTGTGGACTTCAATAGCGGAGACCAACTGGAACACTTCTTTTAGATTTTGCAAAGGCTTTCGACAAGATTACTTATGCTGACCTTATATACAAATTAATCCAGCTTAATATGCATGATAGTCTTATACATTTTATATACAACTACCTTTGCAAAAGATCTTTCAGCGTTCGCGTACAAAACACGTTCTCCTCACACAAATCAATCACTGCCGCAATCCCCCAAGGCTTCAACTTTTTTTAATATATCTCTCTATATATAAATGAATGTTTGTTTGTTTGTTTGTTTGTTCGTATTTTATGAGCTGCTGTGCCGTTCATCCGATTGCGATGAAACTTGGTCAACTTATTGCTTGAACTTGCGCGATGGTTGTAGACTATTTTCATTCCGCTACGACGTTCCATTCCCGAATTATGTTAGAAGTATCAAAGGATATTGAAAATCGCCCAAAAAAAATCGCCAAATTTCCCCGGATATTTTTGTTCAAAGCCATTGTAACATTTCATTGTTGCCAATTAAATTATAACATTTCCGTAAAAATAAATAGACATGAATTAAAAACGTGATTTATTCATATATTGGCGCATGCAAGAATGAATTTGATATATTATTTTCATGTACGTGGCAACGCCGGAATGTTTCTTTTTAAACCCCACATTCAAAATGTCAAAAACGAGATTATCAGTAAAGTCAAATCGCTACGCTCCCTCCTTTTCGGCCCCCGCCTTAACAATAGGAATAAAGTGCTACTCTATAAGTCAGTAATTCTTCCAACGGTTCTTTGTGCTGCACCAGTCTGGACCCAAGCTGCCTAATCTAACGTCGATATCATTGAACGCTTCAAAAACAGAACTCAGAGGAATGTTAGAAAAGCTTTCAGACACTCTAATGCGGTCATTAGGAGGGATTTCGATATCCGAACTTTCCGTAGGATAGCTCAACAGCTTTCGGCCAACTCTTGTAATAATATCGAAAATATTCCTAACGAGATAATTGTTGAATTCCCCGATTCCGATTATTGGAACAGTGCTTTTCACCAGCGTCCTCGTTCTGCTCAACTTAAGCCAGCACTGGACTAATTCTCCCTCCTCACTAGCGTTTTTTTTTCTTGTTGGTTTTTCACTCATTAGGACAACTATTTCTTTCTTGATCGCACCCAAAAGGCATTTTTCATTTCCTCTCTTCTTTTCTCTGTGTGTACATCGTTTTATTTAGTCAAACAAATCTCTCTATATAAAAATGAATGTTTGTTTGTTTGTTTGTTCGTATTTCATGCGCTGCCGTACTGTTCATCCGATTGCGATGAAACTTGGTCAACTTATTGCTTGAACTTGCGCGATGGTTATAGACTATTTTCATTCCGCTACGACGTTCCATTCCCGAATTATGTTAGAAGTATCAACGGATATTAAAAATAGCGAAAAATAATCGTCAAATTTCCCTGGATATTTTTGTTCAAAACCATTGTAACATTTCATTGTTGCCAATTAAATTATAACATTTCCGTAAAAATAAATAGACATGAATTAAAAACGTGATTTATTCATATATTGGCGCATGCAAGAATGAATTTGATATATTATTTTCATGTACGTGGCAAAGCCGGAATGTTTCTTTTGAAAAATGAAAATATAAGGATGGAAAGTCATTCATTTTCAATGAATGTGTTATCCATCTATTTCATTAATTGAAATTATCCCAAGCTACCTGTTCAAACTCAAATATACTGCAGGAACGTTGACTTAGCTAGAAATACGTGCGTTTAGCCTTGACGCGATGATTTCTATAACTGAAGTGACATTGAAACATAGCAGATGATTCAGTTTTGAGAAAGAATTAGGGCCTGTTCACAAAGGAGTCCGTTGCGTTGCGTCAAGGAAAAGATGACGTTGAGAAGAAAATAAACCAATCATAGGTCTCCAAACGATTAGCAATGAAATTTTTAACGCCTATGATTGGTATATTTTCGTCTCAACGTCATCTTTTCCTTAACGCTACGCAACGGACTTCTATGTCAACAGGCCCTTACAATCATGAAATACGTGTATATTATAATTAAGAAAGTCTGAAAGTGGCATTGAAACGTAGCAGAAGATTTAGTTTTGAGAAAGAATTCCGAGCATGAAATACGTGTATATACTTTTTCCATAATAATTACCATATTTGCTGTTTTTTAATATTGAATGTGATCTCAATCCATTCAAACATTATTGATTATTTTTCTATAATAATAAATCCATTCAAATATTATTGACTAGCTGTAAATTAATGCTTTAAAATGCCCAAAAATAGGAGAGCAACTTTTAATCCTGCAGAAGTAAGGGGAAAATGTCAAAGATTGTTGAGAAATGAGCAATGTGATAGAAAAAAACAGAAGAGCGCGAAGCCAACAGAATTCTAAATGCAGTTAGACGCACACAAGAATCTGAAGAAAAAACATTCCCAAGAGCTGGAAGGTAACAGAATTCGAATTGTAGTGATCCGACGCAGTGGGACTGATGAAGAAACTTTTAACGCGTCGAACATAGGATTGTCTTCGAGCTTCAACATCGAAAGGAGAGGAAAGCGATGAACAACGACAGCACCGACAACAAACTAATGCTATTTGCTACCGCAAAAGAAATTTAGCGAAAACTGTAGAACATCATAACACGAGACTTTTCATTGAAAAAAATAATAACAGAAACTGAATCCCGAGCGAAGCCGGGTAATACATCTAGTAAAATATTAAATAAAATATTAATTGAAAATAAATATATAAAAATCAAGATAAAAATTATAAAAAATATAAATAATATAGAATTGCAAAAAAATATTAAAATTAAATTAAAATATTTTCTGTGTTTTCTAACTTTTTATGTTTCTCTAACTTTTAGTTAACTACTCCTAGTTAATAGTTCATTTAAATTTAACTTCTCTTAACTGAGCACAATAATCCATTGCAAAGTAATTTTATCTTAAAACTTCCCATGCTATCATATTCAAGTTATAAGTTTGAAAAGCTTTAGATAGGATAACGGTTTGCGAGTATTATATATCTCTGGGGGAATTAGCTTTAAAACCTACCGGCACCTCCTCGTGGTGGGCCCTGGGAGGTGGTCGTAAGACTACATGCTAACGCCGGAGGATCGGGGAGAAGATGGAATCCTGCAACAGAGAAGCAAAAGGAAAGTGCGGAAGAGAAAGGAGCAAGATATTAACTGATTGTAAGTGAAAAGTTCAAGAGCCTGAATAATATGATAAGTGTCTCCAACTGGAGCGCTTAAGGGGGCGCTGGATTGAGCCTCTGATGTTTCGCAGCCAATGTTAAGTCAATGGGGAAGTTCTTTACAAATTGCAAATTCGCATTTAAATATTTTGAGAAAATTTTTTCTGCATAAGATACCTGACGACTTAACAAATAGTACTTGTTTATCAATTTTTGGTTTTCTCTTAAAATTTGATTTTAAATGACTCAAATTTCTGAACTGAAAAAATAAGCGGTACTTTTGCTTTAAACTCTTTATAAGTACTCGAGATCAAATAATAATACAATATGAAATAATAACCGTCATTCCTAAATCATTTGGCTTTTCAGAGATACTTTTTACTTAATCTTACGTAAATTAGGGTAAGAGTAATTTGTCGGCAAAAATGGGGAAATTTTGTAAAAATCGAAACATTTCTCCAAAAACCACGCCTCCCGCAAGCAGTGAGGTTCAGGGTGGTGAAAGCAGTCAGGGGAGACGCCCGGGCGGTAAAACACAAGGGTTGGCGGGACGGGGATTTATGGAGTAGTCGAGTTGCCTGGCGAGATGAGCACAACGTTTGCTATGTGCCTTTTCAGCTGACGGGTAAAGATTTTAGAACTACAGAAAAACTAGGTTCCTAGCTGGTATATGTATATTGATCACTGGCTAAATTTTGGCTATCATTTTCAAAATGTTTCATATATATATATATATATATATACAGTGGAATCTCGATCGATCGTTTTCGGATCCATCGTTTTTCCGTATGTGTCGTTCATTTTATCCAGTCCCAACGATCATACTGCTTTGTTATGTTACCGTATCTATCGTTTTCCCGCATTTATCGTTCATTTCAATCGGTCCCTTGAAAAACGATAGATCGAGATTCCACTGTATATATATATATACACAGTTGGTTCTCTGTTTAACGACGCTCTACTTAACGACGATCTCTATTTAAAGACGATATTTCCCGGTCCCGGTCCCTCCGACGTAAAAAAATTCTATTTTAAGACGATTTTGTTTCTATTTAACGACGATTTTTTCTTACATGATAAACTTTTTCTTCAACATTTTATCTACTGGAGGGTTACTTTCTGTGGGGGAGTTTGGTTTCAAAAACAGACCCGGAATTTCCTTTATGTTTGTTGCAATCATAGACTTGTTGCAGTGGAAAAAACCAGGTGTGGGGGGGATAACTGTTTCTCGGAAGATCGAACATTCTTCCCTGGTGGATCGAATTTCTGAGTGCGGGTGGGGAATCACTCTATTGTACCTACCATGATGTCATGTGATTTACGAACTGTCCAAAAGCACCCCTCTCTCACTCCTTCTGGGAAGCACGTGTTCATGTTTAGAGAATTCATGTTTGGGTGTATGAGCTCATTCCAGTACGAATACGAGGTGAGCAGAGCAAAATGGCATCAAAGCGAAAGCATCTTACGCTACACGAAAAAGGGATAATTATTGAAAACTGGGAAGAAAGTGTTGGAATAACAAAAGTCCAATTCGCAAGACAATTTCAGCTACCCGAGTCTATTCTCAAAGGCATTTTAGCAAGCAAAGAGAAAATTCTTGAAGCAGCACAAAAATTTGGTTTGGGATCCAAATCCAAACGGCAGAAAATTCAATGTGGCCGATCAGAAGAGTTTGAGAAGGCAGTCCTGCAATGGTTTCATCAAGCAAGAGCATCTAATATTCCAATTTCCGGAGTGATATTTAAAGAAAATGCTATTGTTCTGGCAGAAAAGTTTGGAATGCAAAATTTTCATTCTTCGGCTGGTTGGCTAACAAAGTTCAAAGAAAGATACGGGCTTGTATTTAAAAGCATATCTGGCGAAAGTGGCTCCGTAGATGAAAAAATAGTGGATGAATGGAAAATAGTGCTGAAGGGGAAATTAGATGGATATGATGAGAAGAACATATTCAATGCAGATGAGACGGGCCTATTCTACAATATGGTGCCTAATAAAACCTTAACGTATATGGGCGAAAAGTGTTTTGGTGGAAAACACAGTAAGGAACGATTGACTGTTTTACTGTGCACTAATTCGGATGGATCTGAGAAATTTCCACCACTAGTTATAGGCAAATCAAAGCAACCAAGGTGTTTTAAGAATATTACCAGGAAACCTTGTGAGTTCCGCAATAACAATAAAGCGTGGATGACATCACACATTTTTATTGACTGGATTAGAAAATTTGATCCAAAAATGTATCGAGAATAGTGAAAAGTTTTACTTTTAATCGAACGATGCACTGCACATACTCCAAATATCCCTGGACTTACAAATTTCACTATCCATTTCTTACCAGCTAATTGCACTAGCAAGTTGTAGCCATTATACCTGGGGATCATTCAGGTATAATGGCTACAACTTCAGTGTTCTGTAGTATGCTAACAGTGTGAAAGCATACTACAGAAAGTCTTTAATTAGGAAATTAATAAACAATTCGGCTGACAGTATAAAAATTAGAAAATTTACAATCTTGGAAGGAATGCACATGATAACATCAGCATGGAAAGAAGTTTCTTCATCCACAATAAAAAACTGCTTTCGCGTTGCTGGAATCACAAAGAACTTGTAGTGGAACTGCAAAGTACGGATGTAGAAATCAACGAAGATGACATTACCCATGAAGAATGGAGAAGTCTTGTTGAAGATGAGGATGTTTCAATTCAAGATTTCTACAATTGTGATAAATATGTTTTAACAACAGATTTCAGAAATGTAGAACAAATTTATGAAGAATTTGTAAACGAAAACACAGTGTCACACGAAGAAGGTGAAGTTGAAGACACGGAAAACGAGACACAGCCACCGTCATACACAAATGCAATTTCTGCTCTTGATGTTCTCCAACGCTATATTACATCGAAAATGGAAGGTGACTCATTTAACTTTTTAGAAAATCTGGAAAAGAGAATAACGAAAACAAGGCGAATGAAGCAATCAAAACTTTTTGAATTTTTTAAAACGTAATTTATTGTATTGTTTGTACTCTTTTTTTTCAATGTAATTTAAAATAACTTTTTGTGAATAAAATAATGATGATAATAAAAATAACATTTTTAAACACGCCAATATATTAAGAAATATATTGACAGTCCTAAACCTGTAAAGTGGGAAGGGAAATGTTATTTTTTCACAAATTCTGTTTAAGGACGATCTCTACTTAAGGACGATTTTTTACGGTCCCTTGAAAGTCGTTAAACAGAGAACCAACTGTATATATATATATAATATATAAAAATGAATGTTTGTCTCTCTGTAATTGTATAGAAATCCATAGTTTAGGAGCAACGATCGTGAAATTTTACATACAGGCGTCTTTAAAAACAGCCGAGGGTCTGAAGAACTTCAAAAATCGAAATTAATTACCGTTGATTTTTAATTAATAAAAAACCGACAATTTTGAAACTAAATGTAAGCTGTTACACTTTGTGGAATCATCCCTCTGAATATGGCGTCCACGTTAGGGTTAGCTGGCAAACAGCGAGCGAAAAGATAAAAATAAATAAAATCAAAAAGTTTCAAGTTATATATTAAACCAGAATAATAAATGAAAATAATAATCTTTCGAGTCAGATTTTATACTCTAAAATAAATCGGATCCAACGGCATATTGACACTATCACACGCGATGGAAAATTCGAATCAACCACGCTAAGTGTCATGAGATCTTTTTTAATCGCTACTGCAACCCCCCCCCCCCTCGCTTATGTCTTTGTGTCTATTGAAGAGTTAAAGACTAAGCTTCTATCCTGCTAACTTATTTCTGACTTAAAACTCCTCTCACTCCATAAATACATGTATATTCACCAACTCATAGCAACTTTCCAGTAATCTTAGTCGAATATTTTTCTATTCACTCAATAAAGCAGCATGTCATTCTGGCGCATTCGGTAAAAGCGTTCATTTACTACGGTGCACGACGCGGGTTCGAATACGGATCGTACAAATTTTGCTAAACCTGTATTTTCAGCTTTTTTATGGAGGCTTTTTTACTTCAGCTTTTATTTTATTATTTTTTAAATTATTATTATTATTATTATTTTTATTTATTATTTTTTTTAAATATTTTTATTTTATTTTATTATTTTTAAAAATTATTATTTTTATTTGATTTTATTTTTCATATTATTAATGTGTATAACATTTCGTATACTTTTTTTCTATGTTATTTATACTGTGTTTAGTTTTTTAATGGATTTTGGTAGGTTTATTATAAATTTATATATTTTATGTTTTACTTTTCAGGATTTTTTGTCCAATGATAAAGGCTAAATCTTTTCTATGTCATTTATACTGTATTTAGTTTTTAAATTGATTTTGGTTAACTAACATTCGACAATTTGACATTTTTACTTTTAAGCTTTACTTTTCAAAATTCTTTACTTTCCTAAAGACAATTTGACATTTTTCCTTTTCAGCTTTTAGTGGTTTATTATAAATGTATATATTTTATGCTTTATTTTTCATGGGTTTTTTGCTCCAATAATGAAACGCTAAATCTAGCTGAATTCTGAAGAAATTATTGTAAATTTATGGTTTTTTATGTTGGGTTTTCTTTTTATTCATGCTTATAACATTTCACATGCTTTTTATTCTGTTATTTATACTGTGTTTAGTTTTTAAATTGATTTTGGTTAACAAACATTCTTAAAATCCCGGGCAACTCCGGATAAATTATCACCTGTGTAGGTTGATAATTTATAAATTTTAAAACTGTTACCACATGTATATTTACAGATCCACAAGAACTTTCCAATATTTTTAATTAATAAATAACCAACAACTTTTGAAAGATGCGACTCTCGATTCACAGGCGTTCAGTAGATGGCGCCACTATTTTAAACTTTTAGTATTCCAACCATAAGACAAAAAAATATATTTTTTTAAAAATCGTAAGGGATATTTTTATAGACAAAATAATGTAGAAGAAAATATTGAAATTAAATCTAATAGGACATACTAAAGAATATAGTACAGTTTGAGGAACATATCTTTTACTGTATTTTAATATTTTTTGGATAATGTCCAATCGTTTGCCGCATTAGCAAGAAAAAAATTTTTTTTTGTCTATTTCGTTGTTACGTGACGATAAATTTATTTAAAGTACCAGATAAAGAAATCACATGATCAGCGTTTAATAAATTAAATTGCAAAAATTAATCTTTAAAAATTTACCAAAAATTAGAAAATGGAGGTAAAGATTCGAAAAGAATTTCATTTTAAAGGAATTTTTATGATATTTTTCGTGATATAAATTTTACAACCCTCAAATTATTATATTAAATGCAAACTTGAAAAAAGTTACAAAAACAGATTAAAAATTTAATTTTAAAAAAATCTAAGAAATTTTTTTCAAAAATCTTTCTTAGTGCACCCCTACATTATAAGAAGAATCGCCATGCAAAATTTCAGTCCTTTAGGTTCAGCGGTTTGGTCTGTACTTTGTATGTCAGTCAGTCAATCAGTCAGTTAGTCAGTTACGGAACTGTTTTATATATAGATTTTTATTACTATCTTTATATCGTAACGTTAATTTCATGCGCACACATTATTTTCCTATGCTTTTTTTTATTATCTTTATAATAAGAGTAATTTTCATATGATTTTAAACAACAATCGTTTTTAACTGGCATTCAATTGGCTGTTAAAACTTTATATTTACACCCTATTTAAAAGAAGTAGGGTGTAAATTGTAGGGTGGAAAGTTGGTAAAATCAAAATTTTGTGCAATGTATTTAATTTCTCGATTAAAAGTAGTTTTTTTCTAAAAATTAATTTATTTCGCTTGAAAAGCTAAATATTTTATGCACGCGGTTTGTATTATTATTACTATCTTTATATCGTAACGTTAACTTCATGCGCGAGCATTATTTTCTTATGCTTTTTTTATTATTATCTTTATAGTAGTCCGCATTCGACATCGGTGGTTCTTGTAAATCTGTGCGTTGGTTCAGTGGTAGATCTCTGTGGTATCTCAACATCGACGACAATCAAATTAAACTTAACAACATTTAATAATCACATCACAAGTGCGTAGTACATGTTTCTCGTTCGCTATCCAGAAGGTCTCTGAAACAGAACATTCAAATCTGCGCTAGCAGCGCCACCTATATGAGTGGGTTCTACCATTTCTCCCCATTTAAAATCCTATGGATTTTATCTTTCACAAAATTAATCAAACAAAAATAAACTAATTAAATTCTTAAATCACCTACATCAATTTGTAAATTATGCTGTAAAAGAGTAAATATGTAAAAAGAAGTAAAGTTCAAAAAATGTTCAAGAATAATATAAAGTTCAAATAAAAAAATAAGTTCAAAAGTTCCAGTATCTTCAGTTATCAAGAAAAGGTAATGGCACAACCTTGTTGATGGCTCGTTTTAGAACACCTGTAGAGGTCTTCATCTCAACTACTCTCACGAGACCATCATTACCTGGAAAAACTTTTAGAATGCGGCCCATTGGCCAGTCCATTGGCTTGGTATTGGGATCCCCCAATAATACAAGCTGGTTCACCTTCAAGTTTGGATTCTGAACAGTCCATTTCTTTCGGGACTGAAGGTGATGCAGGTATTCGGTTTTCCAACGGTCCCAGAACTTGTCTCGAAGGCTCTGTATAAGTTTCCACCTAGAATGAAAAGACAAAGAATCCGAAGCAGTATATGGTTCAGGAAAGGATAAAATAGCATTTCCAGTCAAAAAATGTCCCGGAGTTAAAGGTATCAAGTCATTGGGATCTGAAGAAAGCGGTGATAATGGACGTGAATTTAAAACGGCTTCAATTTGAGTAACTAGCTTAGTTAACTCTTCAAAGTTCAGGATAGCAGATCTTGTCATTTTTAACAGAATGCGTTTCATCGATTTAATATTTGCCTCCCACAATCCGCCAAAATGAGGAGAAGCGGGTGGAATAAAGTTCCATTGAATTCCCTCTTCTGCACTAAATCGTTGAACTGAGTTGGATTTACAAACTTCATTCCAATCGTTAAGGATGTTTCTTGCACCCTTAAAATTCGTTGCATTGTCACTCCAGATGACGGACGGCTTAGATCTTCTTGCAATAAATCGTCGAAGACTTGCCAGAAAGGCTTCGGTTGTTAAATCAGAAACAACTTCAAAATGCGTAGCCTTAGTACTAAAACAGATAAATATAGCAATGTATGATTTTAGAGTCACTCTTGACCTTTTCAAGTTGGGTTTGGTGATTATAGGACCTGCATAATCTAATCCGACCTTTTCAAATGGTCTGGAAGGCACAATTCTATCTCGCGGTAAATCCCCCATCATCTGATTTATTGTTTGGTTCTTTGTTCGAAAGCAAGTGATACACTTATTCAGTAGTCTTCTAACTCGATCTAGGCCAGATGGGATCCAATATGACTGTCTTATTAAATATAATGTAGATTGTACACCAGAATGCAAGGATTTTTTGTGATAATGTTCAATAATTAGTTCAGTGAAATGATGAACCTTTGGCAAAAGTATTTGATGTTTTTGAAATTCAGAAAGGACAGAATGTTTCAATCTCCCTCCCACTCTCAATATTTCATCTTTGTCCAAAAACACGTTTAAAGATAAGATTTTACTACTTTTAGGAATAGGCTGTCCGTTTTTAAGGCGCTTTATTTCAGTTGGAAATTCAGTTGATTGTACGTGCTTCACTATAATTTCAGTAGCATGTTCAAATTCAGAAGCACTTATACTGCCTGTTTTCCGAAATTCAGAATTCACTTTACAGTTATAAATAAATCTTAAACACAAAGCACTTATTCTAATTAATCTACTAAACGAAGAATATCTTGTAATCAAATCATTTTCAGTTTGGTTCCTTTCAACTGTTGTATTTACAGCAACTGATTTCTTAAACTCTAATTTATCGATGTTTATGTCGGTTTCGAATGTTGGTTCTAAGGATATGGGCCATTCAGCTTCCTTCATCGTCAACCACTTGGGTCCATGCCACCACACTTCATCATTTTTAAGTTCACTTAAGGGTAAACCTCGACTTATTAAATCAGCGGGATTATCCTTCCCCATACAGTGATGCCAGTCCTTAGGGTTACTTAATCTTTGTATTTCTTGTATCCTATTCTTCACAAACACTTTGTGTCTGTTTGGGTCTCCTTTAATCCAATAATAAACAATTGATGAATCTGTCCAAAAATATTGACTAACAGGAAATTCAAAGGCATTTATGATTGTATGACTAATTCTAGCAGACAAAAGTGCACCCATGAGTTCCAATCTAGGAATCGAAAGTGTCTTTAATGGAGCTACCCTGCCCTTCGATGTTACGAAACTAGAAATGATATTTCCATCATTCAATTCTATGCGTAAATACACAACAGTACCGTACGCCCTTTTAGAAGCATCTGAAAAGGTATGCAGCTCAATGGAAATTGCATTGTTCTGCAATGAATTTTGAAAATAGTATCGAGGAATACTTATCTCCTTTAAATATTGAATCTCATTACACCATTTATCCCAAGAGATTTCTAATTGTTTGGGCAATTTGTCATCCCAGTCTAATTTTAAACACCAAATTTCCTGAATTAAACATTTAACTAGAATAGTATAGGGACCCACGAGACCCATTGGATCGAATAGTCGGCCAGCTGCTTGTAACAAGTATCTTTTTGTGTCAGTTCTTTTAGAAAGAAATGCTTCCAGACCCTTAGAGTCAAAATAAAATGTATCAGTTTTCTCGTTCCAACCGATTCCTAAGATCTTCGGAGCTATCAACTTCGTGTCTAAAGATTCGTCAGATTCATCTACATCAAATTCTAAATTCTTCAACTCTTGACTTAGTTCGGGAGAGTTCGTTCTCCATTTCCGAAGGTCCATACTTGCGTCTCTAAAAATCTCTACACTTTCTTTACAAGTTGTCAAAGCTTGCTTGACACTGACTTCACCACTCAGGAAATCATCAACATAGAGCGATTGGTTAAGATGCTTAGTAGTTAGAGGAAATGTATCTGCGTATTTTTCCAGATGATGTTTTATTGTAGCTGCAAGGAGGAATGGACTTGATTTCACTCCAAATAAAACACGCGTCATTCGGAACAATTCAAACTTCTTGTTTTTATTATCGGTTCCTGGATCTTCATCCCAGTAAAATCTTGTAAAATCCCTCCCACTTTCGTCTATTTCTATCATCAAAAAAGCCATTTTTATATCGGCAACAAATGCAATCGGGTTAGTTCTAAATTTGATCAAAAGGAGAAATAAGTTTGGTAAAAGATTAAGTCCTGCATGTAAACAGTCATTCAAGGATAGTTGTCCCTTCGAATGCGATGATGCATCAAACACGATTCGTAATTTGCTCGTAACTTTATCAGTACGAATCACTCCTCTATGTGGTAGATAAAATGTATTTTGCTGAATATTTTCTTCCTCTGCTGGAACACGCTCTATAATATTCTCGAAAAGATAATTTTTTAGAACTGATTTATATTCATAAAATAAGGAAGGATCATTTTTAAAAGATGTTCTCAATTTCACAAATCTATTCCTTGCCGTTTGTTCATTATTTCCTAACAATGTTTTCATATTTGGTTTCCAAGGAAACTTAACCTTGTACCGCTTATTTTGGTACGAAATTCCAGCTTCAAATTCAGACATTAAATCTTTATCAATATCTTTGTCATCAAATTCCTCTGCCTCTATGCCCAGATTTTCTAAGTTCCAAAATTCACTGAGTTGTTTAGATATATTATCTTCGTTGACCATAACGGTCATTGCGATTTGTTCTTCGCAATCTGTGTCTCGACCCTGTAAGGACCACCCAAACAATGTTTCGACTGCTACAAGAGTTTTGTTTAGACGTGTAATTCTTCCAGTAACTACCTGATAGTAAAAGTCTCCCCCAATTAGAATCGATATCTGTTTATTGTTAAACTCATAACAATCAGCCATTTGTACATTTTTCAAATACCTAAATTTTTTATCAATATCTTTATCAGGGGTGGGTAAATGTGTAGCCGAAATACGTTCAATTTCTAGCGCTTCTATTTCTATACATAAATTCGGGTCGTCTCTATTTTTTAATTTAATTTTAACTACATTAAATGTCTTCGATTCCGTTTCCTTATCCCCAAATGAGCAAATAGAAAGGTTCTCCTTTCTAACAATAGGAAAGTTATACTTTTCAGAAATACTTCTTAAAACGAAACTCTTCTGACTTCCGTTATCTAAAAATAGCCTTATAATTTCTTCTTCATTATTGCCATCAACTAACGCAGCGCACGTTTGTAATAAAGAAGGATTTGTTTTTGATTTAAAAACTGCCGAGACTAAACTATTCGTTTCCTGTTTCACAGTAGAACTGTCTCTGTTTCGATTTCGAAAACATATGGCAATGTGATGAGATCCACCGCACACAGGGCATAAATCCTTTTTCAGACACTCGAATGCGCGGTGAAAGGGCTTCAAACATAAATAACACATTCCCTTCGATTTCAAAATGTTTCTTTTTTCCTTAGCATTAAAAGTATCACAAGATTCTAATTTATGCGTTGTTTTATCACAAAATAGACAATTTCTTGGCGCCAATGCTGATTGAGACGCCAGCTCTTTCACAGAAGTCGAAAAGGCCATCTGCTCTGTTTTCCGCGGTAGTCTGCTGTTGTGTCTAACGGAAAGGGGATATTTATTTTTTACTCTCTCTGGTGAAGGAAAGAAATTTTGTTTTTGATTCAACGATTTATGACTGTTAATTTGAAATGACCGTTCTCGGCATCGAATTTCCGAATTGAGAAACTGCAAAAGAGCATTTAAATCGAATTCTTTATCATTTTGAGTACGATTAAATTCCAAAACAAATTCTGAAGGAATTAACTTCATTAAAATGGGAGTTAATAAATTTGAATATGATTCCCCTTTAATTCCCAAACTCTCGAGACTTCTTATTTGTGTTACAGCGTGGTCATACAAATTTCTCAAACTCACAACATCATTAGGATTTTTAACAGGTGTTAAATTCAATAGATCACTTAGGTGACAATTAATCAGTATAGATTTGTTTCCAAATCTGTTCTTTAATAAATCAAGAGCTTTATCATAATTCTCATCAGAGATTGCAAATCCGTTAATGCAAGAAAGAGCATCACCACACAAATATGACTTCAGATAGTTGAATTTATCAACTTTACTTAGTTTTGCATTATTATGAATAGAGCTTTCAAACAAATTATAAAAATCTAACCATTTTGCGTAATCGCCAGAATACTTATTTAGATGCAGTTTCGGAAAATTTATATTTACACAATCAGAATTATCAGAATCATTCACTTGAATATCTCGTGAAACTGTATCAACTTGGATAGAATTTGAATTATCAGAATCAATCAATTGAGTATCTCGTGAAACTGTATCAACTTGGATAGAATTTGAATTCATTTTCTTAATTCTAGATTTAAGTTTCGATTTCCAAAATATTATTTTTTCTTTGATTTCTTCCGAAACTTCCAAGTCTTCAGAAATCGTATCAACAGTTAAAACTTCTTCAATATCTTCATTTAAAGAATTCAAATTACTTTCTTTTTCAATTAATTGTTCTAAAAATGCTTCAAACTGATCAACAGTTTCGTTTTCGTTGTTGATCGATATCTCAATTTTATTAATCAATTTTGTCAACATAGAACGTACCGCTGTACGCTTCTTCTTTAATTTTGAAAGTTCTTCTGTCATTTTTATTTTTCTATCCAGGTATAATTCAGTTTCCATAAAAAATTTCTCTTACCTGGATTCAATGTCGCGATGATATCAATCATTTCCTTTGGCCTGTGAACCAAATAGTAGTCCGCATTCGACATCGGTGGTTCTTGTAAATCTGTGCGTTGGTTCAGTGGTAGATCTCTGTGGTATCTCAACATCGACGACAATCAAATTAAACTTAACAACATTTAATAATCACATCACAAGTGCGTAGTACATGTTTCTCGTTCGCTATCCAGAAGGTCTCTGAAACAGAACATTCAAATCTGCGCTAGCAGCGCCACCTATATGAGTGGGTTCTACCACTTTATAATAGCTTTATTTTCATATAGTTTTAAACAACTATCGTTTTTATTCATATTATGTTGGTTTTTTATTAATTAAAAATTAAGGGTAATTAATTTCGATTCCGGAAGTTCTTATCTTTATTTTCACATGCTTTTTCATTTACGAATTATTCAAATGTTGGTTAAAAAACTTTTGCGTAATTTATACATTTGTGTGTGTTTAATTATTGAAATTAATAAATTTATATTTCTGGAGAGGATGTTTCAGTTTTTAGTGGTACTATGATGAAAGGCTGAATGTACCAAAATTCTGAGGAGTTTATTATGGAGAGAAAAGGAATTTAATATGTAGAGGATGTTTATAGGAGTTAAATGTGGAGAGGAGTTGAATGGTTTGCAGCCCTCAATCAAACACTTCGTTTTTAAGAGGCAACGCTGCAGTCATATCATTGTTCTATTGGAAATTTCTGCTGAACCTGTAATTGCAGCTTCTTTTTTTTACCCCAATGATGAAAGGCTAATTCTAGCTGAATTCTGAGGAGTTTATTATAAATTTATATATTTATAGATTTCACAAGGTTTTCTTTCTGTTATTTATACTGTGCTTAGTTTTAAATTAATTTTGGTTAACAAACATTAGAGAATTTGACATTTTTACTTTTCAGATTTTAGTATTACAATGATGAAAGGCTGAAATTCTGAGACGTGTATAACATTTCACATATATTTTTTATGTTATTTATACTGTGTTAATTTTTAAATTGATTTTGGTTAACAACAAACATTCTTAAAATCCCGGGCATCGCCGGGTACTTCAGCTAGTATATATATAAATGAATGTTTGTTTGTTTGTTTGTTCGTATTTTATACGCTTCCGTACCATTCATCCGATTGCGATGAAATTTGGTCACTTATTGCTTGAACTTGCGCGATGGTTATAGATTATTTTCATTCCGCTACGACGTTCCATTCCCGAATGATGTTAGAAGTATCAACGGATATTGAAAATCGCCAAATTTCCCCGGATATTTTTGTTCCATGAAACTACAGAAGGAGGAGCAGCTCAGTGTTAAAACTGTGTCTCACATGCGCCGCCACTAGATGGCGCGCGCATGTAATAGCGGGCGGCTTAGACACGGACAACCATACGGTTTAATATGGATTTTTCGTATTTTTCCTAGCGAAAACAAGTTCTTTTATTTTAGTGCGTATTTAATATGAATTTATTTATTCAATTTAACAATTGCTTATTTTCATTCAAAATTTTTATTTCAAGTGCTTTTTTTGCTACAATTCATTAAAATTCTTAAAGGAAATGAGTAAATATACTTTTTCAGAATAATTGTGTATTGGTTTCAGAATAAATGAGTTCAGAATTTTGTAATAATTTAATAATTAAGGAATTGAAATTACAGAAAAGAATTGTGAAGAAATTTTTTTATCATTGTTCATAATCTCTTATGGAAAAAAAATGTGAGAAATAATACTGATTAACCAAAACACACACACACACATAGTAGAAAAGCAACATTTTCTATCAATCACAAATAAATTCTTATCAGGACTAATTAAATAGGAAGTCAATTCAGTATTTAATCAGACAATACTTTAAAATATCTTCCTTTGGAAAAAAATCAGTCAAAGCATCTCAGATTACACTTTTTAAAACTGGAGGTATAATCGTCAAGTTGGTAAATTACTGAATACAAATTTTTTCAGCGAATTAAAAAGAAAAAAACAAATAACTTTGACAAGGACAAATCAGCTATATTTTTGAATTTTCACAAAGTACGCATTTTATTGCATAAGCAGATTTTGTACTCAGATTTTGCATAAGCATTTATAGTAACAACATTGCTTACTTGCAATGAAAACTTATTTACTTAACTAACTTAATAGTGATTAAATTCAATATTATGGTTCCACAATTGTCAGGAATTACCTTCAAGTTGTAAATTATCGATTACAAATATTTTCAGCAAATTAAAAAGAAAAAACCCCAAATAACATTGATAAGGACAAATCAGCTATATTTTCGCATTTTCACAAAGTATGGGTTTTATTGTACTCACAGTAAAAAGATAGGAAAATATTAATTTTTTTTAAAATTATACTCAACAGATTTTGCATAAGCATTTATAGTAACAACATTCTTTATCATACAATGAAAACTTATTTACTTATCAACTAACTTAATAGTGATAAAATTCAATATTAAGGAAAGTTAACTGGAAATATTTTATTTCTGTGCATAATTTAAAAAAAAATGATGGCTTTAGTTCAGACGTGTAGCTCAATTTGCCATAACCACAAAATATATTGAATAGAAGAAAAGTATTTCATAATTATAAAGAACTGAAATTAACAACATACACTATTAATACATTATTATAAAATAAAAATTAAATGTGTGATATACAATTTCCTATAGATAAATTTCATCAAAAAATTATACATGACAGGTTTTGCAGATATTGATAACATTATTCATTGATATTGACAAGGGAATAACTTCAGACAAGAGAATAATTCAATTCAAAAGTAATATAAAATGAAAGCTTAAATTTAATAATACAGAATTATAATTTCGATTCTTTTCTCAATCTTTTAACATTAGCGCAGAGTTGGTGAGCGACAATAATCGGTCCATTTTTCGAAAAATTCCCCTATTGAAACTTACGCTCCTTCTGTAGCTTCATGTTTTGTTCAAAGCCATTGTAACATTTCATTGTTGCCAATTAAATTATAACATTTCCGTAAAAATAAATAGACATAAATTAAAAACGTGATTTATTCATATATTGGCGCATGCAAGAATGAATTTGATATATTATTTTCATGTACGTGGCAACGCCAGAATGTTTCTTTTTAAAAATGAAAATATAAGGATGGAAAGTCATTCATTTTCAATGAATGTGTTATCTATCCATTTCATGAACTGAAACTATCCCAAGATACTTGTTCAAATTCAAATTTACTGCAGGACACGTTGACTTAGCTAGAAATACGGGTACAGATGTGTTTCACGCACCTTTTTCAATTTGGCGATTTTTTTTATATTTAGCAATTTTTTTTTTGGTCTGGCAGCCATCCGATTTGGCGTGATGTTTGTTTTTTGTTGCAACCCTGAATAGGTGTTGTGGTATTGTGTAGTGTTTTTCGAAGTTTAATATACCGGTGTTCGATATTTTTGTTAGCGTTTCATAGTAGCGGTTTAGGATTTCTGTAATGTTTTTGGAAGTTTAATGTCTTCGTTTTTTGATATATCTGCGTATGTTTTAAATAGATGTTGCGGATATGTGTAATGTTTTTGGAAGTTTAATGTCTTCGTTTTTTGATATATTTTGCGTATGTTTTAAAGTAGCGGTTGAGCATTTCTGTTTAGGTTTTGAATTTTAATATAGCCGTTTTTAGATATATTTGCGTATGTTTTAAATAAGTGGTTGAGTATTTCTGCTGAGGTTTTGAAGTTTAATACAGCTGTTTTTAGATATTTTTGCGTGTTTTAAAGTAGCGGTTGAGCATTTCTGTTTAGGTTTTGAATTTTAATACAGCCGTTTTTAGATATATTCGTGTATGTTTTAAAGTAGCTGTTGTGGTTTTGTGACATGTTTTTGAAAGTTTATTACTGCCATTGGTAAGTTTGTTTTGAATTTATTTTTATATTTGAGTTGTTATTGATATTTTGTGTATTATTTTAAGTGCATTTTAAGTGTAAAATGTCCGCGTAGGCCTGTTTTGGCGACAAGTTGGCGACAAAATTTTTTTGACGAGTATTTGGCGTCAAAAAAAAATTTGTCGCCAAGAGAGGTGCGTGTAATACATCTGTTCCGAAATACGTGCGTTTAGCCTTGACGCGGTGGTTTATATAACTGAAGTGACATCGAAACATAGGAGATGATTTAGTTTTGAGAAAGAATTACAATCATGAAATACGTGTATATTATAATTAAGAAAGTCTGAAAGTGGCATTGAAACGTAGCAGACGATTTAGTTTTGAGAAAGATTTCCGAGCATGAAATTCGCGTATATACTTTTTCTATAATAATTACCAGATTTGCTGTGTTTTAATATTGAATGTGATCTCAATCCATTCAAACATTATTGATTATTTTTCTATAATAATAAATCCATTCAAACGTTATTGACTAGTTGTAAATTAATGCTTTAAAATGCTCAAAAAGAGGAGAGCAACTTTTAATCCTGCAGAATATTGAGAATCCTGCAGATTGTTGAGAAATAATTTTTGAGAATTTATAGCAATGTGATGAAAAAAAAAAGAAGAGCGCGAAGCCAACAGAATTCGAAATGCAGTTAGACGCACACAAGAATCTGAAGAAAAAACATTCCCAAGAGCTCGAAGGTAACAGAATTCGAATTGTTGTGATCCGAAGCAGTGAGACTGATGAAGAAACTTTTAACGCGTCGAATATACGATTGTCTTCGAGCTTCAACATCGAAAGGAGAGGAAAGCAATGAACAACGACAGCACCGACAACAAAATAATGCTATTTGCTACCGCAAAAGAATTTTAGCGAAAACTGTAGAACATCATACCATGAAGCTAATCATTGAAAAAAAAAATAATAACAGAAACTGGATCCCGAGCGAAGCCGGGTAATACATCTAGTATATATATATATATATATATATATTTGAGTTAAATTTTGTCGTTATGTAAATATGTATAAATATGAAATGTATTATGGAATGTAAAATTATAAGAAATGTTAATAATTTTAATTGCCCTGACCAATTTACTTACACACACACACATATATATATTGTTACATGTTTGGGAGCCAATTTGGCGTTTTATCGCCAAAGTGCGATGTTTCGAGAGTTGTAGAATTAAAACCAAGGAGTAAGTGATAAATCTGGATATTAGGTTGATTGTTGGAAAATCGTTTGGTTGTGTAGTGTGGCAACGCGGGTTTTTGTTGTACGAGATTAATAGGGTTTTAGAACAGTAATTGAGTTTAAGCGTAGTTCTTGAAGAGCTAGGTGAGCGTTTTCTTGGGAAGTTCAAGTTCTCTCGGTGTAGAGGGTTCTACGGATCTTTGGTGAAAAAGGTCGTATAAGTTTACTATTAAGTGCTATAATAATTGTATTATTGTATGTGTTCTAAAACTTGATATTCCTGCTGTAAGAGTGGAATGTGTAGGTGCTGAGGATTGCTACTTTCAGCGAAGATTTGCAGTAATATTGTCCTCTACTGCTGTTACTTGTAAAAGAAGATTCTATGTTATCTATTTTCTGCTGTTTATATAAATTTCCTCTGTTTCTCAATTTGTGGTAACTGGCATGATTTATTTCTGTTGTATTTGAAATTCACTTGTAGATTTTAATTTTCCCCGTACCACGAAGTTGGTACAATTTTTGGCGTCAGAAGTGGGATAATTTTAAGTGAATGCCAGTTACCCGAAAAATGGAAGAACAGCTAAAACTGATTTTAGAAAAGATTGGCGAAAGCCAGAATCGTTTAGAAGCAAAATTTGGCGAAAGCCAGAACCAGTTAAAACAGGAAATTGGCGAAAGCCAGAATTTACTCGCCAATCAGTTAGAATCGAAAATTGGCGAAAGCCAGAAGAAGTTGGAAACGGGACTTGGCGAAATTAGCGAGAATCAAGAACAGCTAAAAATTACCGTAGGCGAGAAATTTAATGAAATGGAAGAACGCGTCAACACTATCGAGTCGAAACTCAAAGCTACGGTCGAGACTGTTGACCAGAAAATTAGGGAAGCCATTAACAAACAAATAAACGGCCTAGAGAAGAAATTCGCAGAAGAATCAGCGCCAGTTACTATACCTTGCTACTCTGACGCTAGTATTGAGGAGGCGTACCCGGTGTCGAAATCGTTCCGCCCTGCCGTAAAAGTGTCTACTTATGACGGCAAAACGTCTTGGCAGGTGTTTAAAACACAGTTTAATATGGCATCGACTGCCAATGGATGGGACATTGCAATGCAAGCATACCAATTGGCTACTTCACTCCGTGACGAGGCTGCCGATGTACTGCAGACCATCGCAGTAGAGAAACAACTAGATTTTGAGGCCTTGTCGAGTGCTCTCGAAATGCGCTTTGGCGAGAAATGCCGTAAAGAGTATAGCCGCTTACAGCTGAAGTCCCGCCAACAGAAATCAACAGAGACACTACAGGAACTTGCGTCAGCTATTGAGGGATTAGCTCAATTAGCTTTCCCAGAATGTCCGACGGAAGTTAGGGATAACCTAGCATTAGAATACTTTGTGGACGCCATCCGCGATCCGGAGAGTCAACGAGCACTAAGAATGGCGGACATCAAAGACTTGAAGTCAGCTTTGGTGTACGCAATGAAGTACGAGTCCGCTCAGAGGGCGATACGCCGTGACCGCCAACTAGTGAGAGGGGTGACCGCCGCCGAAAACGACCCAATAGCCGCTCGATTTGAAGAAATAGAAAAACGAATCGGTGCCTTGGCAGGGATGAATTCGAACATGCCGCCAAGAAGAAATCCTTTGAAGTGCTGGACCTGCGGGCGTGAGGGGCATCTCAGAAGGAATTGCCTAGCGCTCCAAGCTGATGAATCAAGACGCCAAGACCCAGGGAAATCAGTTCCCGGCCATCTGAATTGGCGAAGGCAGCCGGACGAGGAGAAGCCCTCTTGCAATTCTCTGAATGTGTCGTCGATGCATCACGAAGAAAACAGGCCGTTTGTTGAAGGTTTTGTAAACGGTCAACCGTGTAGGATGCTGGTTGACACCGGTGCCAACGTAACCATCGTCAGAACGGATTTAGCTCAAGAGCTTGGCGGAAAGCTACTTTTCACACCACCAAACATCACTTTGCGGACCGTGACCGGGGATAGAATTAAGATGAATGGAAAAGTTGCACTTCACATAAGCATCGGGAATAATAGCTATCGACATACGGCATATGTTGCCGATATTGTTGACCCTATGATTCTCGGGTTTGACTTTTTAACCATAAATAACTTCGTCATAGATTTCAATTCTAACCAAATCATAGCCACTCAAGATAGCACCATACCCTCCATGCCAGACAATAGTAGGAGAGGTCTTTTAGCCGCCGCAACTCTTGTGAACCAGTCGAAAAATACGGTTCCCGTCAAGATTGCCGGTGCTGCGATAAAGACAAGAAAATCCAGAAAAATGAAATGTTGCCAACTTATACCCCGGTCATTGGAGAAAGTAGGAAGCGTGACCTGCCAGTCGTCGAGCGCTCCAATTTGACCGCAGATGTATTGAAGAGTGCGGAATTTATTGTCACGAAGCAAGGTCAGCGTGGTCAGCGACAGCGTCCATTGACGAAGCAAGATCAGCGTGGTCAGCGACAGCGTCCTTTGGCGAAGCAAGGTCAGCGTGGTCAGCGACAGAATGAGGAGACGTTACGACGTGACAGCGACAGACCACCAGTTCCAGGAAGGAACCAAAGTTCGACTGTGGAGTCCCGTTCGCCGGGAGGGTGTACTTCCCAAGCTCCAGTTCCGCTGGAGAGGTTCAATCGTCGTCGTCCAAGGAATCAACTACGTCGTTGTGTGAACTCGAGTGTCTGCAATCAGCAAAGCGAAGGTCGTGCATTACGACCGGCTCGCTCCTTACCATGGGACGTGAGTGGGTCCTGAAGAGTTTGAGGATACCCGAGCCACGGCTCGTAGGCTGTTGCTCCTAAGTAGATCCAGGCTACCCAATTTATTTATTTATTTATTATTTTTATTTTATATACTAATGTTGCAACTGTTGTTTTTATGTGTTTATTTATTTAATTTGTAATGGTATATGTGTTGTGTTTTTATGAAATTGTATTTTGTAGTAGTATTTTTAGGACCGTTGTTGTTAGTGTAGGACTGTCCGGGACGTCCAGTCTTTTGAGGAGGGGGCAATGTTACATGTTTGGGAGCCAATTTGGCGTTTTATCGCGAAAGTGCGATGTTTCGGGAGTTGTAGAATTGAAACCAAGGAGTAAGTGATAAATCTGGATATTAGGTAGATTGTTGGAAAATCGTTTGGTTGTGTAGTGTGGCAACGCGGGTTTTTGTTGTACGAGATTAATAGGGTTTTAGAACAGTAATTGAGTTTAAGCGTAGTTCTTGAAGAGCTAGGTGAGCGTTTTCTTGGGAAGTTCAAGTTCTCTCGGTGTAGAGGGTTCTACGGATCTTTGGTGAAAAAGGTCGTATAAGTTTACTATTAAGTGCTATAATAATTGTATTATTGTATGTGTTCTAAAACTTGAGATTCCTGCTGTAAGAGTGGAATGTGTAGGTGCTGAGGATTGTTAATTTCAGCGAAGATTTGCAGTAATATTGTCCTCTACTGCTGTTACTTGTAAAAGAAGATTCTATGTTATCTATGTTCCGCTGTTTATATAAATTTCCTCTGTTTCTCAATTTGTGGTAACTGGCATGATTTATTTCTGTTGTATTTGAAATTCACTTGTAGATTTTAATTTTCCCCGTACCACGAAGTTGGTACAATATATATATACATGTTGGAACCGAACTCCGAAATCGGATAATGTCCGAAAAATATGCTCACACCGCGAATGGATCACTGACAAATGCGCCAAGTTCGAAAAGTGGCATTATTTCGGACTTTGTGAACTTGAATTTGCTGACATCGCGAATGGATCACTAGCAAATGTGCCAAGTCCGAAATATTACATTATTTCGGATTTTGTGCATTTGAATTTGATAAATTGGCGATCGGGCAAATCAGTAGTGAGCCAAGTCCGATTTCACACTTGGAGGATGGGCGAAACACCCTCACATCGATAAATGAACCAAGCCCGATTATGACAACCCCACGTTTGCCTATCTCCTCCGATTTCTCAGTCTCGTTTGGTTCTAGCGTTTGTAAGTGCTACTGTTCATGATGTCCTCTGTTGATGACGTTGTTAAATCGGCCACGACTACGTGTGCAAATGAAATGAGAGGTAAATTTCTCGACTCTTTGGGTGGCTTTTTAGAAAGTTCGGTTTGGACAACAGTTGTGTTTTCCCGTTCGAAAAATATGAAAAGTTGATATCGGAAGTGAATTTCAGTGTGAAGAAAAGAAAAAACAAGCAGCCCCTTACCTCTAAGGACCACAGATAACTAAAAAGGTATGAAGTAGTATCTATTTGTGGTATCGAAAAATTAATTAAAAAAATGACAGAGGAGGACCAAACCATAAAATATTTTTGTCATAATGACGAAATTTTTTATGTTATTCATAAAGCTCATGGATTTGGGTCACAAAAAGAAAATAAAATGTATGGAAAAGGAATTACAACAGAAATAATGTAATGTGCCTCAAAAAGTGATCAAGCTGTACCTTTCTCTCTGTAAACAGTGTCACTTGAGAAAAAAGGGTAAAAACAAGGGAGTCGTTGTTAAACCAATACTTACAAAAGCATTCCGAAAACGAGGACAGGGTGACCTCATTGACATGCAGTCAGAGCCTGATAGCGCTTATAAATTCATTTTGAACTATCAAGATCACCTTACCAAATTCCTTTTTTTACGCCCACTGAAAACGAAAACAGCTGAAGAAGTTTCTTATAATTTAATGGATTTTTTTGTATCATAGGAGCTCCTTCTATTTTGCAGTCAGATAATGGCCGTGATTTCTCGAATAAAACCATAAAAGAGCTAGCATATATGTTTGAAGCAAAAATTGGTCATGGAAAACCCAGACACTCTCAAAGCCTAGGCTCCGTCGAACGTGCAAACCAAGATGTTCGTGATATGTTGGTGACGTGGATGGCAGACAATCAAACAAGTCAGTAGGCAGAAGGTTTACGAATCGTTCAAATGAAAAAAAATTGTACCTACCACCGTGAAATCACCAGAAGCCCATACGAAGCTGTTTGGTGTTTAACTTACTAACGGACTTCCCAAGGAAATGTGTTGTTCAACGGACCTTGAGACTGAAGAACAACTTGAAGAGGTTTTGGCCAACATTCCCTCAAGTAAACATGAAACTGATTCATCAGATTCTGAAAACTCTGATGTGTCTATTTTACAAAAAAGGAAGAAGTTAACTGAATAGAAACGAGCTGATTGTGCCAAAAAATGAAAAAGCAAGCGGTTAAGAGGCAGTGACGCTAAATTTCCTCCCATGAGCGTCGGTCAGAACGTTGTGTTACGGATTCCAGAACTCAACAGAGGAAGAGTGATAGCTGTGATAATGGAAGTGGACGATGATGGGCTGTAGAACGATGATGGTATGTCCGGAATATTGGAGATGTTATATTCCAGAAATGAATTCCAACTGACTGAAGACAACTTCATATCTGAAAAAGACGTTCCAAGTTTCGTACACTCACTTCGAACCACAGTTACCCTGGAATCAGGAAGCTTACAAGGTTTCGTCCACTGCAATTGTAGAAAGCAGTGTGACAGCCAAAGATGCAAGTTCCTATCAACTGGCATCAAATGTAACTCAAAGTGCCATAACAGTTTTGCCTGCAAAAATAAGTAACAGAGCATTTTTCATAATTTTTTGCATAATTTATTATTATTATTTACTATGTTTACATTTTTTTCCCTATGGACATACTTTTTTTAACTGTGAGGTTTTTAAGATAGTCAGTACATATCGTTAACATGATCTTTTAAATCTTTTCATTCATTTCATTTAATCAAATAATTAGAGTTAAAAATGATTGTTTTCTGACTTTGATCATTCTTCAACTGCCCATTCGCAAAGTGAGCAATTTAGAATGCTCAAAGTGCGAAATGAAATTAAGTTTCGTACTCTGCGCACTTCTGATTTGCCCATACGCGAAATGATAATTTGTAAATGACCCAAGTCCGAAATACTGTAACATTTTGGACTTGGCGCATTTGTCTGTGATCCATTCGCGTTGTGAGCATTTTTTTCGGACTTGAGTTCCAGCACACACACACACACACACACACACATATATATATATATATACACATACATACAGGTAACCCTCCTATAACACGGTAGATAGGTTCCTAGAAACTGCCGTGTTGTGTGAAACCGTGTTATATGAGACCTAGAGACAGTTCAAAAACGGGGGGTTACGTTCTGAAAACTTATTAAAAAGAAACATTTTTTAAAAATTTCATATATGCAACTTTAATTTTTATTAAAACTATAAATGTATGCATAACACAAAACGAAAAGAAACAAGAAAATATTATTTTCATTTAATACGACCTTAATTAAATAAATTTCTTCCTCATCACTGCTCAGTATAATCAAACGAGAACGTTTTTTCGGTTGAACGATATCACCTTCACTTTCAGAACCTTTTTCTTCATTTAGATGTTTTGTACCTTCTATCCTCTTTAAAATATCTGTAATTTTTGTTTATATGCTGGGTCTTACAAGGCCATTGTAGATTCATGGTATGGAGATTTTGCAGCTCCTTTTTGAATTTTCGGCTTCTTTCAGCTGAAGGGTCTGCATCCAGGAAAAATTATTCAAGATTTTCAGCTAAGGCCTTCTTGTAATTTTAAAGCAGTGGCGTAGCTAGGGGGGTGCGGTCCTCACCTGGCGGCACATATTTTAGGGCGGCATATTTTTATTTAGTATTAGTTGCAAAAAACCACTTTTTCAATTCATAAGTTTACTATTCGATTTCTACGAATTATGAATTACTATATGATTTCGAATATTTTTTGCTATCAGTGTCGCTAGTTGCGATAGGAGCTTCTCCAAATTGAAGTTGATAAAAAGTTTCTTCGTTCCACAATGAGAGATTTAAGACTACAAAATCTTGCAATATTGTCTATAGAACAAGAAATTACAAATAATATAATTTTTGAGAGCATTATACACGATTTTTCTATTATGAAAGTTAGAAGAGTAAATATATAAATATGTTTTGTTTACATACACATATGTGTACAATTTGTTTGTCTATCCAAAAGAAATGAAATTATTTATTTTTATTTATAAATATAAAAATATAAAGTAAAGCATTTTATGGAATATTATTTTATAAATTAAGTTTATGTTTTGTCTCATAGGTGGGGAAACTGCGACCTCCGTAAGTTTCTTGTGGTCTTTATAAAAGTTGCATTTATAGGTATATCAACTTAAGCGGCCTCCTTTATTACTGCCTAATTTAAATATGGTAACTAGTGGTAAAAACGTTCCCCACCTATAGTTTGTCTCAATTACAATTATTTATTTATGTTTATTAATTTATAAAAACCACCAATTGATTGACTTAGAAAGGGCGGCAAATAGGAGACCGACCCGAGAAGCAAAAGTTCTAGCTACGCCACTGTTTTAAAGAGTTATAAATGAATAAATTATAATTTGTATATACATTTCCATGCAAAGCCACTATAGGGTTATATTTCTTCCCATCACTATTTTAAGGAAATTTAGTTTTTAAATGTGTTAAACAAAAATCATATTATCTAGTGCTATAGAAGTACAGTGTTGTACAAAAAGATTTTCCCAATTTTTTTATCGTGTTAGAGCGAAACCGTGTTGTAAGATGCCGTGCTGTAGGAGGGCTACCTGTATATATATATATATATATATATATATATATTATCAAACAACTATCTCTTTCCATATATTACTTTAGTTCCTAAATTTCATAAAACACTTATTGCTTTTAGAGCAATAACCTGTGGTCACAACACTTATGCCACTAAAGCAAGTGTAATATTATTAAATTACCTTAAATTAATCTATAAAACTATAACTTCTGGTGTTTGTGTTATAGTTGATAATAGCTTTAGTCTAATTAGAAAACTGCAAACATTAGATAATTGTAAAACAGTAGTAACTTATGATTTTAAAGATTTATTTAATAATATCAAATAATTGATTTAAATAGAATAATCATAATGTTAGTACAAAATAATATTCAATGCTTAGGCAACGAAATTAATCTAACTCGTTTCAATAGACTCCTAGATTGTGTAACTAAACATAATTACAAAGTTCATAATAATAGTATATACTTACAGACCAAAGGTGTACCACAAGGTGGTAATGCTTCAAGTATGCTAGCTAATTTATACTTACATTATTTTGAAATTAATAATATGGATAATTGCAATTACAATATATTTAGGTATATAGATGATATAATATTAATTAATAAAAGTAATAATCATATAGATTTAAATTTTTACCCTCCTAATCTGGAACTAATTAAAAGTAGTCAAGATAATATTAATGTAAACTTTTTAGATATTAACATTAAATTAATTTCTCATAGCAAATACTTTTGACTTATACGACAAAAGATCTGACTATGATTTTAATATTGTTAAATTTCAAAATTACCTAACCTGTTTACATAAATCTGTTTTTAATAACATTATTGTAAATCAGTTAGTTCGTATAAATAGGCTATGTTCTAAAGACAATAGGAATAAGCATATTTTAGACTTGATAGCTGTGCTAACACGTAATTATTACCCCGAAAGTCTATCCAAAAACATAATTGTTGTTTTAGTTTTAATTAATAGTTTGTTCTGTTGCAATTAATAAGTAAATCATAATAATAAGTAAAATTACAAAAAGTAACTACTAAAAATAAAAAATAAAAACTAAATTAAAATCTTAAGTAAAAATAAAAATAAAATAAAAATTACTCTTAGTAATAATTATAAACACTAAATTAATAAAGGATAATAGTCTTAAAACACAGTATCCATAGTAGGTCAGTTTCTGTGTTTCCATAATCTCCATGGTTGCAAGTTTTGTGACGTCAGTCATCTTGCGGTTACTTATTCTTAACTTCCACACTGTCTAGCGCCAGGCTTGGTGTTCTATGGTTAAGTAACTCTTTATTCAATTCTACAGTTTTCATGGATTGTACGGTGTCTGAGTATGTTTATTGTATAGATCATACTTATCTTAAACAATCCATTGGTTTTTAGACAGTATTGACACCGCTGAAAATGATATATTGTCTAAAACCTCTTTCAATCTTATCTTTTCATGTTTTTGGTTCCTAGCTGTAGTAGCTTTAGTGCTCATACTGGTTTTTCTCTTTCAACTTTACTTATATATATATATATATATATATATATATATATATATATATAGGTAAGTTATAAAATAGCAAAATCCTTTGTATAAAAAAAATATTTTTTCAAAAGCTAGGTTTTTAAATTGCAAACTGGGTTTATTATATTTTTCTCTCTGGGAACCCCCTGTGTGTGTGTGTGTGTGTGTGTGTCTGTATATATATATATATATATATATATATATATATATATATATATATATATATATATATATATATATATATATATATATATGTATGTCAGATCCGGGAGTGGAAAACAAATTCAAAATGTATGTCCAGGGGTAATTTAAAAGACTAAACGTTCGATTACCGACTAATATTTATTAAAGATTAGAAATGTCGGCACATCACATGAAACTACAATATAACATAAAACGTAAACTCGAACACTGATATAGTTCTAGCAATCATAACAACAGTATGCAGCCCGCTATGTCTGCACATGACGGCTTCCCCTCGCCGAATGTCCAGATGTGTAGACGTTCACACTGGTCGCTGCGTACAGCGCCAGCTGGTGGATTTTTCACCCTATATCGCTCGGCCATCAGACCTGCAGAGTCCTCGCTGCACGGGAACAAATCTGAAAAAAAAGAATAAAACAGGGGGAGAGAGAGTATTTACAAAGAAGTGTGTGGAAAGGTTAGTTAGTCCATGATTTTAGCATATCAGCCGAACTATTGGTCAGGTTTGGACCTTCATGTTCTCCAAGTTTCTTAACTTCGTATCTGTCCTTGGGCTTTACACGGATCACTTCGTAAGGTCCGAGAAATTTTGACCTTAACTTCATTCCACTACCAAATTGAGTACGTTGGATAGCCACAAGATCTCCTTCTTTATAGACATGGGATTTTTTCCTTTTCTTGTCAAATCCTCTTCGGTATTCTTCTTGTATCTTTAAAATATTCTTCTTCGCCTCCTCGCGGATCCCTTTAAGGTTATTCATCATAAAGTTGATTCTTTCCTCTTCTAAAACTTCTAAAATTCTGGATTCCTCTCTTCTTTTCATCTTGACTCCTGTTAACAATTCGAATGGTGTCTTCTGGTACTTCTCGATACTGTTGAATTGATCGTTCTTTGCAATATGTCTACATGTTTGTACCACTTGGTTGGATCGTCTAATGATAATTTGGATAGGATCGGGATAAACGTTGCATGTAATCGCTCTACCTGTCAATTCCTCGTGGAACTCCTGTGGTAACTTTGATGTGTTCAATATTTTCATACTCACAATAGTCTTGAAATTCTTTAGAAATAAATGCTCCACTACGATCATAGATAATACGGTGAGGATTTCCAAATATCGCTTGCTGTTGTTTTAACTTCGCTATGCATCTTGGGCGGATACAGTCTTTACGGGATATAACCACGCAAACTTTGTGAAAGCATCTATCATGCTAAAGATGTGATTGTAATTTTTGTTTGTGGTAGGAAGAGGACCAATAAAGTCAACATGGTAAGTAGACAAAGGCACGTCTTCTTTAGGAATCGGATTTAAGAAACCTGCTTTTCCTGCTTTCTTATTTACTAAGATACATTTAACACAGTTATTTATGACGTTTTCAACACATTTTTTAATATTGGGAAAATAAAAATCGCGTTTAACTACATTCTCAGTTTTTGCTATGCCAAAATGTCCTAACTGACCAGCGTTTCTAACAACCTCGGTCTGCATCATTTGCGGTACTACCAAGACTCCTGAATCGTTTACAATTTTATATAGCACATTGTTCTTCAAAATATAATCTATTATCTTACCATCTTCCAATAATTTTTTAATGGTTTCTATATACTCGTCATCTTCTTAGGACTTAATTATTTTATGTGTTATACTTTCACATGTGACACTCATAACTGGATGTCTGCTAAATGCATCGACATGTCTCATACGTTCGCCAGGGCGGTGTTTGATTTCATAATCGTATTGTTGTAGGAAAAGAGACCATCGTGCTACTTTAGGTGCTGTTTCTTTCTTATTCATGGTTTCCACAAAAGCTGAACAATCAGTATAAATTTTGAATTTTGTACCTATCAAGTAGTGTCTGCATTTTTTAAGAGCTTCTTCAACGGCCAGTACTTCTAACTCATAACTACATAGCTTCTCCTCTTGTAATGAGGTTTTGCGACTCATATAATGAATTGGGTGATAATTATCATCATCGTCCTTTTGTAGTAAAATTGCTCCAAATCCTAACTTAGAAGCATCCGTATGGAGTTCTATGCTTCTCCCCGGTTTAAATAGGTGTAAAATAGGTTCATTACATAAAAATTCCTTGAGTTTCCGAAAGGCTTGTTTTTGATCATCATCAAACTTAAAAGGTGTTGAGGCACGCAGCAAGTCACTTAAAGGCTTCGCTATCGTAGCATAGTGGGGGATAAATTTTCTAAAAAATCCGGTTAGTCCAAGAAAACTTTAAACTTCTTTAATATTCTTAGGTTCAGGAAAATTTTGGAAGGCTATTGTTTTTTCTTTAGAGGATCGAATAGTAAACCACGTGACATCATTTCTTTCCCCCTTCTTTTGAGAGATGTACCTTCTTTCGTACGCGCTATGCCGAGCGGCGTTCTGAATTGTGTTGTCCGAATAAATGTATTTAGAAAGCCGTCTGATGGAGTCTCTGCTTCGTGTCTAATTCTCTAGAGGCACGATGAATCACAATATCATCGATTCGCCATATCGGGACTATTATATTGGTGACCCACCATCGAACACAGACTGCGTATTCGAACGTTGAACTTCCGATTTCGTTTTCGCCAGAAACCATGGCTCTCTACCCTGGATCAACAACAGAAGCCTTTGCAGTCGTAATACCTCCGTATATATCGGTGGACCCCGCTTTATGGTTCCACATGCTGGAGAGTACTTTCGTGTTAGCAACTCCCAAAGCTATATCTGAATCGAAAACAAAATTCAACTATGTTGTAGCCCACCTGCCGCTTGCAACTGCTACTATGGTGCGCAACGTTATTATGATGCCGGATACTGCACATCCATACGAGGACCTAAAAACTAAAATCATCGAAAGATGCGGAGAAAGCCGAACATTGGAAATACGTAAGTTACTAGCTGGTGAAAGCCTCGGTGATAGGAAACCCACCGAATTGCTGCGTTTAATGAAGAGAAGAGCAGAAAACCCCAATATAAGCGACGCACTTCTTTTGGAATTATTTACCCAACAAATGCCGACCCCCTGAGCAGACTATTTTCTCATCTCTCGACCCCATCACTCCCGATAAAGCTGAAGAGATCGCCAATCGCATCTTCGATTTAACACCTTCGAACATCAGCGTAGTGTCGATTCCCACACCTACACCAGCCGCCGCTCAGAAGCCAACGACCACAGAGATTCTATTGAAAGAAATTCAAGGGTTACGAAAAGAAGTCGTAGAACTTCGACATTTTAGAAGTGTTTCTAGAAAATACAATCGTCCTCGATACCGCTCTAAGTTACGCAGTAAGGATTCAACAATTTGTTGGTATCATGCAAAATTCCAAGAAAAAGCAAATAAATGCAGTCCGCCCTGTTCATTTGCGGGAAACTGGAAGCGGGAAGAGTAGCAGCGATGGACCTCTCCCACGCACCTTCTCTTCGCCTTTTCGTGAGAGACAGAAATACGGGTATGTGTTTTCTTGTTGACTCTGGATCTGACGCCAGTCTGATAACTGCTACCAAACAAGATAAATCACGGCCAGTTCTCCAAACATTTCGTGCCGCTAATGGCACTAAAATTAATGTTTATGGTCGAAAGTGTATTACTCTTAGTTTAGGTTTACGCCGATCGTTTACTTTTTCTTTTTACATTTGTGATGTTTCATGTGCTATTTTAGGAGCTGATTTCCTGCATTATTTTAATTTAAAGCTTGATTTACGGAATCACCGTCTTATCGATTCCATTACTCATTTAAAAACTCCTAAATTAAGTGTTTGCAATATTTTCTCTGTAAAACCTAATTGTGTTAATAATGTATATGGTAAACTATTGCTAGAATTTCCTGAAATTACAAAATTACCGGACCCTAACCAACTGGTAAAGCACAATACTGTGCATTACATAAACACCAAGGGACCTCCAGTTGCGGCCAAGCCTCGACGGTTAGCTCCAGATTGGCTAAAACTCGCAAAAGCTGAATTTCAGCAGATGTTGCAGTTGGTCACATGAGACCCTCCAAAAGTAACTACTCTTCGCCTTTTCAAGTGGTGCCGAAGAAAGGATCTGTCGATTGGAGACCTGTTGGTAATTATCGTACTCTAAATGCACAAACTATTAAAGAGAAGTATCCTATCCCCTGTATTGCAGATTTCACTGCTGAATTACATGGTAAACAAATCTTCAGTCACATTGACCTGATAAAAGCGCACCACCAAATTCCCATCAATCCTGATGATGTACATAAAACTGCCCCCTTTGGCCTTTCGAAAGCACCCGCATGCAGTTTGGCCTTTGCAATGCGTCATCTACCTTTCAACGCTTTATAGATGAAGTAACTCGTGACTTAGGATTTGTTTATGCATTTGTTGATGACTTGCTTGTCTCCTCAGAGAATTAAAATGAACATATGCAACATCTTCAGTTGTTGTTTTCCAAACTTAAAGAGTATGGACTATGCATTAATGTTGATAAATGTCAATTTGGGCAAACCACTATTGAATTCTTAGGATTCAAGCTTTCAGCTGAAGGAATTGAACCCCTTCCAGATCGCGTTTCATGCATCCTGGAATTTCCCCGACCGACTACCTTAACTCAACTTCGGCGTTATTTAGGTCTTTTCAATTTTTATCGACGATGCATTCCCAAAGCTGCCGACATTTTAGCCCCTCTCGTTAAATTCCTAGAAGGACAGAAAAATAAGAAAAAACATCCCCGTTCCAGTGCTAGCAACACTGAGCAATTACAATGGAACGACGAAGCAACTCTCTCCTTCACTGCTTCAAAAGAAGCTATAGCTCAAGCTACACTATTAAGAATCCTGTTCCTGGTGCCCAGATAAGTTTATGGGTTGATGCTAGTACTGTAATGTCGCGAATGGTGGATCCTTAATGCAGCTCTCGGAAGAACAGTAGGAACCCATAGCGTTCTATTCTTGTAAATTAAATAAGGCTCAGAGGAATTGGTCAACTTACGATCGTGAATTATTTGCTATCTACTCTTGCATAAAAAAATTCAGGCATATGCTAGAAGGTCGCAATTTTGTTATTTATACAGACCAAAAACCCCTTATATTTGCCTTCCAACAAAACCCTAATAAATGTAGCCCTAGGCAGCTGCGCCATTTAGATTATATTTCGCAGTTTTCTACCGATGTTCGGTACACCAAAGGTTCTGATAAAACCGTGGCCGACGCACTATCTCGCATTGAAATAGACTCAATTTCTCCTAATGTGCTAGACTTTAAAGAGTTTGCCACTGCTCAGAACGTTGATGACGAGCTGAAACAGCTTATCGAATCGGACACCTTCTCTTTAAGATTGGAAAAACACTGTTTTCCTCTCGAAGATATATATTTATACTGCGATATGTCACAGACACACCCTCGACCTTTTGTTCCCAAAAGTATGCGACAATCTGATTTTCAAACCTTGCATTTTTTTCCTATCCAGGTATATCATCCTCATTAGATTTAATCTCTAAACGATTCGTTTGGCCTGGCATGCGTAAAGACATAAAATCTATAGTTCGCAGTTGTACTAAATCTCAAAATCTTTCAACATACCAAATCACCAATTGGCACCTTCTCTGATCCTGATGCTCGTTTCGCCCACATACATATAGACTTTATTGGACCGCTCCCACCCTCAGATGGCAATCAATATTGTATGACCATCATCGATAGGTTCACGAGATGGCCCGAAGTTATCCCTACACCCGATATGACTGCGGAAACAACTGCTCGAGCATTAGTACACGGTTGGATCTCCAGATTTGGATCCCCTGTTACTGTAACTACTGATCAGGGTAGAAATTTTGAATCTACTCTCTTCAAAGAGCTCACTAACATATTAGAATGCAACAGAATCCGAGCATCTGCTTACTATCCACAGCCCAACTGTATAATTGAAAGGTTTCATCGTCATGTCAAGAGCTCTCTTAAAGCGCACAACCAAACTAAATGGACTGAAATCCTTCCCCTAGTCTTACTAGGATTGCGCACTGCTCTCAAAAGTGACATCAAAGCCACCTGTGCCCAGATTGTTTACGGCACCAATCTCAGACTACCTTCCGATCTCATTACCAGTGATACTGTCAAACAACCCATTACCCTTACCTATGTGTCCGAGTTAATTAAAACAATGCGAACCTTAAATCCTATTGCCACTGCCGTACACGGCAATCCCAAAATTTATGTCAATCCCTCATTGAAAACCTGTTCTCATGTATTTTTAAGATCAGATAAAGTCAATCCTCCCTTATCACCTTCTTACACGGGACCCCATCTAGTGGTCGACAGAAATGACAAAACTTTTGTTTTGGAATTAAACGGAAAGCAGAGTACAGTCTCAGCAGGATTGATCGCATCAAACCTGCATATCAACTTTCAGATTCTCTTGAACCTTATGGACCTCAAAGGCAAACTGAGCCCACGAATGCTCAAACAACTCCTGTCGAACAGACCACCACCAGATCTGGTCGCAAAGTTCGCTTTCCACAGCACCTCGTTTCTGAATATATTGTGTAAAAAATTTTGTAATATAAATTCTACATAATCTACCTATCCTTTTATTTCATATAATGCATATGTAACCTCGTGTCTCTCTCTTGTAAATCAGGCCAATTTCCCTCTTGGCATCATACGAATTTTCATTTGTACTCCAGACTGTTTGTATAATTCTCACTACACCTTCTCACTGTACCTTTGTATTAATTACCAATTTTCTGTAATCGTGACTACGTCACTGGGAGCATACTCTGTAGTGTTCCCGCTCCAATCTGCGAGAGGCGAACCACGTGACATTTCTTTCCCCCTTCTTTTGGGAGATTTGACGTCATTTTGACGTCATAATGGAAAAAGTATATGAAAGTTAAAAAATATCCCGAATTATCTAAAATATTGCATTTAATCGACACCTTGTCAAAGCAAACCCTTTCATTATTTTTTATTTATTTAGTTTTTCATGCGATTGGAGTAGTAGACTGCCATCCAACCCGTCATTTTGACGTCATAATACTAAAAATGACGTCATAATGGGAAAAAGTATATGAAAGTTAAAAACTTTTTTTACAGTTCACTTCACGATTCATTCACATTCAAGTTTATTTACTTTCAGAATTCATCGCAAAAGTAAACAGATTTTTAAAAACTGTTAAATATACAGCTAAAAACATCCAATTTTTTTTAGTTCTGAATGTTTTATAGAAAAATAGGCTGAACAAATGTGATTTGATGGAGAAGATATTTGTTTTTAGGTAAGAAAAAATTCTGATCCACATCTGAAATTGAAATTAAGCCTATTGGCGGTTTGTTTACTGAGGGCTTCAATTGAAAGATGAGTACAGCCCGGAAGTGTCATACAGAGACAACGGCTATTATATATAGGATTGATTGATAAGGCATTACAAAACTGTTTAAACTAATTTTCTTAAAAATCAAAATTCCGGTCGCAGAACAAGAGCAAAAGATTTCTTTCAAATCGTAGATTCTTAACGTCCGTTTTCTCACTAATATGCGGGTGAATGTGAAACGCTGTAAATGAGAAAAAGAAGCCTAACCAAATCTCCTTGGGCAGTGATCTAGGCTAGGGCTATTGAAAGCTAACAAAACTACAAAACACATGTGTCAACAGTTTCAAATAACAAAGGGGTTACCCCCCCCCCCCATCCTCAACTTCGAAAACCATTCCTTCCCTGGTTGGCTGCTTTGCTGTCAATCATATCGACATGGTACACGTCTTCGTCTTGAAGACAGGAACATGGTTTTCAGCGAACGCGGAGGGAAAAATGACTCCAGCGGCCCCTTAAACAAAGCGGACGCTGAATGATGAGATTGCCACGATAGTGGATGTTACCAAGGTGCAACAAAGGCTCATAATGTATTTATTTGGGTAAAATAGTGTGTTAACCCCTTAACTGCCGCGAGCGTATATATATGCTATGCGCACTCGATGTGTTAACTGCCACTGACGTATATATACGTCCTCCCAGAACACTTAACACTGTAATTTGTTTGTAGACGTATAACTACGCCCACTGCTTTGGAATGTGATATATTGACCTTGGCACCTCGAATTATCATTTGACAGGGTCATGCTCATTTTTTACAAACGGGTAGGGAGCACGTGAGGGGCAAATTTGAAAGTGGTAGTTCGTGTGAGAGCGTGCTTGAATAGGTTGTGTGATTTTTTCTCATTTGCTCTGTTTTCGCGTAAAGTTGTGTAATACGTGTTATTTTCAATATCTTGTACGGATATGTCTTACAGTGAATTAGATGACTACTCAAAAAGGAAAGTTCGCCTTGAATCCAACTATCATTATGTTGAATGTGATGTTGGTTTATGTATTCAACCATGTTTCAAGATATATTAGTGATGCGACATCGATAACAAAACATCGATGTTTTGAAACATCGATATTCAATATTAAAACATCGATGCTAATAAAACATCTCCCAAAAACCATCGATGTTTTTAAACATCGATGTTTTAAAATATCCATTTTTTAAAACTGGTTTAGTAATCTCTAACATTAATGTTACTTCCGTTAGTCGTGGGGGGAGGGGGTGATTTAATTTTACTCTCTGATTGGGCAGGCACAAATGACAAAAACTTGGTTGCTTTGGGCTACATTGATGACTCAAAATTCTCGTTGTAAATACCGCCATGTTTTGCCTTCAAATGTCCAGATAAATTCGTGGTATTGCCAGAGCTTTTGAGGGACTTAAGGCAAATATTGCATTTCGCTAATTTGTCAGTGATTTTGTAAAAATATTTCTAAACGGTACTTCTGGGAGGCATCTTACTAATAATATTAACGTCAACTTATATAAAACCAGAACAAAACAAAAACTTAAATGGATGCACTCGTGTATATACTATTTGTAAAATAAATCCCCATGGAAGGTTTTGGAGTGTCAGGAACATTCCAAGCGCTCTGATTGGTTCATTGGTTGTTAATTGCCATTTGTCTGTTTGCTAAGGAAGCATTCCCCCGTTTGTATTCGTCCTTTTCAGAATTCAGACATTTACTGAGTGTGAAAATTATGCTACGTGGTAATTTTTTTTAATTAAGGTACTTTTTCATTAAAAAAAACATCGAGACAACGTAAAACATCGAGCACAAAACGTCGATGTTAAAAAAACATCGGCTTCAATAAATCGATGTTTAAAACATCGACATCGATGTCGCATCCCTAAGATATATCACACAACAACTGATTACTCTTAATTTTTACTATAATGTGTAATTTAAATTTTGCATTTTTCAGTATTTCAATTTAACAATATATATTATGTAGATTAAAAACTTTCCTCTGTTTTTCTTCAATCGCACCGTGTCGCTAAGCGCCTGTGCGGAAAACGGTGGCACTGAGGAGCGCATCGCGTAAGATTTCGTCGGCAGTCATAGGCGTAGCGTGCTTCTAACTTTTTTTTTTGGGGGGGGGGGGCACGAATTGAATTGTTAAACCCTCCGCAGCGCACTGGCTGTCGGACGTCCTTAAAATATGAAATATTATGATTTTTTAAAATTGAATAACAATAAAATTGATGTTTGAGTAGTATTCAAAAGTTATACAATGAGAAAATAAATATAATATAAATAAAATGAGAAAAAAAATAGCATCGAATTTTTGTTATGGATCATATCATTGCTAAAAACTATGTTAAGGCTAAAGACCTAATCGGAATCTTCAGTTTCACAGTTTAAAAAGGCGGGAAAAACCAACTTTCTTAAAAGTTTTCTACAATTTTCCGATTTTAACTGAACTTCTATTAACGTTTTAATTTATTTGAAGTTAAGTTGGGGGGGGGGGACGCATACGCCTATGTCGGCAGTTAAGGGGTTAAAGAAATCGAAAGGGACAAGTGACGCTGAAGTAATGAAGAAGGCCTCAGTAGAGAAGATAGTCAAGAGCAAGAAGAAAGGAGGAGTTAATGTGGTGAGTATAGTACCCAAGGAGAAGAAACAATCATCGGATATTACTAAGAATCAAGTTCAAGTGTTGATAAATCCTGAGAAGTTGAAAATAGGTATCGCAGCCTGAAGAAGGATTTATAATGGTAGGATTATCATAGGTACTGACAAAGAAGAGGACGTGGACAAGTTGATAGCCGAGTTCAAGGCTATTGATGAGCTGAATGAAAACTAGAAAATTGAGAAGCCGAAAAGAAGAAATCCGTACATTATTGTTTTTTGGAATTTATGATACTATGAAACAGACGAGTTTAAGCTGATAGCTCAAAACGAAGAATTAAAAAGCGGGGATATAGAAGTCATTACGAAGTATAAAACTCCGTTTGGGGAAAGCTGGATATTGAACATGAATAGAGAAGCATTTAAGAAAATTGAGAAACTAAAAAAAATGAAGCTAGACCGGGAAAGATTTAACTTTAAAGAGTATCTAAAACCAGTGATGTGTTTTGACTGTTGGACTTATGGGCACATTGCCAAAGTTTGTCAAGCACCAAAATGTTACAAGAGATGCAGAGTGTCGCATGAGGTGAAGGAAGAATGTAAAGGGGAAATAAAATGCACGAACTGATATTATTATCATGAAAAATACCGAGTAAACGATGAAAAATTTTTACGGAGTGTTGTAAGTCATTTACCTATGGACCCAAATTGTCCGAGGTATAAATTTGAGGTAAATAAATGAGCAGAGCTCATTATGGAATCCCAAAGAGCGTGCGGTAGGCCTTCCAGGCCTGGCGTGTGTTGCTTTCCGGAGACCAGTGACAGTGCGCCGGTCCATCATGTGTTTCCGGGAATTCTCAAGGAGCGGCCGTCATTTACGAAATTGGGAGCTTCCACTGTGCAGCTACTTTCGAGTTATGTGTAACGCACCTTGTGACGTTTGTCACAAAGCCCAAGTATTTATCCTTAAATTCGGACAGTTTCGAGGAACTGGAAAGCTAATTGTGCTGGGTTGGCGTGGCTCTGAAGGGACGGCCATCCTTTTAAAGTTGCCGGGTGGAATGTAACTAACGAGTTTTATTTTCCAGTTAGCAGTTTTCCCTTTAGGCATTAATAACATTTCTCATTAAGGGAAGTTCCAGCAGTCAACACCGAAAAAAAGGTTTCCTGTGTGGCCGTGAAATAGACCAGATACCGAGTCCCCGAGGATCCCCAAGACGATTGCAACACTGATGGAAAGACCGCCTTTTGTTCAAGGTGGGAGGTTTTTGGAGAAGTGTTAAAAAGGGGACGGAACGCGACGTCGACTGACAGAGAGGGCTTGAGAACGGATTGGCTTCGGTCGAGAGGTGAGAACGGCTGAGATTCGAAGCCGAACACGGGGTGGCAGAGTTTGCCGTTGAGACTTCGATGATAATTTGGGCGGGAGGACTGAACGACACTGGGCGTGCATTTTATGCTAATGATTGTGCATATTGTCTTGTATATATGTTTAAAATAAAGTGTTTGCACTCGACAGCACGTCTCTGTGCTCTTTGTTGAAAAGTCGAGGCGAACACGATTGAGACCAGTAAGGTCTGCGCTACTCGGGAACTAGACTGAGAAACTAGGAGTCTGGTCTCGTCATAACCTCATCGGTGGGTGGACAGTTAACTTGCGCAGCATAAGTATTGCAGCCATGTGTTAATGGTGATAATGGGACACGCACTGCTACACTTATGTTATTTATTATATTTGTTTCATTTCTTGTTGTGGGAACACAAGTTTGCTTAAAAGTGTACCAGGGGCAGTATAACTTATTTTGTGATACATGTGGTGTAATGATATTGTAATTCTAGTTGTGTAGGTTCTGTGGTTATTGTAATTGTATCATGTGTTATTAATTAATTGCATTATATGTTAATGTTTGTCAGGATCTTGCACGGCGTACCCTTAATTGAAAAAGATGGTACTAGTTGAAATGTGATCGACAGGATCATTAACACCTCAATGAAGTTCGCACAGATGACGAGAGTGGTTTTGAAAAGAGCTTGTTAAAAGATGACTATTGCTAAGTGAAATAGATAGATCATTTAGAATCGTTAGGAAAAGACCATTAGCGCGAAAGGATGCGGTGCCCGACTTCGGAGAGCAAAGTGGACAAAATGAACCTTAAGACATCGAAAGCGGACAGGTGCAATGCAAAACCATAAGGGTTCTTTTACGAGACAGGAGGCTATAGAATTTTAAGGATGTTTCTAGAGCTTTCGGAGAGGAAGATATAAATGAATGAAGGACGATTTCACGAGGCAGAATAGACTGAATTTGGACTATGTATTGTGAAAGAACTCTCTCGTAGACAGTATAAAATTGATCTTGTGAAACAAGCGGAGAAAGATTAAAACGACAGCTATTCATCAAGGAAGTGAAAGGGGTAAGTGATTCTATTATTTCTTCCTGTGTGTGAGATAGTGGTATTAATTAGTTGAAGGAGTTGAATTATTTTTATAAATATTAAAGTGTTTGAATCAGGATTATAATGATGGAAGAAATTTTGAGTTATTGAATTATTAGTAATTGGAGTATTAATTTAAGAGTTAAAGTGTGTTATTTGTATATAACAGTAAAAGTGTATAGGTGCTCGTACTCTTTTAATGGTGGAAGTGATTTACAAATTGAAGTGGTTAAATGCTCGATTTGATTATTATAATTGTTGAGGCAATTAGATCAAGATAAGAGTTTGTGTGTTATATTTGTTATAACAGTAAAAGTAAATTTGCACTCGAACGGTTGTTAAGTGTATTAGAAGCTAAATATGGCATTCATAGGGAAGGGGCGAAAGCTGATTAAATTTTGTTAGCAACAGAATTAATGGTAATTAGCCCTTTTTCTAATAACAGGACATACGCTGATCTTAGGGAAATAATTTTATGCAGTGAGAAACATGAGGAAGATTTTGAAAAGGAACGGTTACTTGCTGTATTGGAACGAGAACGAAAAGAGCGGAAGGAAAAAGATAAACAAAGGAAAGAGAGAAATAAACAATGGGATAGAGAAAGAGAAAAAAAATCGAAATCATTCAGCAAGAGAATAAAATTGAAATCTGACAAGAGAGGGATGTTAAGTATACAATTAATCAAGAAAAGGAAGTCCTCGAAAGGGCAGTGTGTACGCAAGATGACTTGCGTAAGAGTTTAGATTAGGTATTAGATAAGGAGATGATTATTCCTCCTAATATGTTTGAAATTATAAGGGGAAGTGAGACGAAGGATGAGGAGATTTACGATAAGTGAGGGAATAATAGATTAGGTCCCAGAGAAATCGAAACTAAGACTGATGAGGTTCTGGAAAAAGTGGGAAATAGTGAATTAAGCCCCAGTAACGATACAGATGAGCCGCAGGAAGTGATGGGTTCACAGGGAAATAAATTAAGGGAAAATAACGAAATCAGGGGAAAGAAGATTGAGAAGGATAATATGCTAGATAGAGTGGGAAAAAGTGAATTAAGTCCCAATGTGAATTCAGATGAGGTGCGAGAAAGAGGGGTAGTCAAAGGAAGAAAAAGAGAAGGAAGATAGTGATGTAAAGGGAACTAAGACTAGTTCAGAGGATATTCGTGATAAGGTAGGGGGGCAATGAATTAAGTCTCAAAGAGGAAAATGCAGATGCAATAATTGACAAAGAGCTGAGAATGACTAATTCCCTGATGATAGAAGAGAGGAAAGATCGAATTGATAGTCTGAAGAGTAAGTTGTTAACGGGAAACTAAGAACGAGAATGGCAATATTCAAAAAGAAGCACGAGAAAAGAAATTAAATGTCCCAGAAAGTTTCAGTGACAAGGGTGCAAAACAAACGAAAAGTGTGGAGGATAGGAATAGCATAGAGAAAGGTAAAATTGAACCGACACTAGGCCATAACTTCACGAATAGATCAATGAAAGATCGTGAAAAAGAAAATCCACAAGAAAACCACCACTTTTTTAGGGTCCCGTAAAATGTCAAATAGGATCAATAATTTAAGTGGTTCCCAAAGTTACACAAATTAGGGACAAGTTTCGAGTTGCTAAACGTTTACTCTTCCCCTTAATCGCTCGGAACAGTAAATTATCTACAAATAATAAAATGCTCATCTACAAATCGTTTCTTAGACCTCTAATTACTTACGCAGCGCCGGCATGGGCATACGCAGCAGATTCTCATATTAAAAAGCTCACAGTAGCACAAAATATTACTATTCGGCAAATTGTTAACGCACCGTGGTATTTCAGGAATGCTGAAATCCACGAGGAGCTTGGCCTCCTTACTATTCCAAATTTCCTCAAAAACTTAACTACTAATTTCCATAATTCCATTGATAATGATCTCCTTTTAAATCTTGCAAACTATGACTTTGCCGACCCTGCTAACAGAAAACGGCCCAGAGCTGTTCTCTGTTCTTAATTATTTTTAAACTTTTTATTTCGTAACTTTTTGTAATCTTACTGCTTACTTCGGTAAGCAGTGAGCTCTTACTTTTTAATTTTCTTAAATTTTCAAGTATTTCCAATTTTATTTTCGCACTGCTCTCCTTGAGCATTGCTTTCTCTATCAACTTAATCTTCCTATTCTCAAGCCACTCCCCGGATCCAAAATCCACCTATCTCTTTTCACCTTTCTATGGTCATTACTATGCAAGCCTACGTTGGAAGGCGTGGCCTACGGAACGTAGTTAATTCATTTGTCCTGATGGTCCTGATGGTGGTTCCCAAAGAATTTAGGGAAAACTAATTAAATACGTATTTTTTAACTGTATTAATGATTAATATTTATGAATTCTGAGAAAAATGGATTAAATTTGGGAATATAATTGTATTAGGAATTAATATATATAAGATATGTGATTTTTTTTGTGTGTATGAATAATTTTGTGTTTTATTTAAAGTAAAGAGCTAAGTTATAGCTTCGGTTTGTGTAGTTTTGCTTAAAGTGAAGGGCTAAATAATAACCTTGTCCTGACAGTAATTTTTTAAAAAAGTATTAGGAATAATTCATGTAGTTCCCCCCCCCCCAAAAAAAAATCGGGGAAAATTAATTAAATGTGTTGTTATAATAGAAATTAGTGTGTTTAAGATATGTGATTTATTTGACGAATACTTTGTTTTGTGTTTTGTTTAAAGTGAAAGGTTAAGTAATAACTTTGTGTTGATATTTTTTAAAGAAAGATATAAGAAATAAGCGTAACATAATTTTCTGTCAGGTATAAAGGGTAAAAGAATTTGGCATTTGTAATAATTGTTTAAAATAATTTTGGATAACGAATAATGGTTTAATATAATTTAGATAACGAATAATTGTGTAAAAATAATTTTGGTTACATGTAAATGAACTGCTATCTGATACTCAGATGAAAATATGGAGTTATTTACCTGTAAAAATGTGTATTATTGTGCCTACAAAAAATTCCTCGCCATAAGTTTAAAGTATTGTTGTTAACGGAAGGTGACGCCCTGTAATACCTTCGAGCAAAAGGGACTGTCATTGCGTCATGAAAACACCTTAAAAGTTTTATTTCATTCCACCAAAAGGGGCGGCGTGTGTCAGGATCTTGCACGGCGCACCCTTAATTGAAAAAGATGGGACTAGTTTAAGTGTGATCGACAGGATCATTAGCACCTCAATGGAAGTTCACACAGATGACGAGAGCGGTTTTGGAAAGAGCTTTTTAAAAGAGGACTATTGCTAAGTGAAATAGATAGATCATTTAGAATCGTTAGGAAAAGACCATTAGTGCGAAAGGATGCGGTGCCCGACTTCGGGGAGCAAAGTGGACAAAAGGAACCGCAAGACATCGAAAGCGAACAGGTGCGCTGCAAAACCATAAGGATTCTTTTACGAGACAGGAGGCTATAGAATTTTAAGGATATTTCTAGAGCTTTCGGAGAGGAAGATATAAATGGACGAAGGACGATTGGACGAGGCAGAATAGACTGAACTTGGACTACATCATGAACGAGGCGAGGGAGAGGGGAGAATCAAGAGACGGGTGTCTCTGTTGAACTGCATTTATCAACCCCGCTCTCCCTAATCTTTATATGATGGTCGTAACGAGCTCGCTATCCCCGCGGTTCCATGTATCAAAGATTTTGTTCATGTGAGTGGCAAAGACGCTGATGGGAGAGTATTTCGTTCGAACATTTTCTCTTGAGTGCGTAGTCGATTTTAGATTTGAGTAAATGTGTTCGAGTACTTTCGGTCGCTTGGACCTTTTGTTAATTTTGTAAATAGTTGTTATTTTATATTAAATAGTTTTAAAGAAAATTACTCAGCACGTCATTTGATTCGAAGACAAAACATAGACTGACATATCTAATAAGACTAATCGTATTAGGAAATGTAGACAAAGTTCCAAATACGATTATGGAGACTTGAACTCGAGTTATTTGAGTTTGATCGAGTGTCGAGGATACCAAAGAGATTGATTGTCTTGAACATTAACGTTTATTTTGGCTAGCTTTCCAGCAACTCAAAAGGGAGAGGATATTGAGCTTTGACCATTTTGTCTCCCGCTGGTGAACCAACGAGACTCTAGAACTTGTAGAAATCACCATTTGTGGTGATTGTAATCCACAATACTCCAACAAGAGTAATATCAGAAGGTTTTCGTAAATTTAACAAATTCGATTTATTTTACGTCGTTAAATAATTATAGAGATTTGAAAAATTAAAGAGTGATTACCATTCACATGTCGCGAGCGAAATCTGATCAACAGGTGTCAGTATGCTGTCGGGCTGGTTATCGGTTGAACTCGCGTGAATTCTCGGACTGCTGTTGCCAGAGTCCGTTTTCCCATTCGTTTCTTCGCGCGCATCTGCCTATGTGCAGTGTTCGTGGAACAGACGCCAGCGCGCGCATGTATCTATATGCCGACGTTCGCTAGCGCTGACATCTGGTGGCACCGAAAATAAAGAGTTCTCCACAAACTGTCAACCAGCATCGCGACGTAATTTTCAGTCTTCATCGACATCGTAGGGAAAGCTTGCGAGGCGCCTTAGAGCATAGGCTCCTTATCCTCGGTATCAACAGTGGGATATTTCATGGTTACCACTCGCAAAATTATAGCAGATTTGATAATGTGATTAAATAATAATAAAAGAAATTTAAGTTTAAGTTAGATTAAATTAAATTATAATTAGAGTTTAAGAGCTGGTAATAATAGTTTCAAATTTTAAGTTAGATTAAATTAAATTATAATTAGAGTTTAAGAGATGGTAATAGTAGTTTCAAATTTTAAATTAGTTGGTAATGACGGAAAACATGGGTAATATAGAGAAAATATTAAAATAGTTATAGGGGTTTTAGAAGAATATTGTTGAAAAATAAATGACAAATCAGGATAGTCAAGATGAGTTTCAAAGTACTTAGAAGTGCGGTCAGACAGAAATCCAACAACAGCGAGTAACTCCAGTTTACCAGATTGGGAAGTTTACCAGTTGAAAGAGTTATCAACCCCCTTTTGTCAGCTAACGCTGGCACGAGAAGGTTGGTTGAGGTTTAATGGCGTAAGGTCCAGAGAGGCCATGCTGCACAAAACACATGGTAAAACCCAAAAAACATTATATAAGTCAGCATTTTAAATAGTAGAAACCAGTGAAACTCAGAAAGGTAAAAGAGACATCATGTAAAACAGAGATAGACAAAAGGTGATAGGAACAAAGATGGAATAGGTGATAAAAACAATAATTTATAAACAGTGGGAAAAAGGGTGATAAAAACAATGAAGGTAAAAACACTGATATGTAGACGGTGATAAAATCAGTCAAAAATAGTAGATATTAAGGACAGTCTTGCATACAGGTGATAAAAACGGACATATAATACAGGTAATAAATATTGTCATATAATTCAAATACTAAATGCTGTCATAATACAAGAGAAAAAAATAGTCATATAAAAGGAGAAGATAACAGTAATATAAAACAATACAGTTTAAATACGATAACAGGAATTAAATCCAAAAGTAATAAAAGGCAAGAGTGAATCTGATAAAAGCCAAAACTTGTGGATAGGGAAAGCCCCATCCAGATTAGAGTCAAGTACTAGAAAAAGGCAAAAGAAAAGAAAGAGAGACCGAGTGACCTCTCCCTGCAGGTTGAGGGGCAACAGATGGAATGTCACTAGATTCTATCTCATCGGTATCAGAGATACTGGAAGTATGGATCTCTAGCATGTCGTGAGAGGATGCTTGAATATTAGTTTTCTTTAAACTTTGGATTTTTTATGTTTGCTTGATACACCAGGTTTATTGCGTTGTTCAACAACTATTTTTGTTTTCTTATATTTTTGTGATTTTACAGGTGGTAGAGAGCGAATGATTATATTTTTATTGGGTTCTAATTTAAGATATTCAGAGGTTCGGGATTTTAAGATACTCTCGATGACTTAATATTCATAAGCATTTTTATTTAGGTGGATGAATTGAGATAACTATAGACAATCAAACTCCACATCGTAAGTACAGGCATGTCCTCAGCTAGCTTACTTCTAACTGAAGTTAGTGGCTGATACGCTTTTATTTACTTTTTGTACACAGGTGCTGCCATCTACATTTATATATATATTAAATATCTTACATGTCCTTTTTTTCTAAAAGATTATAATTTTAAAAGATTACAATTACAAATATTACCAATGAAAGTAACAAATTAGATTTTACAAATTTAGATGAGTGAATTTTAAAACTTGAGGCACAAAATTTTACAAACTGAAATCTTACTTTGTAGTCCAAAAACAGATATTTTAAATGAATAAATTTTTTGATAAAAGTCCTAATTAATAGTCTCTAAAACGAATAGGTTTCACAATAGTCCTTTCTGATCTTCTTATCTCAGGTGATCTACTAAGTTGACCATTAGAACTACTAACTGGAGCTTGTCGAGTCTTTGAAGTGTCACTGATGGTGCTTTGATCATTAGAACTACCAGCTGGAACATGTTGAAGAGTCACTGGAGCTTTCCCAAAGATCTTCTACAGTTCGATTCCAGGCTAAACTGGTATCCACATTCGAACTATTATCAGGACGAATATGGTACCTATTTCGTCTGTAGGTACCACCATCTTTCCCTTTTATAATGTATGGCCTAGGCAGTGACGCACCAAGCATCTTGTGCGACGTCGTGCGAAATACTGATAAGCGCCTTTATTGAGCCAAAAATTTGATTACGTTAAATTTTAACCTCCGTTAAGTTTTTGTCTTCGTTAGACCTTTGACTTTTTACATGATTTGAAAAAAGACAATAATTTGATGATCGTTAAAATTTAACGTAGGTAATCGTTACAGAATTAACACTTCAGACTTGTTGCTCGTATGTATTTTTTACTTGAGGCAAACAGTAAGTACACACACAAAAAAGTATTATTAAAATTTTTATTGCACAGTAACAAAAGAACAGTGTTAAAGTTATAAAACATTTATTCCAAATTATTAAAAAACAAAAGGTCAAATAAAATATATTTAGATTGCCCGCTTTTTTAAATAGACATATTTGATGGAAAAAGACGGAAATATCTTATAGAAATTGCACTTTTCTAGCTTTACTTTTGGCAAATTCGTTAATAAGATTTTCAATATCTAGCTGCTTTAAAAAGTCAGACTCTATAGAAATGATAGCAAGATTTTCTAACCGCTCCTGGCCCATTCTAGATCGTAAGTAATCCTTAATTAATTTTAATTTAGAGAATGATCTCTCAGCTGTAGCTACAGAAATTGGTATAGTTAATAATATACGTAATACAATAGTAATGTTTGGGAATGAATGAGTTAAATTATTTATCATAATGTAATTGAGTGTTTCTACTACAGACGAAGTCACATTTTAATCGCAATTTTGCAGAAATTGCAATTCCTGTAAAAGTTCTGTTCCGACTATACCTTTTTCGTTTCGATCTTTGTCGGTTAAAGCTTCATCAAGCTTTCTCTTCGCTTCATCAAGCTTTCTCAAGTGTCTTTGGATGATTCGTCTTGCTTACTCAAACATGATGGTACCGAATGAAACGTATCAGAACTTGAATCTATTGGATCGTCATTGGCTTGTTTTCCAAATTCAGATGGCAACTTCGATATTGATGGAGTTGGAAAACCACTGTTATACTTCTCAGTATCAGTACTGTCTTGAAAATCTGTGGGCTTCCGAAAAAAAGTTGGTAATTTTAGATTGTCCTTCTCCAAGTCTTCCTCTCGTTTTCGCTTGTTAAACAAGTTTTGATAACCAGAGAATTTCTTTTTTTCTTCTCTGGCCATCTAAATAAAATCAATAAAAAGTTAAGAAACACAGTTTCTTTTGTTTTGTATAAAAAATTATTAAAGAAAATTCAAAATATAAAATTTTGTAATTCAGTTGTTATTTATAGCAAAACATGTTATCTGCCTTTTTTACAAAATGTACTTATAAGTATTTTGCCATTTTAATTTAAAACGTCACGTAAATAGTACATAGTTATTTTTAATTTTCATTTTTTACAACTAAATTCACTATACTTACCCTATTTGTGACTATTTAATGTGAAAAAGTACCTACATTTTTTAGAAAAAGCAAATAGCGTGTTTTGCCATAACAGTACTGAAATATTATAATGCCAGATTTCGTTAAGTATTTAAAATTAGAAAACTGAATGTATAATTAAAACTATGTAATTATTTTAAAGCATTATTATTAAAAACTACAAGGGAAAAAGACGTAATGTCACATAATATCAGTTACGAGAAACATCCATTTTAAAGTTTAGAACTTCCAAGGATTCTTAAACACTATATGTATCAAAACAGGGTTGAGATAATTTAAATCAGTTAAAAATTATCTAAATAATCATAAAATAATGATTTTCAAAAAAACATTGTTGATTTTTGATTTTTTTTAAATCTTGATTTTTATCACCCAGGTATCAAAATAAAGTGAATCAATTTTTATTCATAAAATAAAGGTATCTGTATTGAGTTTTTGAAACGATTCTAACGGAAAATGCATTTTTATAAAAAATAATGTACAATAAACTTGAATATTTTTTCACCCCAAAAAGAGGGAATGTTCAAAAAAAAACAAAATTAATTACCTAGTTCAAAAGGAGGTACCTCTCTCCTGTACTCTGAGGTGCCTGAATAATAAAAATATAGATACTTTTCTACTAGATGACGGTATTAACTCAATTTTCGTTATTTTGTGACATTCGTGTTTTTCTCCTGTAGTCTTAAATTTATGTAAAGCTGATTTGTTAATCACTTACCTTATTTTTAAAGGATTTTTCACAATCAATCACCCTTATACAGAGGCTGTTCACACATTTTTTAGACGATGTATATTGCATTCACAAAACTAAATTACATAAAATTCTTGTGTTTTAAATGTTCTATTTGACATCCCTTATTCTGAACTATCTTTCGACACCGCAATTTCCAGGATAATAATGCCTTTTGAAGTGTCAGAAGAGGTATTCTATCCCATTCCTCCTGAACAGCTTTGTAAAAACACGGTTGTGTTTTTACCATTAGCTTCAATTACAATTGTTTTATGAGAACGTTCTATTACCAAATGAGGTCCGGTGTATGTAGCTGTTAATGGAGGACGAATTTTGTCACTTCTTAAAAATACATAAGAACATGATTTTAAATTTGGGTTTACATAGAAATTATTGTTACCGTGTGTGGATGCAGCTATTTGGGTTTAATTTTCTCATCATAGACATTAAATTTGTTACATAATTTTGTGTTACTGGTGGAGATAAAGAATCTGTGCTTCAGAGATCTGAAGGTAATCGTAATGTTACACCGTAAACCAGTTGTGCACAAGTTGCATTGATGTCTACTTTCAAAGCTGTACGAATGTCTAATAAAACTACGGGTAAAATTTCGTTCCATTTGTTATTTTCATGGGCTATTATTGAACTTTTAAGTTGCCTGTGAAATCTTTCTATCATACAATTAATTTGAGGATGATAAGAATTGGAATGGATACGATGACAGCCCAAAATTTGTGTTAATTCACGGAAAAGATTTGACTCGAAATTCCATCCCTGATCAGTCGTTATTGTTACAGGTGTACCAAAACGGGATATCCAGCCGTGCATAAGTGCTTGAGCGGTTGTTTCGGCTGTCATGTCAATCGTGGGAATTATTTCAGGCCATCTGGTAAATCTATCAATTATTGTAAGGCAATATTGTTTACCATCAGAAATCGGAAGGGGATCAATACAATCTAAATGGATGTGGGAAAATCGAGCGTCCGGTTGAGCAAATGTGCTGAGTGGAGCTTTGGTGTGTTTAAATACTTTTGCTCCCTGACATTTGTCACAAGAACGAACTTTATTTTTGATATCCACCTTCATGTTAGGCCAGACAAAACGTTTTGAAGTTAAATTTGTGGTTGAAAATGCGCCAGGGTGAGATAAAAAATGTAAGTTATCAAAAATAGTTTGTCTAAAAGATTGTGGAATAAATGGTCGCGGTTGTTTTGTTGAAAAATCACATATTAAATTTAAATCTTCTAGGGGAAAGTAATGTTTTTGTAATTTCAAAGGTGTATCATTTGAATTTAATATTTGGTTTAGTTCCGAATAGTTTTGTTGTTCTTGCTCAAGTTTTTAAAATCTAAAGATGGAGGTTTAGAAATCGTATCTATCTCAATCCTTTAAAGAGTATCTGCAATAATGTTTTCTCTACCTTTAACATGGCGAATATCTGTTGAAAATTGAGATATTTAATCTAGGTGTCTTAATTGACGCGGTGAGCATTTATCTGGTTTTTGTTTGAACGCGTAAATAAGAGGTTTTTGATCTGTGAGAATGGAAAAAATTCTGCCATCAAGCATATGACGGAATTTTTTTATTGAAGCATATATTGCCAATAATTCACGATTGTATGTTGACCAATTTATTTGACTTTTACTTAACTTAGTGGAAAAGAAAGCTATTGGTTCCCATTTATTGTCATGAAATTGCATTAATGAACTGCCAATTGTAACATCTGATGCATCAGTCCATAGGCTTAATTGAGCATCAGGTATTGGATATTTTAAAAGTGTTGCATCAGCGAGAGCTTGTTTTGCGTCAGAAAATGATTTATTAGCTTCATCAGACCAATTTAAAGGTGGATCTGGCTTTTCATATTATCTAGTTGATTTATTTTTATTTCGTTTCCCTTCTAAAAATTTATTTAGAGGTGACAAAATATGAGCCGCTTTAGGAATGAAACGTCTATAAAAATTATATAATCCTAAAAATCTACGTAATTGAGTAGTTGAATCAGGTTTGGGAAATTTTAAAATTGTATCAACGCGATCAGTCAAAGGTTCTAAGCCTTTTTCAGAAATTTTAAATCCTAAAAAATTTAAATTATCTTGACCAAAAGAACATTTAGAAGGATTAATAGTTAAACCATAATAATCTAATCTATTGAAAAGTGCTCTTAGATGCTGTGCATGTTCTTCATGAGAACAAGATGCAATTAATATGTCATCAATGAAGGCATATACACCATCCAGACCCCTGACGACTTCATCAATGAACCTTTGAAATGTACTAGAAGCATTGCAGAGACCAAACTGCATTCGCGTGCTTTCAAATAAGCCAAAGGGAGTTATAATCGCGGTTTTATGTATATCTTCAGGCGCGATAGGAATCTGACGATATGCTTTAATTAAATCTATATGAGAAAATGTTTTGGTGCCATGCAATTCACTCGTAAAATCCATGATGTTAGTTATAGGACATTTGTCCTTAATTGTTTGAGAATTTAAAGCACGATAATCGCCTACTGGACGCCGGTCCAAACTGCCTTTCTTGGGCACTAAATGTAAAGAAGAAAAATTACTTTTAGATGGGCGCATATGGCCTAAATCTATCATATGTTGAAATTCAGTTTTCGCTATTTTTAACCTATCCGGTGCGAGACGACGAGGTTTAGCGAAAACTGGTGAGCCAAAAGTTTCGATATGATGGACAACATTATGTTTAATAATTTGGTCAGAGCAAATAGGCTTCGGTATTTGAGGAAATTCGTTTAACAATTTAATATAAAAATTATCACCGTAAACAGTTTTAACAGAAACAATTTCAGAATGTTTAAAAATACCATAATAATTTAACTTAGTATTAATATCATTTAAACGACGATTTCTAACGTCAGGTTTCAAATTAAAATAGTACAGAAAATCGCACCTACTATTGCATTCGAAACATCGCAAATGGAAAATGGAAACACGAATTTTCGACGAAGTCCAAAATCCAAAGTTAACAATTTCTTCCCGAAAACTTTAATTGAAGAATTATTAGCAGCTGTAAAACTCTGAATCGGTGTAAGCTTCTTTTCATTTTTAGTAGCAGGAATGATTGAGCAATCACTTCCTGTATAGATGAGAAAAGAAACATTTGTTGTTCTGTCACGGATAAAGAGACGACAGTTTGTTGGCGGCAAGACATAAGTCGCCGTTACTCTTGCCCGTTGGCATTTTCCAGATAGTTACAGGGCTGGACACATTTTCTTGCGTTCGATTTAAATCTTCTGTGATAAAAACAAATTTTTGAATCTCTATGAGAAGATGAAACACTGTTCTTTCGATTCCGAAAATGAAAGGAGTTCCGGTTTCGAGATGAGCTTCTAAATTTTCGCAAAGCAGCAACTTCTTTACGAAGTACTTTAATTTCGGTCAATAAAGAGTTCTTGGTGGAAATCTGACTTACTTCTGATGAAGATACTTCAATTATACGATCTGATACTTCCGCCGCTTTCAGTGGAGTTAATGAAATAGAAGCCAAAATTGATTGAACGTTGGAAGGTAACTGGTTCAAAAATAGTTCCAGTAACAAAGAATCCGAAATATTGTGGGATTCTGCTCTTCGTTGCATACTGCTTAATAGTTCAGTAGGTTTTCTGTCTCCGAGCTGCTCCCCAGCCAGCAAACGGCGCAGTTCTTGGGTTTTGGTTTCTCCGCAGCGAGAGATTATTTCCTCCTTCAATATTTTGTAAGGATCGTCCTTGTCGTGGTTAATTATGACGTCACGAACGGTTACAGAAACTTCGAGAGGGAGAAGGGATAAGCAATAATTAAATTTGGTCTTGCTTTCTGTGATGGGTTTCGGAGTCGCAAGCTGGAACGTTGCTTCCACCATGTGGAACCAGAGATGGGGATCGGCTAAATTGAAAGGAGGCATTTTCACTGCCAATTGTTCAGCCATTGTGAGGGTTAACGAAATGTTCACAAAACGAAAGTAGTCCAAACCGATAGTGATGAGTTAACACGAAAGAGTTTTGAATCAATAGAAGTCCATAGTCACCATTTTAGTAAAGGTGTAGCGTGTTCGGTGAGGATAACTGATGATATCTTCCACATTTAAAAACTATTTATTTAACAGAACTTAACATAGGAAATAATACGCAGCGTCCGCTGACGTACAAAACGAGAGAGAGAGAGTCTCTTTTTCGCTCTCCTTGAGCGCTGGGAGGGAATGAATATCATTGGCCGACGTAGGCGCGATCTGGTGGTCGTTCGCCTAAATATCAGACACTCTGCCGGGGGTCGTAGCATCGCAAACACTACAAGTTCCTGAAAACCAAAATTTCGCAATTTTATTGAACACTTTATAAATCATGGGATTTTTTTTTTTTACAAAATCATTAAATTCAACAGACATAATTTAAAACAATAATTAGATAAAATGAAATTAAATTTATATTCACTCAACCTGTACTGAAAGGAGTTGATAGTCTACTGGGATAGTGGCGATATAGAGGAGTGGAGTTATTGAATCGAAGGATGTCTCCTACAAAACATCAGACTTTTCCACGGGGATTCTTTCTCTGTTCTGTCTCTTAACACCACTGATCTCTGCTGTAGACTCAGACTAAGGGAGTTTCACTATGAACCTATCACGAGAAACTTGCTTTTGCCTACGTTTCAAAATGTTTCTGGAAGTGAGACATTGTTTGATCTATAAACAAGTCCACATTTCGGTTTGCTAGAGCTTTATCAAGGTGATACTTTGGAACAAAATTTTGTAATTTAACCCATTTAGAAAACATTTCAGCATGTGTGACGAGAAAACGGGGAGTATTAAAGCCTTTTTCCTGGTTAAAATGCGACGAGTGCCGAATTCGATGAGTACCGTGACAGACGAGTACTAAGATATGACTGTATGTGATAACGTGCTTTTGTTTCTTATCCGCATCCTGTAGTTTTAAATGCTTATTAAATGTTGAGCATAGATTTTTGTAAGAATTGAATTTTAGTAAAAAAATTTCTTAACCTTTAGCTTACGGGGCCCATTTTTCCGATTCCCTCTTTAGAACGAGAAATTTCCTACCCTCTTTGTAAGAACTTCCATTAATGGGGTTATATATATATATATATATATATATATATATATATATGTATGTATGTATGTATGTATATATATATATATATATATAAATATATATATATATATATATATATATATATATATATATATATATATATATATATATATGTGTGTGTGTGTGTGTGTGTGTGTGTGTGTGTGTGTGTGTGTGTGTGTGTGTGTAAGTAACATGGGAGACAGAACGCAGGCCCAGAAGATATCTAGTCTCCCATGCTACGGTGAGAAGATGCAGTTATTAGAGAATAAATTTACTCCATGACCAAATACGACAACCACGGGCTTGTTACGGGAACATTTTTATTGAGATCACCGACCGATCCGTCAGTATGGGTGCAGCAAGAGAAAGTACAGGAATCCGTCCTACTTCCGGGTAACAAGCCGCCAATCAGAGAGCGAAATGTTTAAGAATACCAGAAAAGATGATTTACTGCGATTTATTTCAGAAATTGGCGAAACACCGCCTGAAAATGCTACGGTTTTATAGTTAAGACAGGTCATCGAAAACAGCCAGATTTTTAAAGGAGAAAGTGAATATGTAAGGGCTTTGTTAACCGCAGCGATCGAGGATCGTTTGCAAGAAAAATCACATTTAGCTGAAGAACAGGAACTTGAGAAATTGCGATTAGGTCAGGAACTTGAGAAATTACGTTTAGATCAGGAACTTGAGAAATTACGCTTTGCTCAGGAAAATGAGAAAATTAAATTAGAAAATGAGAAAATCAAGTTTCAAAATGATTGGATTCAAGGTGAGAGAGCATTTGAGTTAGAGAAGCTAAAAATAGCAAACTCTGAACTTTTGTTGCAGAGCGCGGGAACACAACAAAATTCAAATTTGAACGGTAATCAGCCGTTAGCACCCAGTGATTCCCGCCCACAAACTGAACATTTGATTGTAAGTATTCGCACATTGACTGTTTCGGTGCCAACCAATCCCGAGAATTTTCATTTATATTTTCAAATTGTGGAACGTACGTTTCAAACTAAAAAGGTACCACCCGAATTTCAAGCTGAAATTCTTCTAAATTTATTGGGCACAAAAAGTCGCCATGTTTTACTCTATACTACCTAAGAGGAATTAAAGGATTATGCTAAGATTAAAGCACTAATTTTGCGCGAATTCCAACCGACACCCCAGCAATGTTTAAATAACTTCAAAAAAGCTTCGCGCTATAAAGATTAATCACACGTACAGTTTGTTTCTCGACTTTCTGCTATTTACGATTATTATCTAAAATTACGCGGGGTAACTGATTTTAAAGGATTGTGTGAATTGATTGTATCTGACAGACTGTTTGCCACATTAGATAAAGAAATTTCCTCACACATTGCCATTAAGCAAGGAGAAATTTTTTATAAACCCATAGAAATGGCAAAGGAAATTGATCTATTTTATGTGTCCAAAGGAAAAAGTTTTAGTTGGGACGAAACCAAATATTCCCAAGATCACGAACCTAAATACAAAAATCATCCACCGCAAGAACATCGCACCTCAGACAATCGTACTACAGTTCTAAGTAAAAATATTCACCATATCAATGATAAATGTTGCTTCATCTGCAATTCGAAATATCATATCTAAAAATTTTGTGACAAACGTAACGCAAAGCCTTTCAATTCCGTCAGTCGTGTTGAAATCCGGAATCAACCCACCACATCTGAGTTGCAGTTCATTGAAGTCGAGATTGGAAATCAAAACGTTAAGTGCCTCTTAAAGTCAGGAAGCGAACTTGTTGTAATCAACAGGGCCGCCCAGAGGGGGGGGGGGCAACTGGGGCACTTTGCCCCAGGCCCCGAACTGCCGGAGGGGCCCCAAAATTTTTTAAAAAATATTTATTAGATTTCCTCCGAAAAAAATTCTGAAACTTGTACCGTTCTTCAAAATTCAAAATAATCTCCTGAAAAAAGGGGTCCCCTCCAAAAATAAAAAAAAATTATTCGATTAATCAGATTTCTTGGGGCCCCCAACAGAAGTTTGCCCCAGGCCCCGTAAAGTCTCTGGGCGGCCCTGGTAATCAATCCCCTTCACGTCAAGAATTTAAATTATATAGGCAGTTCTATTAAGTTAGAAAGTGCTTTTGGCAACACCATATGTACAAAATTAGCAGCTTGTGATCTAAAACTTCCAAACGAGAATAGAAAGCGAATAATAGTAGCAGTTTCTGACAAATGTAAATATCCATGTATTGTTCCAGCCAAAATAATTATGCCTACAATTCCAGAAAATCATGATATCGCGGGTGAAAGTTTTATTCCCTCAAAAGTTGACCCAATTATACAAAAATCCGCCCACACAGGAAGTCATAAATCTCTACAGCCGGAGAATTCATCAAGGTCACGATTCGAACGCTTTCCACTCGAAAAGGTAAAACAAAACTCATTTTCTGAAGATTTATTATCAGATAGCATGTTAAATTATATTAATTGTGTAAATACTAGTATTCGTAAAATGCCTGAAAGTGATATTTCCTTGCACTTCTTCATCAAAATGCAAATGTGTCCCGATGTACATATAATGATACTAAACCTGAATTTTCAAATGTGAATTTATGTGAAATGTATAATGTAGCATCCCATTCAAATACCCTCATGTCCATAAATTAAGGATATTGCCAGCCCCGGCAAATAAAGTTTCAGAAACTAAACAACCGTGACTTATTCATAATGCCCATTTATTAAACAAAAGATATAGAACAAAAAAGATGGTGTACGTATGATACCATTCATAAAAACTACGATTTTTGCTCCCTGGAGCAATTGTAAAAAATATCTCCTTTACAAAAATTTACAAAAATACATTGTATGTCTCCCATGCGATGAAATACAGTCCGTACAACACCTAGGAATGCTGAGTATCAAATTATCGAGCTGATCTTGGAGAAGATTACTCCATTCAGCAAGCAATGCTCTCCCAAGTTCCGGTACACATGCAGAAAGTGGTTGATGGGCTGCAACTTGTCGGTCAAGCATGTCCCATACATGCTCTATCTGATTCAAGTCAGGTGAGAATGCTGGCCATTCCATACGGGGGATATCCTTAGATTGAAGCCATTCGTTTACGGTGTTTGCTCGGTGAGGACGGGCGTTGTCGTCGATAAACACAAATTCTTCGCCCATGGCACCCCTAAACAAACGTACATGTTTCAGAATGATGTCCCAATAAATGTGGCCGTTCATAGTTCCGATTTGAACATGCAGATCTGTTCTGGAGCCCAGTATAATTCCACCCCAAACGAGCAATCCTGCACTACCGTAACGGTGTCGTTCAATGATGTTGTCTTGGTGGTAACGGGTACCTGGCGTTCTCCATATGAAAGTCTGACGTGAATCAGACTGCAAGCTAAACCTGGACTCGTCAGGAAACATCACACAAGCCCACTGTGACGATGTCCACATTGCATGTTCTCTACTCCAGGCTAATCGCTGCCGACAGTGAGTTGCCGTGAGCGGAACACATCTGAGAGGCCTGCGAGCATATAGACCAATATTTCTCAAACGTCTGTAGACGGTTTGCCTTGAAACTGAGGTACCCGTGGCTGCTGATAGCTGACGAGACAGGTCGGATGCTGTGCTCCGTCTGCTTCTTTTGGCAGTTGCTGCCAAATAGCGGTCTTCATTCGGCGTTGTAACTTGGGGGCGACCTGTACTGTAACCTCTACTGATATTTCCATCATCTTGAATCATTGCCAAAGCCTAGAGATGACTTTGGGCAATTCCAAGTTCCTCGGATACTTCCATCTCAGTACGCCCACATTCCAGACGGCCGATAATTCTACCACGTGAAAATTCATCCACATGCGTCCTCTGTGTCATGCGTCCACTCCGTCCAAAAAATGCCTCAGCACAAAATTGAAAATGTCACTTGTCCTTATAGATGATATGCCTGTTACACAACCTCCTCGTCGTTTAGGATTACCAGAGAAAAAATTGATGAAGAACAAATTGCACAATGGTTAAAAGATGGTATCATACAGAAAAGTTTCTCTGATTACTGCTCACCTATCGTGTTAGTAAACAAAAAAGATGGTTCGGAACGCTTGTGCATCGATTACAGACGGTTAAATGCCAAAACAATAAAGGATCGCTATCCTTTACCGATCATCCAGGATATTTTCGATCAATTAGCAACTGCTACAGTTTTTACTACTCTTGACCTCAAAAATGCTTATTTCCATATTGACATGCATGCATCTAGTTCTAAGTTCACTGCATTTGCCACTCCTCAAGGTCTTTATGAATTTCTACTTGTGCCCTTTGGATTATATAACAGTCCGTCCATTTTTCAGCGATATATTCATTCTATTTTTCAAGATCTCATCCACGAAGGTATTGTTATAGTATACCTTGATGATATAATTATTCCCTCCACCACAGTCCATGAAGGAGTCGAAAGACTTGAACGCGTTTTTGATATAGCATCCAAATACGGATTAGACCTCAATTTGAAGAAGTGCAAGTTCCTCCAAACCAAAATTGAATTCCTCGGTCACATTATAGAAAACGGCACCATTAAACCCTCTGTCGAAAAGACAATTGATGTCCAAAATTTTCCTATGGCAAAAACACCAAAGCAACTTCAAAGTTTCCTCGGTTTAACCGGTTTCTTTCGTAAATTTATTCAGAATTATGCACAAATCGCAAAACCTCTCAGTGATCTCCTTCGCAAAAACACCAAGTTTCATTTCGACCCTTCCCAAGAAAATGCATTTTGCCAACTAAAGGTAGCATTAATGAACGAACCTGTTCTCCATCTATTTCGTCAAGATTCTACCCTTGAGCTACATACTAATGCCTCAAAAAGTGGGTATGGTGCGATATTACTTCAGCTTGTTGAAGATAATGCTTTACATCCTATAGGTTTTATGAGTAAAAACCAGTATCCAAGAAGAAAAATATTCTTCTTATTAATTAGAAGTACTAGCCGTCATTAAGGCGCTAACCAAATTTCGGACTTACGTGTTAGGGCCTGTTCACATAGGATTCCGTTGCGTTGCGTTAAGGGAAAGATGACGTTGAGACGAAAATAAACCAATCATATGCCTCCAAACGAATAGCAATGAAATTTTTAACGTCTTTGATTGGTTTATTTTCGTCTCAACGTCATCTTTTCCTTAACGCAACGCACGGACTCCTATGTGAACAGGCCCTTAGGCTCTAGGTTCAAAATTATTACTGACTGTGCTGCGTTCAAACAAACTATATCTAATAAAGAATTAGGGCCTGTTCACATAGGAGTCCGTTGCGTAGCGTTAAGGGAAACATGACGTTGAGACGAAAATAAACCAATCATAGGCGTTAAAAATTTCATTGCTAATCTTTTGGAGGTTTGTCATTGGTTAAATATATTTCAATACTTTAACGCTCCGCAACGGACTTCTATGTGAACAGGCCCTAATCCCTAAGATAGCTAGATGGGCATTATTTTTAGATTTCGATTATGAGATAATTCCTCGAGCTGGTACACAAATGCAACATGTTAATGCTCTTAGCCGGTACCCTGTTATGAACATCACGCTTCAAGATGATTCTCTAACAGCCAAAATCATAAAAGCTCAAGCTACAGATGAATACATTCAAACTCTCATAACGTTATGCAACAACGCCAAAACTACTGAGTTTATTGTGAAGAATGGCTTCCTGTTCAAACTAAAGGATGACCGAGATTTACTTGTTATCCCCGAAAAGATGCAAACTGAAGTTGTACAAATGTGTCATTTACCAGAACATTTTGCAAGCGCAAAAACAGAGCAAATTTTGAAACAAGACTTCTACATGCCAAAAGTGAAAACGAAAATTGAAAGTGTCAATGCGAATTGTATTGAATGTATACTGTGTAATAGAAAAAGCGGGAAAAGCGAGGGATTTTTTAATCCTATTCCCAAAGAGAACTTACCCTTAAGCACGTACCACGTAGATTTTATTGGACCAATGCTCTCATCAAACAAAAAGTACCAGCACATTTTCACTGTGGTAGATGCATTTACGAAGTATGTTTGGCTCTACCCCACAAAATCAACGTCAGTTAAAGATGCCATCGACAAACTGAGGTTACAACAAACAACATTTGGAAACCCGTCGAGAATTATTTCAGACTTTTTTACACCGTTTGGACTTCTTACTGGAATTAAATTAAAGAGTAAAGAAGATTTAAAGATAAAGGTAATCCTAGAAGAAGAATATATCAAAGCAACTACGAAAGATCGAGAAAACATGAGAGAAATAGCAAAAGAAAATATATTGAAGATACAAGAAGAAAATAAGAAAATTTTTAATCGGAAAAGGAAGGATGCAAGACGATATAAAATTGGAGAGCTCGTTGCGATTGAAAGAACTCAATTTGGAGGTGGACTAAAACTTCGCCCTAAATTTTTTGGACCTTACAAGATTACGAAAATAAAGTCGAACGACAGATTTTATGTCCAGAAGTTAGGCAACCACGGTGGAACGAATGTCACAACGACTGCCGCAGATTACATGAAGAAGTGGGTTGCTATCAATTAGCAATATTGTCATCTGTATATACATTTTTTTTCACTGTTTATTATCATGTACTTATATATCTTTCAGTTTTAGCATTTTATGTAACAATTATGCCATCGCCGAGGTCATCGACATGTCAGTCCGGCCGCCTGTAGTTAATCGAGGATACACGCCATGGATAGAGAAGCAAAGATGCCGCGAGATGGCGCTAATTAAATGTTAGTATTCTTTAAGTGTTATTATTTAGTAATTGAGGTTATACAGCTGACCGCGCACAATGCTTGCTGCTCGAATCTCGATACTCGCACGAACACACACACATACAACCTTATATAATAGAAAGAGACAGAGAGAAAGAGAAAGAGAGGGAAAGGTCACTTGGAGGGGGCATGGTAGCGTGGTATATAAAGATTCTTGGAGTGCCATGATCGAACGACTTTACCTCCAATAGCAAGATATGTGCATCAGAAAATATGTGCTCAGCAGTAAATAAAAATATAAAAATAAAGCCCTCTTCAAATATGTAAAATTAAAATTATAATAAGAATTAAAAGAATATAATTCAAATATTTAGAATTATCTACATAAAAAGCATCCAACGGAATCGAACCGTGGACCAAAGTATAGGAGCAGCGCGCTCTACCACTGTGCCAGCCATAGCACAGCAAGTTGAAGTGATTAGTTGAATACATTCGCACCGAGATTAGATGGAGGGGGCATAACGCTTTTTCCTTACGTGACGATTTCTGCCAGTTCACTCTACTGTAAGCCGCGCTAAAAAACTTCGTTCCAAAAAGCAGTGGATCTATAGATGTCTCCTTTGGTATCCAAAGAAAAATTTTAGTTTTGAAGCGAAAAGTACAAAACAGGTGTTAAAGTGAAGGAATTCAGGTTGACGGGGGAATCCTAATTAATATTTAAAAAAGATACTAGGAATCAAAACGAAATTTCCGAAATCAAAGACTATCAATGCATCTTAAAACGCTTCTTCTAAGGGCATGTTCACATAGAATTCGCTAGCGTCAGTGCTACTCACATTGACATATTTTAAACCAATCACAGGTCTTAACAATTTCGTGGCTAATCGCTTGGAGGTTTGTAATTGGTTAAATATATTTCAATACAAGTAACGCTGGGGCTGACGGATTCTATGTGAAAAGGCCCTAAGAGTACAACAGAGGAACAATAAAGTGTTGCACGAACTGGTGAAAGTTTGATATAATTAATACCCAAACTGGCGACATCCTGTCAAAAAATGAATGAATAACAACACACATTGACTACAGCTGATCAACATCGAGGATCGTGGTGAGGATCACGCCCACTTATTTCGTCTGTCGGTTTGAGGAAAGAGTATAACTGTTTAGTAATGGCAACGTTTATAAAACCCTAGAGGTCTCCGAAAAACGAAACAAATAAAAATATTTATTTTTATGTCCGTAATTTTTCGAGACGCTTCTAAATGATTTTCAATATTGTAATTCTTTGAAATCGTATCCTCATTAAAAAAAATTCATTTTGTAATTTTCTTAAACGAATTGTCTCTGTGCATTTTGTTATTTGACTGCAATTGTTATATTATTGTAAGAGCATCGTAAATTTAATAATTTTAAATGTTGATTATTTTACACGTACAGTTTAAGTTCTACATTAATTTAAGTTTTTTGCCTACTTTGTTGTGACATTATATAATTTATAATTATGTGTGAATCGCCGGACTCTTTGCAAAACATATGTGTTTCATTTATATCTCGAAATGTTTCCTGTGTTTTTGATGAAATTCTGGATGACCAGGGTAACATTATTAAATATTGTTTTAAAAGTTCTTGTATATGCTTTCCATCTATTCTCTCCGAGCAGCTGTTCTCGTCTTTGGATGACAACAGTTTGACAGATCCACTGCTTAGTATATTTGACCCATCAGTTACTCGGTTGCAAAGAGTTTATATTCGAGATGCCTCCAACGTAACTACCAGAGGACTACGGATTTTACGTTGTCATAAAATCACTGAGCTTTCAGTGATTGGATTGAGTAGTATTACCGTAAATGATCTCATAGGATGTTTGGGAGATTGGACGCTAGAAAATCTCCGTGTTCTGAATGTATCATTCAGCACATTTTTGAGTACTGAAAGAGTTCGTGTTGTTATAGCATTATCAAAGTTACGAAATCTTAAATGTCTAGATGTTAGCTTTACTGAGTTCAATAGTCAAGCTTTGGAAATCGTTGCTGAAGATTTGCCTTCCCTTGAAAGTTTGAACATTTCAGATACAATGGTTACGGATATAACACCTTTGAAGAAATGTAAGGATAGACTCAAGTTTTTAAACATGTACAACATAAAAATATATCCACCAAATAAATGTTTAGGTATTTTGAGCGAGCTTGTTAACTTACATCATTTGGATATTTCTGATGAAAAAGATGAAGTACTAGAACCAGAAATGAATTCTTCAGTTAGTTGTGTGTTTTCAGACTTTCTCAAAAACCCATCATGCCTGCCTCTGTTAACTTCTCTAGATATTTCTGGAAGGAATGTAGATACAGAATCATTAAAGTAAGCAAACTGGTTCATATATTTTTACTATATTTTTCAATGAGATTAATTTAAAACTGTATATGTAATTTAGTGGTTATCAGGCCAGAGAAGACACTTAGTCTTGATAAAATATTTTAATAAGATTCACAATTAACAACATGAATATATACAGCCAAGGCACAGTCGCCATGCACACACCAGTGCTATTACCGTACTGCCACATGCAGTAGTACAGAATTGTCAGTTACCAACACAGTTACAGTTCATTACATAAAAAACACAGTTAACATGATTACTATTAGTTTATACTAACATATGTGACACCCTTTCCTGAAGACATTTAATTACAAATGTAGTCATTCAGATATTCAGGTCTTTTTATCAGACGTCCTGATTTAGTTTTATTTATGGATTCCAGAGATGTGTTAGTTACCAGGGAATTATTAACATTGGTATTATAGGTTTCAGGGTCATCAGGCATATTGAGATCCCAATCAGTTTTAATTTCAAATGGAATATTTGATGGTCTCAAATGTATTCTATTTCTCACCAAAGTTTTACCTGAACTATTTTGAATAATATATGATCTAGGATTCTGACATTTGGATATTATCTTGGCCAGTTCCCAAGTCTTACGACTAAAGTTATATGTAGCCACATTATCACCAGGGTTAAAATGTTCAAGAGCACTAGTACCTCGATCATAATAACGTTTCTGTTTTACCTGTCTATTTACTAACTTTTCCTGTACATTTTTAAATATTTCTGCATCCAATAACTTATTATGAATTGGTATTTTAGTTTTTAATCTCCTACTAAACATTAGTTGTGCTGGTGATAAATTCAATCCCGAAATAGGGGTATTCCTATACTCCATTATACCAACAATCCACTCTCTATTGTCTTCGATAGCTTTTTTGATTATTGCTTTTACGATCCCAACAGCCCTTTCTGCCATTCCATTACTTTTTGGGTAACGGGGACTTGAAAAGTTATACTCAAAATCCCATTCTTTGGCAAAAGCCTTAAATTCAAAGCTATTAAACGGATTATTATCACTAACTACTATTGAAGGAACCCCATAACTAGAAAAGCAAACCTTTAATCTTTGAATGATTTCTTTTATACTTTTACTCCTTAATTTTTTTACTTCAATCCACTTAGAATAATAGCACATAACAACTAAGTAATTGGTATTTCTATATTCCATAATATCAACACCTATCTTTTCAAAAGGTCTGTGTGGAATTGAATGTGATAGAAGAGGTTCTTTAATATTGGCTCTTTGAAACATCTGACATATTTCACATTTACCTATCATTAACTCTATACTTTTAGACATACCAGGCCAAAACATGATCTCTCTAGCCCTACTTTTGCATTTTTCAACTCCAAAATGACCTTCATGGATTAATGACAACATTTCATTTCTGAGTGAGGAAGGCACAACAATTTTAGAGTCTTTAAGTAACAAACCAAAATCTATAAACAAATCATTCTTACATTTATAATACTGTCTTACATTAGCAGGAACATTTTGAATGTGATCAGGCCAACCCCTCTCACAATACTCATAGACCAATTTTAACTCAGAATCCATTTGAATGGCATTCTTAAACTGACCCAACCTTCTTTCACTTACTGGAAGTTGTTTGACAGTATGAACAATACTTAACATTTCAGGGTCATCAACTACTAAATCTTTAATGTATGCCCTAGACAGAGTATCCGCAAGATACATTTCACTACCTTTGACATATTCTATTTCAAATTGATATTTTAGTAGCTTTAATAACATTTTTTGCAACCTTGAAGAAATATTACATATTGGTTTATTTACAATTGACACAAGTGGCTTATGATCATTCTGTACAATAAATTTTTTTCCGTATACAAAGTTATGAAATTTGTTTATAGCAAATACAATAGATAGCATTTCCTTTTCTATTTGAGCATAATTTTGCTCTGTTTGTGTGAGACTTCGAGACGCATATGATACAGGGTGGCCCTCTTGAATGAGACAAGCCCCTATACCATCTTTAGAACTGTCACACTGTATAATAGTTTGTTTAGAGCTACTAAATACCCTTAAAACAGTTGACGAGCTCAATAAACTTTTAATCTGTTTAAAAGCATTCTCATGCTCCTCAAGCCAACTAAATTCTACACTATCTTTTAACAGACTCCTTAGGGGAGATGTTATGGTAGAAACATTTGGTATAAATTTGGACACGTAATTTACCATCCCCAAGAATCTCCTCACACCCCCTTTATCAGATGGAGTTTCCATTTCAGTTATTGCTCTAACATGCTGTGGATCTGCCCTAATTCCATCTTTAGATATAATCTGTCCCACATATTTAACTTCAGGTACTCTATACTGGAATTTTTCAGGATTAAATTTAATATTACAATCCTTTGCCCTTTTTAAAACCTTCGCTAAAGAAATATCATGCTCACTTTCTGTATTACCCGCTACTATTACATCATCGAAATACACTTCGACATTTTCTATGTCCTCAAATAACGTCAGATTTCTTTTCTGAAATACCTCAGGAGCTGATGCGATTCCGAATGGCATTCTCAAGAATTGGTATCTACCAAAAGGTATATTAAAAGTGCATAAATCTGCACTAGACTCATCTAAAGGCACTTGCCAAAACCCATCCTTCAAATCCAAAACAGAAAATACCTTCTTCCCTTCTAGTCTGCCTATTAACTCCTCAGCAGTAGGAATTATGTGATGTTCTCTTTTTATAGCTTTATTTAGATTTCTGGGATCCAAACAAATCCTTAAGCTCCCATTAGGTTTCTCAATCACCACTAAGCTGTTAACCCAATCTGTTGGTTTGTTTACTCTTTTCACCACTCCTTGAGATTCTAACCTTTCTAACGTTTCTCTAAGGTTCTTAGTTAATGATAAAGGTACATGCCTAGGTGGGTTTATTACAGGCTTAATTTCAAGATTCACTTCAATTCGATAAGGGTCACCTGGGAATTTACCTAAGCCACTGAAGACTTCATTATGTTTAGTTACAATATCATTTTTACTGAGTGTTTCAATTTGTTCAATTTTTCTTATTAAATTTAATCTCTGGCATGCTTTTAACCCTAATATTGGCTTAGATGATACATCAACAACAATAAATTTCAATGGAACATTCTTATACTGATTAGTAGTACAATTTAACATTAATTCACCTTCTGGTTTCAATTTGAAATTCCCATATGAAAGCAATGTTACATTAGTTTTACTCAATACACTATTTGTTGGAAGTATCATATTGCTATATACAGACATTGGCAACACATTAGTTTCAGCTCCTGTATCCAGTTTAAATTCAATTATATTATTTTCAACATTAATTTTCTGAAACCACACATTATCACACGAATTAATATTTACAAAACTATTATCAGTACTTACTTCTTGATGTGACACACTGTCTATGTATAAATCCACATTAGAGTTTTCTATGTTGTTCACACTTCTGTAATGGTTTTTCACAGTTTTACAAACAACTGCAAAATGGTGCTTTCCTTTACACTTAGCACAAAGTTTACCATAAGCTGGACAGTTATATTTCTTGTGGTCTTTTCTACACTTAGTACACCTGTATATTCTATCTTCAGCACTGTTCTTTTTGAACTTGTCCTGTCCCTTGAAAGGCTTTTCACAACTTTTCTTGATTTCCATTACTTTCGATGTTGACTTTACAGTCTCTATTTGTAGTTTGCTTTTCTCTGCTGCTCGAAGAAAATCTGCTGTTTTTTTCAAAGTCAGGTCACTTTCTCTCAAAAGTCTTTCCAGTAGAGACTTTTCTCGGATACCCAGAACTAATCTGTCTCGTATTAATCCTTCTTCTTGATCATTGAAGTTGCATGTGGACGCTAAAGTTTTCAGTTCAGTCAAGTAGTTATCAACTTGCTGACCTTCTTGCTGAGAACAGGAAAAAAACTTAAATCTCTCAAAGACCTCATTTTTCCTTGGAACACAGTAGTTCGTGAAACATTCCATAACATCTGCAAATTTTTCTTTGCTCTTTTCATCTTCTGGCTTAAAGGTGTTGAATATTTCTGTTCCTTCATCACCCAAAAGATTAAGCAAAATAGCTATTTTCACTGAATCAGGCTTTTGGTCTTTCTCTGAGGCAATGAGATAGTTATTAAATTTTTGTGTCCACTTACTCCAAGTTTCAGCTAAATTGCTGCACGTGAAATTGATTGCACCTGGAGGTCGAAATGTCTCCATTTTCTTTTTCCTTTTTATGATGATGATCACAAAGTTCAGAGGAGGCTCACTACAAATTTCTCACTCAGAGAGCATGCACATGGAAGACAACAGCAATCTTCTTGCATCAGGATAAATTTAATTACGGGGTACGAAAAATTCTGGACTGGGAAATATCGTCTTTAAATAGAGATCGTCGTTAAGTAGAGCGTCGTTAAACAGAGAGCCAACTGTATAATATTATAAAATTAATTAATGATTGGGATAAGAAGAGCTAGTTTATGTTATTTACTTTTATCTGTTTATGAAAGCATTTGTATACACATATGCATCTATCAACTCTATATGTTCATTTTCAGAAAATTTTTGTTTTGTTGTCAAAGTTTAGATATTATAAGAAAGTTTTCAGATATCATGAAAACAAAAGAAAAATATTACCTAAGTGCAGTTTGAAAAAATTTCATTTTAATTTTTATTAGGTGAAAGCAGTATTTTAACAGTTTTTAATTTTTAGCTTTTGCATGGTATTTTGCTAGATTTAACATAACTTATTAAAATATATACTAACTAAGGATGCATTTACTACAAAAAGTGGGATAGAATGTACTCCCTCCTCACAGGAGAAAAATCAAAGAGAATAGTTAAGTAATAGAAAAGAGTAATTACACAGAAAATTTTCACGAATCCCCATTGTGGACATGATATTTTTTCATCTAAATAATTATTCTGGTTGCATATCTATTTGTTTATATAAGTTTATGCAGATATATAATTATGTTGATAATCATGTGGATATATATCCCATATAATATATAGTTTAACTGAAAACATTTTGACATAAATAATCTGTTAAATAGTGAACGACAGTTTCATAAACAAGAGTTTCTTTAATTAAGAGAAAAATTATAAGAATCTTGTTTTGTTCAGTTAACTACTATTTATCCTTAGGAGCCTGCTTTAGTTTATGATTTATATATGTTCATTTGTGAATATTTCTGTGATTAATTTCTGAACAATTCTTTTATAATGTTATTTATTTTGATTTTTCAAAATTCAAGTCATGTCATTTACTTCAATATTTTACATTTCTTCCCTAGAGAATTTCTTAGAAATCATCCGCAGATGAAATATCTAGGTTTATTAGAAGTACAAGCTTGTCAGGATGATATGTTTTGTAAACCAACAGATCCATTGTTTAACCGTAAACTTATAGTAAGTATTAAGTATTCTAACTATTATTACCAGTATTAATTTTGCACTGTCTGTTAAGCATTAGTGTTACATCTAGCCTTTTGTCATAGTGATCATCTGGTTTTCTGCAATTAACAAAAATGTTTTGACCTTAAAAGTAAATAAAAATTAAATAGTTTGTCTTATATTGATAATGTAAACCATTTGTGTGTTATTATTTTTCAATAATTTTTTTTATGAAAGTTAAAAAAATAATAATAACTGCATACAACAATCATTAAAACAATGGTTCTGAACTCTTTTTGCCATCAATTAATCTTGACCATTAGTGGTATACCATTAATCTAACAGAAAAAAGGAAAAAGCAAACTCCCTTTTTTTATATATGCTTTGCTTTTTATTGTTAAAATTACTTCTAAAGAATTATTCTAATAATACAACACAGTTAATTATTTTATTGGCTATATTTAAACCAAATACTTTTATATAATACCTATTAAAAAGCAAAATTTCATAAGAAACCTACCAAAACACTAAATTAACCCCTCAGATCACAAGAGCATGGAGATATAAACTGAACTGTAAAAGCTGCCAATCTAAAGTGCACATTTGAGTGTAACATCTCCTGGTTTTCAAAGGGGAAAAAAAGCAGCAGTTCCTTTGGTGAAATATTTTGATAAGGTCAACTCAAATTATCAGTGTTTTGTGTATTTTATGTGGGTGAGAAAAACTATAGTATATTTCTTAAATACCTGTATGTATACCTGTATGTCTTCTAATAGGAGTATTTAACTTGTGATCTGCAGGTTACAGGTAATGATAAAAGGGCTCACAGAATCACAGGTTAAATATATTTGTAGGACTTCCTGTATGAATATATGTCTTCCAATCTATTACATGTTTCAATTTAAAAGTCAAAAATTATCTTTGAGAATGCTTAAATACTTATAGACCAAGAATATAGGAGTCATGAGCTATACAAGAGAGCTGTAAAATGAAAATTACAATGATTTCCTTTCACCCATATTTATGTAAATTTACCATTACTCTTGTGTATTAAAATTGCATTCTGTTATCTTATGGTTTAGCAAGTCATACTAATTAAATATAAGGTATAACCTTTTATTTTTTATTAGGTGATAATTGTTGCATCTGGGAATGAGAAAAAATTTTAAACTAGAATTAACACAAATTACGTAATAGGCTTACAAAGGTGTCAAAATCAAGTTTCTCATCAAGGCTAAATTCATCTCTGATGTTATACATTGTATTGTAAATGAATTTTTCTTGTGATGAAAATGTAGTATAGCTTAACACTAATGTACATGCTAAATTATGAATTGGTTAAAGCCCATGTAAACATGCTTTTGACAATTCACTTGTATCATGTGCAGTTTGCATAATCTTATGACTTCTCTGGTGTAGTCCTTTTATGTGGAAAGTTAGGTGCTCCTATCCTGAAATACCTTGTGAAAGGTGATTTGAGCATCAATATCCTTATGCAATTATCTTAAAAATACTTAATATATTTGTCTATCGTGACTGATAATTGTTTTTCCACTTCAAAAAATCAATTCATCAATTGTTAAAAGGTTCAAAAATAGCGCAATCAAGGCAATAAAAAAAATGTATTCTAACAAAAGTAAAGAATGTTATTAATTACTTTTGCTCTTAATTTGATTTGCTATATGTATTTAACAGTGGGTAAGTTTTTAAAATGTATTTCATTCTTATTAACAATTGTCTGTTGTAAGAATGTGATACTATGTTTGATTTGTCAAGCTGTTTTGTTGCTATCTTTCAATAACATAACGTTTTATTTTTAATATATAACATGTCCAGAGACAGTTGCTTAATTATTGAAATGAATAATACATAAATGATTTTGTATTAAATACTCTCTAAAACTGTTTCATTAGCTAATAAGTTAAAGTTAAGTTTGTTTGATAATCTGTAATAGTTTTCATGATTTTTGTTCTAGCACAATTTGCATAGACTTTTCTTTAATAATTTTTATCTTATAATAGTTCTTATCATTTATTACATATTGATTAATAATGCCATTCATAACTTTTGATAAAATATTTTCATTCCCGTTACCTTGTAAATAATCTGTCACAGTGTTTGGGAAGCTTCTATAAGGTTACCATTTTTTTTAAAAATATGATGATATTGTATCTGAGACAAAAAATACATATCAAGACCTCCATTATTAAAATGTAACATTATGCATACAAGAATATAAATTTTTAAAAAATTCTAAAACTGTTTTTAAAGAATATATGTGAAAAAGAATTATTTTTTAATTTCTGTAATTTTAATGTGTTTTTGCTAGCTGATTCTTTTAAAAGTAGTGATGAATTCTTCAGTCTGAAATTGATAAATTGTTATATAAGTTTCAGCTACTTATAACAAAAACTTAAGAATTACTACTTATTTTCAAAACTTTAAATCATCTTTAATTGTTAAGTTATAATTTTTATGTTTAAAAAAAATGTTAATTTATTGCTCTGGGGAGGCAGTAGTATAGCAGTGTCTATTCTTCTTTTCTTCTTATACTTTAATTTATAAATCCCCAGATAACTTACCTTGAGCCTGTAAAAGTCTTCTGTGATAATTTTTTATTATATATGAAACATTAAATCATGTAGCCTCCTTAATTTCTAGGAGTAATATTTACATCTTAATAATGTTAATGTAATGGGCAGTATTATAAAATTTTTAGGCTATTTATTTTTAATTTTCCAAAAACATGAATGTTAATTATTTTAGATTATAAAACTTGGGCATTGTTTACTTCTGCAGAATTCTGCAATTAGGTTTTTAGCTTAGACTTATTGTATTGGAAATGGGTTATTATACAAATATGTAGGTTTGAATTATACATATTTTATTTCGACTTTTCACTAAATTTATCCAACATCACAGCTTACTCAAATATTATTGTTGTAAAATGTATTTAAAAAATAGCTTATAATGAACCTCCTGTGTAAACTTCTTTTGCTTTAGTTTGTAAAGATATTTTGTTTGAACATTTTAGAGAATTTAAATATATTATGCATTATTAGGTTGCAGGTTATGCAACTGAAGAACAAATTTTAGAATCCCTTCGAAGATATATGCACAGAGAAATTTATCCTCAGAAATGTCTTTGCTATTTGTATTCATATATACAGAATCTTGCAGAAGTACGTTTGGACATAATAAAAGTAAGTAATATTTATGTTCTGTAATGAATTTCAACATTTTCAAATATTTTATGCCCTGATCTTTTAATGTTGTAAAATGTGTATTTAAACTTATGTTAGACAGCCAATAGTGAATGAAAAGTATTTTATATAATGATGAAGTACATTTTAGAGCTTTTATTATTAGTAATTGTTAATATTTTCTACTGCACTTAAATTTTATATTTTTATTAAGTCGTGGGTTTTGATTTAAAAAAGACTAAATTATTTAATTAGGCTTTCAGAAGTGAGAGAATCTATTTGAGCTGTTTGTAAGGGTTTGGACAGTTGACTTGACGATGTAAACATTGCAAATTTAGTTGGTGCCAGAGATTTGTAACATGTATGCATAGCAATCTTGCCAGATCCCTATTATCTAATATCACCTTACCCTTGCCAAATACCCTTGTTATATTATACCTTTATATCTATACTTTTGATAAAACATACATCCTTCTTTCTTTAAAATATCTACTTTGTATAAACACTTACATTATTTATCTGTATCAAGTGATTTTTCCCCCCACATTCAGCTGTAGTTTAAGTATTGTTTCACATAATTATTGATTATTGCTTTTTATTAATGCTTTATTATTAATTGTCATATTGATTATAAGAAAGGATAAAATTATTTATTTTTTTAAACAAGCACTTCTGCTAATTGTGTAACATATGAGATTATTATATATTTAATTATTTATTTTTTTATAAATTGAAAGTCGTATATAATATACTGAATTCTGAAGTTTGTAAAAAATTCAAAAAGGAAAGAAAATTGTGAAGAGAAAAACTGAATGTTAGAAGATAAAAAATTCTGGCTGTGCAGTATTTTAAATTTATGAAATCAGAAATTAAATGAAATATTTTGTAATGCCCATCAGACTGGTCTTGTCTAAAATAATATTTCTACTTGCATTGTAAAATTAAAACATAAACAGAGTCAGCTTCATTTTAAGTTATTATACAGTTACTTATATGAAAAAAGAAATGTACTTTAGTGTAACATTGCGTAACTCAAAAGAAACAAATTTTTTATTACCATGACTGAAATTTATTTTAATATTTTTTCAGCTTGTTCTCCAGTGCATGAAAACTTCACCTCATCTTTTAAGAATTCAGATGGCTGCTACAGCTTGTTTATATAATTTAACTAGGGGTGCATTAAGTACAAAAATTCATACTAAATGGCTCAAACAAATAGTTGATCTTACCTTAATTTCAATGGAAAATTTCCCTAAACAACCACAGGTAAGTTATGTAGATTTGCTAAACAAGTTATTGAATAAAAAACAATTATAAACAATTATTCATAAAAATCACTTAAAAATCAATATGGTTTTCATACCATTGTAGTATAACATTAATTTACTTTCATAAAATTTTATTGTCATGTTATAAAAGGCTTTCAAAAACAAGTAGCTAGTTTTTTTTTATCAAAAGTATTGATTTTTGGTGTGTGTAAGAAAGAAATTTAAATAATAGTTCAGAAAGCACAGTGAATATGCTTGAAATTCAGCCCCCCCCCCACACACACACATACATGTTTAGGGGAGAGGTTTTAGGGTTGCAGAACTTTCATAGAAGGGAAAAATCAATGTCTATTAGTAGGCCTTAACTCTTAATACTATTTATTGTCCTCAATTTTGTATTAACTGTTTACTATACCTCTTAAAAACAACAATATTTATCTTGCACAATAAAGTCAGACAGTACACTTTACTGTTATAACTGCTTTATAAATTAAAATCAGTATCATTTTGGGTGTGATATACACTAACTTATAACACTAACTTACTGGCTAATTGCATGTGAGAGAATACAGCACTTAATACAAAACAGGTACAGTATTATTATAATGGTAAACTACTAGTTTACTTTACAGATTTACTTAACAGTGCTCAGTAATGTGTTTTACAAATTTCATAGTTATAAATAGCAGAGTAGTCTATAATACACTCCTGTGCTACAGTAAATTCGTATTTAATATTGACGGTGAGCTTGAAAAAAAATCAAATCTTCTAGGTTAAAACTTTGAAAAGTTATGATTGATTATATTTAAATTTTTTTTCTAATGCACTGAATGTTTGAAGATTGAAATGGAACTATTAACTTCTATTACGACTAAAGCTGCATTTTTTTCTTTTTTCTTTATATGATGTATTAATTAAGGAAATAATTTTATTTTCATACAAATCTTAATTTTTACTTGAGGATTAGAACTTAATTTTTATTTGAGCAAAACAAACAAAAATTTTAGTTTTTTAGATTTTGAATTTTTCTATTCCCAGGTGTACCAAATTTTGAATTTAAAATCAGTACATTGTAAAATCTTGACTATCCAAAATGTGTCCTGCAGAAGTATTTTCAGGTTACTGGAAATATATTTTAATTAGAATTGGTCAAAGTTTTGAATTTAAAATCAGTATATTATAGAATCATGATTATCTGGAAAGTATTGGACCAAAGCATTTTCAGATTACTGCTAACATCCTTTTTGAAAGAACATAAGAACCTCCCTTTTTTAACAAATTATTAGATTATTATTTGATTTATTATTGTTCTTAAATTTTCACCCATTGAAAGTGTGCTAACTTCCTTTTTGAAAGAAAATAAGAATGCCTTTTTGAATGAATTATTAGATTATTATTAGATTTATTATTGTTATTTGATTTTATCCCATTGAAAGTGTGGTATTAGAGCAGGGGTGTCAAACTCAAAGGCTGCCTTGGGCCAAACAAACAAAGTTTAACTATAGGTGGGCTGCAAAAAAAATCAATATTAATAAAAACGTAGGTTTATTTGACCTAATTACAGAATATTCAACATAAATATATGCATTTTGTTTAATAATAGCAAAAAAGAGTATCATTAAAAAACATTTAGCGAATTCTTCCTATCTTATTATGATTCTGCATCGGTTATTTTATTATATATTATTGTGTGCCAATATATTGGCCGGGCCGCAAAAATGTTCGTCGCGGGCCGCGAGTTTGACATCCCTGTATTAGAGTGATTTTTTCCCTTTTGTTTTGACGTGTTACAAGTAGATTATATATTTAAATTTCTGGTTAAACTGTTTGATTTTTAAATTAATTTCAGTTAAATTAAACATATATCAGTGAAATTAAACATATAATCTTTAATGTAAACATGTGTTGTCTGTATAAACGTTTAGGAATTAAATATGATTACCAAGTATTATTATTGTGTGAAGTATAAATATGTCTAAAATTCTTTGGAAATATTTCAGCTACAAAAGAATTCTTTGTTAACTCTGTGTAGTGACAGAATGCTGCAGGATGTTGTGAGTATTTCATTATTAGCCTTATGTAAAGTGCCTTATGTATATGTTATTTGGTTTATGTAAAGATATGTTGAATCTATATATATAAAAGAGCTTGTTTGTTTGTCCGCTATAGAATCATAGACTGTTTCACCCACCGGGACCAAATTCGGCACAGTTAATGTTTATGACCCGAGAAACTTAAATCAGGAAAAGCGAAATTTGGGGCTCAATTAGTTTTTTTTTAAAATTAATTTTTTAATGATTTTTGTGCCCCTAAGCGCACCTCTTAAATATGGATACAGCCCCTTCACCATAACCAGTCTAATTCGATACGCGGGGGAAAAGAGGTTTGTTCTGAGGGGTGGTTTGAGAGTTGGTCTGGGGGTGATGGGGGGGGGGCGAAGTGTTTATTTTGCAGGGGGTGCAGCCCAGCATTTTTTTGATGGAATGCATGAAAAATTTCATATCTATATATCTACCCAGGCAATAATGCTAGTTTATATTAAATATATAATAGCTTAAAAATATCTGTTATAAGAAATGATGTTTCATATTTTTGATTAAAGTATCTTTTTGTTTTATTTCAGTAAATAATCATTAAATTTAAAATTTTTGGGAAGTCAGTTAAAAAAAATTAATTAAAAATAGTATTTTGAAATAGAGTTGGAAATTATTCATGATATGTAATGTTTAATGCATATCCTCAATAATTATACATATTTGCATTTTTTTAATAAATCAATTTCCAAGGTTTTTTTTTTATTATTATTAAAACTCAAAGTATGTTGGGGCATGTAATGTGCTGAATTCTTAATTCGGATTTTATAATTAAAATGCTTCACAAAATATATGTATGATAATTATATATATATTATATATATATATATATATATATATATAAATTTTTCCATAACTTTTTCTCATATTTAACATTTATGTGACATTAAAGATGTTTCTAGCATATGTTAAAAAATTAATAATTTTTTGTATGATTTCTGTATTGTATGTTTTTCTGTTTGATTGCTATTACCTCTTTAATTATATTTATTGTATACTGAATGAAAATTAATGTTATTGATAAAAATGCATATAAGCAAAAAAATGGCTAAGTCTGGTGGCATTATTTCTTCATACTTAGAAACAATAGTACTAACGAACAAAAAAAAATTTGTTTCTGATTAGTTTAATTTACAATATTATTTTGTAGATTAATGCTGCAGCATGCTCCTTATTTCAGCAGTTGATTATTCATCGAAGTTATATGTTCTTGCATGCACTAATTTTCTCAGCCTGATATTTGTTTTCTATTCAGATATGCATACATGCAGATATATGTGTACACATGCATGTATGTAAAATAATGAAAATGATATTTAAATTTGGAATTTTCACAATTGTGTACTTTAGTTGAAGTATTAAACTAACAACTATAAGCTTAAAATTTGTTGCTGAGAGGATTGGATATTTGGCTTTAACAAAAAGTTTTTCTTATCAAAATTAGCATTAAAAAATGTATGTTTTTGTATGACCATGTGCCTGAAACTCCTACATTTTTGTAGTACATTATAGGTTAATTATTATTTAGTGAAATATATAATGAAACCCAGATCAGTGATATTCGTTGATGTTTTAGGATTATTTTGTTAAGCAAAAGAATTGAAATAAAATGACAATTTAAAATACCAATTGAAAATTAAAGTCATTTTGTTTAGAAATAATTTTTATTTTGCTCCATAATAATATATAAATGGCCTGAATTAAAGTGAACTAACTGAAAATTTAGGAGATTTTATTGGGAAATTATCTCTGTTTAGTACCATAACATTTTAAGTAGCCTATATTCAAATAGAGTAATGTGGAATGGTTTTACCATCCCATTCATCTTTTTATGTTTTCCATATTTTTTTAATTCTTTTTTTGTCTTCAGTGAGGACATTGACTTCCGTGGGAAATTATTTGTGTATAAATAATTTATATGTACTGTAGTTCTTGCTTTAATTGTGTAATGGTATAAGTTGTATTACATCTTTTTATTACTTAATTGTAATTTTTTTTAGATTAAACAACACTTTTTAGAGAAATTATGCTCTTTTTCTTTCTTACAGACATTCAATAGATATCATTGTGCTGAATTAGTTATGAATTCTCTTTTGGCATTTGAGGATCCTGCAATGAATCGAATGTCTGTTGCAATATGTTCAATATTAACTGCAAGGGTAAATGAAAATTATTTTATTTCATACTTCATATTGTTTGTAGTAATTAATTTTTAAATCATTGAAATTTTAAATATTTGTATAATTTTATTTATTTTTCTTTTTAAATTTCATGATTGTAGGTTGTTTGTCTCAAATTTTTGGGTTAGAAGTTTGCTTATAAATGTGAAATTTTAGATTTTTAGACTGATCTATGTATGCAAGATTGAGAGTGAACAAAAACGTAAATTTTGAGAAGATTTTTAAAATATAAATACATTGAAGCATTTGGTTGACTAAACAGTGAATAACAAATCATCAAAAAAATTATGAATTTAATTTATTTTTAATAGGTTTGTGAACTAGTCTAACTCTATGGAATTAGTTACAAAGACCCTAAATTAACTACTTATTATGCAGGACTGCATGAAGTGACTATACATTTTTGGCCAATTGTCAGATGTCTTTATTGGTGGGTCTGATTAAATTGTAAATTAGTATAATGTAAAAAAATTTGTATTTTGTGCTCAGGATGAAATAATTGTCAAATGAGTTACATAATTAACTCAAGTTTATATATATATGTTTTAAGTTTTAATGAGGAACTGTAATCTGAAATTGAAAAAAAAAGTTTTGCTTTATATTTCTACATATACTCATTTAGATAACTACAGCTGAAACTTCAATTCTGGGTGCCAAAGAAGCATACATGAAAAGATTGTTAAACATTGTGAAGACAAAATCTGAGCAAAGAGATATTGACATAATGATGAAGTTCACTTTAAGTGCTCTATGGAATTTAAGTGGTAGGTTAAAAATCTAATTAATATATTTTTCTGTGTAGATTTACTCTTCAGTACTTTCTGTTGGACTGTTCCTTTGTGTGAAACTGTGTAAGGTGACTCATTTCTCAGTGATTCAAGCTTGAATATTAGTCTTTGATTGCAAGTGATTTTTTAGCTGTTTCTTTATGTTAATTAATACATAATTTATACTTTTACATCATTTGTACTTCCTGCCCATGAATACATAAATGAGAGAAAACCTGAAAAAGGTTCTGTCATTTTTAATTTTTAAAATTTTTGTTGTTGTTTTTTGTTCTCCAGGGTGCTAAAAATTTCTGGAAATTGACTAGAATTTACTGAAATTCCTTAACTTTTGAATCTGGAATTAAGGAGTTTTTGTAACTTATCTTGGCAGGGAAGGAAAATATTTTCATTTATTCAAATTTTAAGTGAGAAATCTGTCTTCATAGTCAGACTAAATAACTCTAAACAAAAGTTATAGCCATGTCATCACTATTAAGGATGGAAGGAGTTGTGCGTATTTGTTACAAAATTCTTTTAAAATACCATGCTGTTTTCTCCTGTTTTCTTGGGAGAGGGAGAAGGCTGGTATTATGAAGGTCCTAGGAAGGTAATTTTTCTGATCTGTAGTTGTGACTGAAATTTCTAATGTTGTACATGTGTAATAAGGCAATGTGTGTGCCCATAGTGTACTTCTGATGTGATTAAAATATTAAGAGAGCAATGAAAACATCTCTTTGAATCAATTTGGCTAACAATGCAAGAAATTCCTGTGCCATACTGAATAGCAGTACTAATTGAAAATGAGACAAGTTTTTATAGTGGTATGTAGTACTTCATAAAGTTGTAATTGTAAGAATTATTAAAAGTATTGATTTGAAGTATAGAATTTCAAATCAATAGTTTGAAGTTTTAAACTTCAAATCAATAGAATTAAAATAAGGCTCTTAGCACAGAAAAATCTTTGTAAAATTATGTCAGTGTAAAATATTTTTATTAATGCATATTTAATAACTGGCAATAAATCACTTGAAATTTTAGTCAGTATAATTCATTTTTGTCATTGTTATGGTTAAAGAATTTGAGGATGTTAGGAACTGTAAAAGTTCAGAATATATGTTTTTGTTGTGAGTATGTTGTTTAGAATGATTAACGCAATGGGCACTCGGTACCATTTCGCCGTTTGAAGAATGAATACCCATCATAACATTTAAGCCCGTAAAGTGGATAAGATTATTTTCATTGCAACCCAAAAAAACAAAACAAAATGGTGATAAATGTCAAGAAACATAACGCAAAACTGAGTCAACAATAAAAATGGAGGCAAGAACTATTTATTAAATTATCTTATATGCAGTATACTATCCAAATTTACATTGCCTCTTAGGTCTCTCATTGTATTTCACATTTTCGATAGTTGCCAATTTAAACACGTTCCGTATGAACCTAATTCCAAAACAAATTAGCAGTGAGTAACTTTACCCACATAAAAATATAAATATATAAATATGTACCTTAGTATCACACAGTTACAAATAGGCTGGCTGGCGCTTAAATTACAATCTTAGAAGGAGCTCCACGAATAAAAAAATCTTAAAAAAAAACTTACCACAGCGCTGCAGGTTAAACTAAAAAAATATGAAACAGGAAAGCAAAGGCAAGATAGTAAAGCCCCTGGAATAGAAAGAGGGGATATAAAATGAGGACTGTTCCCATGTTGAAGTTGGCCATCTCTTCCTTCAAAAAGTTTCAAGAGTTCCAACGGAGCGGAGATAGGCGTCGGGTAGGTAGAAGACAGGGTCAACCCCCTGTGATGAGCGCCGAAAAACAGAATAACTTTTTTCCTTCAGAATCGAAACGACGAACAGCCGTGCCTTCTCTCCTCAAAAAACCCGCGGCCCGGGAGCCCCTGGCTCGGGTTAAATAGTGCTACCTGGCGCCGTTGTTTCAAAACGCCAAACCACCTCAGACGCACCGAAATCACTTCATATCACACTGTTGGTTCGTGTATTAATTTTTTCTTGCATCAATTTCGTTACTTCAGCACGCTTTAATTTCAAACATAATTGGCGCTACCACTTGCGCCGCTGACGCACTGTATTCATGCGCGCCGGTGAAATCAGTAAAGGCGCCGCAAAAATTCCTTTTGCCTGCGAAAAACATCGCTGGCCCCGTCCGTCGCGCCCCTCGAAAACTGCAAGGCCAGGAGGTATCAGGTTACGGCACGGGAACAGATAAGGAAGCTTTTCTAAAGACAGATATTTTTACCAGGGCCAGAAAAAAAAGAGTCAGAGAGAATATAATTACTTTTTACACTTTTACATTTTACTCTTTAAACCAGCCAACCATATTTCCTTTTCCCTACGCCACCAGCTTACAATAATTAATTTACATTCCTTGGCATTAACAATTATACTTGGCATTTACACAAATTAATTAACTACACACACATCATTATGGCTAAAACCTAACAGAGCAATTAGCATAACAATATCCCCCTTGAACGAAAAAAAAAAAATAAACGCAGGGAAATTTTTTTTCAACCCGCACGAGTCAAACAAAAACATAAGGAAAATACCCGAGAGCGAACAGCATCCCCGGAACTGGACGCCGAGCGCTGACAACACACCTGCCCCCGCTGCGGAGTGTGAGTCCCCTGGCAAACTACTCTAGCGAACAGCCGTGCGTCTACGACTGCCAACCCCTGAGAGTGCGAAAAATCTCGCAACCTAAAACTCAAATTAACTGGCAAAGCAAAACGAAAACTACACGGAGAGAAAGTGTTATGCTAATTGTTACATGCCAAAAAAAATTACAACAATAGATTTGCGTCACAAAAACTAGCACTGTTATAAACTAAAATCTACAAAAAAATTACGCTTGGTACACCTGCACTTTTATCTAGCGATCAGAGACACAATTTCAATTCAAACAGAAGGTAAACAGCAATATTAGCTACAAAAAGAATTACACACACAATATACTTAAAGTTGCAAGCAAGTGTTCTCAAAACAACAAAATGACCACCCTGGCAAAAAAAAAACTCGCACCAGCCTCTCTGTAGCCGGGAACCTCTGTGCCAAGTCGACTTTGTACTACTTTGCCTAACACAGGCAACTACATTGAACATAGACTTGGTTCACACACAAAAAAAATACAGTATACTTTGCTCGTATAATACGCAAGAAAACGCAACACAAAAACATATGTTACCACAAGGTGTAAACGAAGATCGTCCGTAGACGCTTAACAAAAACAAAAAAATACCCCTCCAACATCTTTCTCTCTTGGGAATAGCGTGGAGTGTAGGAGACAAAATCGGGGGTCACTTTACATGCTGGGATAACATTGGCAAGCATGCATTTGCCGTACAATAGGTTGACAACTAAAGAGTTGTGCAGCACTTCCCATAACAGGGGATAGGTCGAGACATCTTCTCTGAAGAGTTACAATACCACATATAATAAAGTCCACCAGACCTCTGGCTTGAACAGGCCAACATTGCCGCACTACAGTTGCCACGGGTGATATTTCATGAAGGCCTGTTACACCCGGAAACAGTTTTTTTTTTTCTTTCGTTGGTTGTGGAAGCCATAATGCAATATTCGACCACAAACCAAAAACAAATATAAATACACTATTAAACATGATACAAAAAAATTAACTTGGCCGACTACCAAGTGCTAACACCTTGACCTGTGGTAACATACAAAAATTACACTATTACACTAAAAAAAAACTGGAGAATAGAACTTACATGAACATGCGGTCGTTATATTATTATGCTTGAAAACACCGCAAGAGCTTAGTCTGAAGAAGGTTTCTGCCTAGCCTGCGACCTGGTAACCATCCTAGAAGGGGGGAAGTTATCCCACCTTGAACTCCCCACTGGCGTTTGCTGCGTTGAACCCTGCTGGCGCTGTGCGTCATCAGAAGCAACCCTGGGTGCGTCCCTTGGCACATTATCCCGACCCCTGCTCGCTCTGACCGCTCGACTCTGCCCCATCCTAGCAGAATTCACATAAACTCGCGTCTTACGCTTAGGCAACCTAGGAGCAGCACTTAAAATTATTTCGTCACTACCCTGGGGCTGGGTCTCCTTACCGTCAGCTGGCACATCAATCTCCTCTGGCTCCGGCCACGCAGGAAAAATCTTTCTATCTGGGACTCTAGATAACCTATCTACATGAACAAGCTCCTCGTGGGAAGTATCTGCGACTAACTGTATTTTAAAGTTAACATTTGAGGTCTGCGCAACTACTCGAAAAGGGCCTTTATTACATTTTGAAAACTTTTTGCACAAGCCTGGCTTAATTGCTGGGGAAAAAAGCATAACCAAATCACCAATTTTAATTTTCTTATCTATAGCGAATTTCTTTCTGTAATTTTCCTGTGATTTGGCTGAGGTTTCCAAATGGGATTTTACAAGTTTAAAGGTACTTTGAAGGGCGGGAACTAAATTTTGACAAAAGGAGGGAGCATCATTATAGTTAATTTTACTTTCCCCTGCTAGAATATTATAAGGGAGACGCAGATCTCGACCATAAGTTACGAAAGATGGGGTCTCTTTGGTGGATAAATGTACCGCAGAACGAATAGATAACAGGGCAAATTTTAATTTTACATCCCAGTCTGTGTGGCTGCTATTTACTAAATGTGCTAAGGCTGAGGAGATTGTGGCATGCTGTCGCTCCACCTTCGCGTTCCCGGCTGGATGGTACGCAGAAGTAGCAATGTGACGTATCTGGAATTGATTATATACGTTTGAGATGGCCTCTCCAATTAAATTTCGCCCCCTATCCGTGATTAGCGTCTTGGGGCACCCGTGACGAGAAATAAAGTCAACGAGCGTCTCCGCTATTGCGTCGGATGTTAAGTTAGCAACCGGGTAAGCCTCGGGCCACTTGGAAAACGCGCATACGTAAGCCACTATATATTTATTCCCCTGCTCCGTCTGTGGATAAGGCCCTGAAATATCTAAATGCACAGTTTGCATGGGAGCGTCCGGAATCTTTGCTCTTTGCAACTCAGCTAACCCCCCTGGTTTATGTGCCCGCTTCTCAAGGCACTGCATACAAGAGCTCACAAGATTTTTAACATGGGCACCTAACCCTGGGCAAAAAAAATACTGTTTTAAACGCTGGTAAGTTTTATAGTGACCCATATGACAGGCAATTAACGACTCGTGGGCTAAAGAAAAAACTTTGTTTAAAAGACTAATGGGGAGAACAACCTTTTCTTGGGAATCCCTCCTGGATTTTCCCCTTAAATCAATACAACTTAACACTTTATCATTATTTACATAAAATTTTATATACTCAGGCTTAATATTTACATTCTTTTCTAATAAATTTACAATTTTCTTACAAAAAGGGTCCTTCTTCTGGGCTGCCCTAAGTTCAATTAAAAAATTCTCCATCATGACTTCAAAGGAAACCTCCTCTTTAGAAATAGTATAGCACTGTTCGCTGTCTATAGGATCCTGGATAACGTTTACCTCCTCCTGGATTTCAAAATTAACATAACGGGAAAGAAAATCTGCCGTGGAGTTACATTTACCTTTAATGAATCGCGTTTCAAAGTTAAAATCTGCTAAGGAACATAACCAACGGGCGATACGGGATGTGGGGTCTTTAAGTTTAAGGGCATGGGTTAGAGCAGCATGGTCAGTAAACAAAATAAATTTAGTGTTGAACAGATAGCATTTAAAGTAATTAACTGCCCACACTACCGCTAGCAGCTCTCTCTCAGTTGCGGAATAACGCGTTTCAACGTCTTTTAACTTTCTGCTTGCAAAGGCTACAGGGCGTGGAAAATTATCATCGTCCAACTGCGCCAAAACTGCACCGGAGGCATAGCCTGATGAATCGGTATAAACAATGAAGGGCTTACTTAAATCAGGGAGTTTTAAAGTTGGGATCGCTGCAAGACCGGCACTTAAATCATCAAACTCGGCTTGCGCTTCCCTAGACCACAAAAATTTACCTTTATCTTTAGTTAGATTGGTTAAGTGGAGGGCCCGTTTAGAGAAGTCGGGCAAAAATTTTCTATAAAAATTGAGGGTACCTAAAAAACTTCGGACTTGCTTACGAGAAGAGGGAATTTTAAAATTTTTAATTACTTTAACGTTCTTATCCATGGGAGAAATCTGCCCATTTTTAACTTTAAATCCCAGGAAAGTAATTTCAGTTTTAAAAAAGGAACACTTGCTAGGCTTTAATTTTAAATTATGCTGCCTTAAACGGTCAAAAACCAACTGCAACTTACTGAAATGAGACGGAATATCCTTAGAAGCAATAGCAATGTCGTCAATATAAATCTGAATGGAGAGGTCACTCAGGTCTCCTAACACTACATTCATCAATCTTTGGAACGCGTTGGGACTCGTCGCAAGTCCAAAAGGACTACGGGTAAAATTAAAAAGACCTTTATGGGTCGAGATTGCTAACTTGTACTGATCCTCTTCTTTAATTACTTGCTGGAAGAAACCTGAGGTCAGATCAAGCGTAGAAAAATACTTGGCACCTGCCAAAGAGTCTATTGTTTCATTTATATTTGGAATTGGAAAAGAGTCTTTGATTAGCTTCTTATTTAATTTTCTAAAGTCAACAGCAAGACGATACCCACCATCAGCTTTTTTTATTAACATAACGGGGGCCGAAAAGTCAGAGTTAGATGGCACTAAAATTCCACTTTCTAACAAAATATTCAATTGCTCATTCATCTCATTTCGGAGATGATATGGCACTCTATACGGTTTAGATTTAACAGGCTCATCATCAGTTAAATTAATATCATGCGGAACAGTAGTACAACCGGGAAGCTCTAAAACAGAAGCAGCGAAGATGTCAGAATTTTGATTTAAAAAATTTTGCACTTTGAGTTTTAATTGAGGAGATAAATGATTAAGTTCAAAAGTAGTATCCCAAGTTAAGTCGGCATGATCTAGAGTAGCAATCTCACCTTGGTCTACATAGTTTACCGAAGAAAAATCATTAAGCTTAAAAAGAGGCTCCACAAAACCTAACTCGGAACCTTTATTTACATGGACGTGGCTCGTACCAAAATTTGCTAGGCGTACAAAAAGGGATTTTTCCGCATTTTTGCAAATGGCATTAGCAACCAAAACGTCCGAAATATGCGCACTCGGCGTGATTAAAATTAAGTCAGAATTAGAAGGAAGCGGCGATTTAACGCATGCCGGAACAACAACCTGCTCCCCTGGGTTTAATATAACCTTACATTTCGAAAAAACCTTGATTTTTGGTGACATCTCTATTTTTGCATTAACAGCGTTAACCTCCGTTACCTCTCTATCAACGGCGACACTAAAGGGAATAAAGGTGAAATCCGGGCACACAATCATACTCTCCTTAAAATCAATATTTATGTTATATTTAGCAAGGAAAGGAATCCCCAAAATGAGGTCAAAATGACTGGATATGGAACCGTGAATAATATTAAAATTTTCGCAACATCGAAAATTTGCAAATTCAAAATACAACTCACATTGCGACTCAATCTGTAATGAATTACCCGAAACGGTTCTAAGGGGAATGCTGCACTCCGACCCACTCAAAATTTTAAAATGCTGAACTTGCTTCTTGCCAATTAAATTTACAGAGCTACCCGAATCTAAAAGAGCAATCAAAATCTTATCTTGGGCAACAATCTCTACGATTGGCCAATTTAAAGCCTTTGCGCCCGCTGTGTTTGAATAATTCTCGGCATACCGCCAGTTTGAAGGCCCCATAATACCACTAGGCTGGCTTCCTAACGAGGGCTGTAATAGTTTAAATTGCCCTGTACATTTCTAGTATTACCTTGGCCTCTGAAATTATTATTTTGCCTCGAATTTTCCTGAAACTGGACGTGCCTCTGCTGTCCGTTAAAGTTTCTCTGAGTAGAAAAATTTTGATTGTACTCGTTCTGCCTCCCTCGGAAGTGCGGACTAGGAGACCTGCCGAATTCTCCCCGCTCCCTACTCGGTGACGGGGAAAAGTTTCTCCTCGCTAATTGACCCCACTCAGAGTTGTGTGACTGAGTAAAAACGCGCCGCCCCCCGCTGGGAGACTGGTGAAAATTCTGCGGCGGCCGCTGATTTCTCCGCTCGCGAAACGCGGAACCCCTCCTAGAACTAAGCTCTCGCTGTGGGCACTGGTTTCTGGCGTGACCTAACTGATGACAGAAGAAACAACGTATGGGAGGTGAAGGCTGCGGCGAAAGAGTTAAGCTTTCCAACTTTGACGAAAGAAGGCTGACCGATTCTTGTAGTTTTACTACTATATTTTCTAAACTTGCCTGCCTGTCGTAACTAGGGGTGTCTCTATCTTGAGCCATAGCGTACACGGTAGCTGGGGGCTCGGGCTGGATCGAATTTTCAACCTCTTTTATCGCTTTCTCCTCCCGACATGCAATGTCAATAAGGTCGCTCAGTTTCTCTGGATTCCTCGCTATTACTGCCCTACGAATAGGGGCCAACATGTTTTTTAGAAGCATAGCCATAAGCCACTGGTCTTCCATGTCACGACGTGCCGAATCCGGCAAATTATGTGTCCTTACCACAACTCTCACCTTTGATCTCGCTACCGCAATAAATTCGTTTACAGGAGTATGGTTATCCTGTTTCAGAGCCCAAAATTCAGCCAACAGGGCTGCCGGGTCTTTTTCAGATTGGAACCTATCTCCTAACGTTTTAAACAGGTCCTCAACCGAATTTATTTCTTCCCTAAAATTGGAAAACACAGTTTGAGCCTGACCCGCAAGACGCTGCTGTGCAGCAAAAAATTGATCCTCTGGGGACCACTGTAAAAATTTTGCGATCTCCTGAAACTTATTTTGGAATCTCGTAAAATTTAGGTGTGGGTCAGCACCCGTAAAAGTTGGAATAAGATCTAGGTGATTGAGCAACAAATCGCGCCTCTGGAAAGTCATAGCGCGCGCTACCCGTTGAGTCTCCTCATCCTCCACATCGTGTCTCTCAGAGTCGGCCTGACTTGCCGTTTCAGAACAAACTGAGTTAGGCATACTAAATTCGTGAATTTCCCTTCAAACCTAAATTTATCAAACAAAATACTCAACTTTTCTCTCAGTAAAACACTATAGGTAATTCATCCCCCAAAATTTTCACATACAAACTGACACTATACTTTTTACACAATTATACACTAGAATACCCCAACATGAATACATTAAATCCCCCAAAATATACATGGATATCATCAATATTGACATTACACACAGTTATAACTCAATCATTATCTTTAACACATTATCACCATTTGGAATTTTTTTCTCACTTAAATTATAATACTAATAACAAAATTACGCTGCTACTAGCACTTAACATTGCTGTGAGTGAAACCCAGAAAAGGTCACCGCACCATTGTTGTGAGTATGTTGTTTAGAATGATTAACGCAATGGGCACTCGGTACCATTTCGCCGTTTGAAGAATGAATACCCATCATAACATTTAAGCCCGTAAAGTGGATAAGATTATTTTCATTGCAACCCAAAAAAACAAAACAAAATGGTGATAAATGTCAAGAAACATAACGCAAAACTGAGTCAACAATAAAAATGGAGGCAAGAACTATTTATTAAATTATCTTATATGCAGTATACTATCCAAATTTACATTGCCTCTTAGGTCTCTCATTGTATTTCACATTTTCGATAGTTGCCAATTTAAACACGTTCCGTATGAACCTAATTCCAAAACAAATTAGCAGTGAGTAACTTTACCCACATAAAAATATAAATATATAAATATGTACCTTAGTATCACACAGTTACAAATAGGCTGGCTGGCGCTTAAATTACAATCTTAGAAGGAGCTCCACGAATAAAAAAATCTTAAAAAAAAACTTACCACAGCGCTGCAGGTTAAACTAAAAAAATATGAAACAGGAAAGCAAAGGCAAGATAGTAAAGCCCCTGGAATAGAAAGAGGGGATATAAAATGAGGACTGTTCCCATGTTGAAGTTGGCCATCTCTTCCTTCAAAAAGTTTCAAGAGTTCCAACGGAGCGGAGATAGGCGTCGGGTAGGTAGAAGACAGGGTCAACCCCCTGTGATGAGCGCCGAAAAACAGAATAACTTTTTTCCTTCAGAATCGAAACGACGAACAGCCGTGCCTTCTCTCCTCAAAAAACCCGCGGCCCGGGAGCCCCTGGCTCGGGTTAAATAGTGCTACCTGGCGCCGTTGTTTCAAAACGCCAAACCACCTCAGACGCACCGAAATCACTTCATATCACACTGTTGGTTCGTGTATTAATTTTTTCTTGCATCAATTTCGTTACTTCAGCACGCTTTAATTTCAAACATAATTGGCGCTACCACTTGCGCCGCTGACGCACTGTATTCATGCGCGCCGGTGAAATCAGTAAAGGCGCCGCAAAAATTCCTTTTGCCTGCGAAAAACATCGCTGGCCCCGTCCGTCGCGCCCCTCGAAAACTGCAAGGCCAGGAGGTATCAGGTTACGGCACGGGAACAGATAAGGAAGCTTTTCTAAAGACAGATATTTTTACCAGGGCCAGAAAAAAAAGAGTCAGAGAGAATATAATTACTTTTTACACTTTTACATTTTACTCTTTAAACCAGCCAACCATATTTCCTTTTCCCTACGCCACCAGCTTACAATAATTAATTTACATTCCTTGGCATTAACAATTATACTTGGCATTTACACAAATTAATTAACTACACACACATCATTATGGCTAAAACCTAACAGAGCAATTAGCATAACATTTTTGAAAAATGAATTGGAGCCTTGTTTATGTCTTACTGCATATATGTACACACCTGTAACATACTAATATTATTGCAAAACTAGCTTAGAGCAATTGTTTGTTACTAAGAGGAACAATAAGTGTGTATTTTACTTGCCACATTAGATTATTGTGTGAAACTATGCTAAGTTATAGATTATAATTATTTCAGATGAATCACCTCGAACCTGTAGTGTATTTTTGGAATTAGGTGGCATGGAACTCTTTCTTGAAGTTCTGAATGTAAGTATTTGTATTTTCTATCCTTTTTGCTTGCCTTTGTTTATTTAAAATGCTGTACATAAATTTGGTGGCTCTAAAAGTGATAACTGCATATGATGAAGATATTTAAGATAGTTATATCTTTTCTATGTAATCTATTTTTTCCATATACAGTACACATATTATTGTGCATATAACCTCAGATTAACCAACTGAAATGCTTTTCTTAAATATAAAAATTCATGAATTTCCTTTCCTGGCATTGAAAGGTGTTGTTTAAATTGTTATAGAGCTTATGTATAACTTTATAATTATTTAAAAGTATACTCTAATATTTGTGAATGACTAGCATTGAGGTAAGTGTTACAAAGATATGTAAGCAGTTGTGACAATGGGTATGTAATTAACATTTTCTGGATAAAATTATTTTAAATCTTAGTGGGAATTACACAAAAAAATTAATTTCATCCCTTCACAGTTAATTGAAGTTTACTGCTGAATATAGCTTGGATATAATTTATTTTTTGTTTCCTGTAATGCTGATAATAATTGTACCTAAATATGATAATTGAGTTGAATATTGTAGCATGCTAATAATTTTTCCTCTACTTTATAGTTCATTACAGTCCCGATAATCTGAAAGTCCGCTTAATCTGAAATCAAAACTCAAAAAGATCTAAGGTTACAATAAAACGACAGTGATACTAAGTAATATAAAGAATATTTCTGAAAATTACAAGAAAATTCAAAGTTAGACAATATACTGAACTAATTATTACTGAACTACATTGGTTTGAAAAAATTTGTTAAATATTTTGTCGAAGAAAAGGATACCTGGAAAAGGAACCACTGGTTTAGACAGACCTTATAAAATAAACTGTGTAATCATACGTAATATGTAATATTTATATAATTACATGTTATTATGTAATTTAAGTTTATTTTAAGAATGATTTCGCTTAATCCGAAAAATTCGTTAATCTAAAAAGGGTCTGGTCCCAATCATTTCAGATTATCGGGACTCTACTGTATTGTGTTTTCAAATTTGTGATGATTATTGGTAACCAGCATTTACTAACATTTTTAGAAGTGAAAAATTTTTGAAGGTTGAAAACCTTATATTAAAGGATTTTAAGAAATAAAAAATTCTCCTTTCCTAGAATACTTAAGTTTAAAAAAAAAAAAAACTGAATTTTTCATTTTTCCCCCCATATGTAATAGTATTTTCTTTTGGTCGCTGATTTTCTTTTTCTGTTATCAGAGATTTCCTGGAGAAAGCCCTGTTGAAACGAAAGTTCTTGGACTTTTGGTATGGTTTTTCTTAATTATTTTATAAATTTGTATATTCTATCACGATATTCATTAATATTTGATAATAACATTTTTTTAGTTTTTAAATTGCTGTCAATCTTTTACTTCAAATACTCTTTAGCATGCAAATGTCTTACATTAATAAGCCGGAAGTAAGTTTGTCAATGTTTCTTTAATAGCAGGATTCAAAATCATTTGTTATGTTTTCTTTGCATTTATGGAGGTATAAATATACAGTAAGAAATCTCACATATCTTGTCACTATCTCAGTGACAATGAGGAATTTTATGTGATATAGATCTGATGAAGATATTTGAAATAAGTTAAATTACCTTTAAATCAAAAATTTAATTCATCAGTTTTGCAAAATTTTTATGCACTATGTGTTTGAAAGACCTTGACACTACATGATCTTTTCCTTTCTAAAATATGTAATTTACTATTAAATCTGAGGCTGGGACTTATTGGAAAAAAATTTTCTGGTAGTCTCTTCTAACGAAACTACCGCAGGTTATTAACATAGGATTTCTTATCGTTACTTACCTCTTTTGTATGTATATATGTATGATGTATATATGTATCTCTATATATGTACACACATATATATTTATGAAATATAACCTTTCCTTATCATTAAAATGCCTATTCAAAATTCTTTCATTCTATTGCAACACAATACCGCCCCCAAATTAATTTTGACCTAAGGATAACGAAAATAATCTATTAGATTTCCCCTTAAAAAAGCCACGTGCCAACACCATTATATAACCATTATATAAGAACAAAACTTCTAGAAGGTCTGACATTGAGGTCAGGTGTCATGATCTGACCAATTAAATGTCTTAACGTGACCGCACCCCCATTCACAGATAGCGATTTCTGGGCTTTTGTGTGTTCGGACTCTGTCCTTAAAGGTTGTGTCCTAGCACGCTACATCCCTTGTCTTTATATGTGTTCCAGCAAACTCCGGAATAAGTGATTTGTAGAAATGTATCTTCAGAAATTATGTGTATCTCAACTGATTAGGAACAAAAAACTGTCTAGCGGTTGTACCACCTAATAAATCAGCTTTATGGACAACCAAGCCATCTCTTCCTTTCTGGAGTCAAATTCAGTTAATCCTCAGTTTCGCCGGGCCCCGGTACTATGACTACAATGCTCTAAGACTCTATGATTATCCCATTCTGAAGTGTATCTTCACCGTTAATATTACATATATATATATATATATATGTGTGTGTCAAAATTTTGACACATGTTGGTACTTTTCTGTTTAACTGTTTACTGCTTTCCAAAGTGATACAGACTGGGTTTGGCTTTCTGCCAAAATTATAACTTGGGACTCGGGACATCTGAAACTTTGCTTTCCGGAGTATCGTTATGGAGGAATGTAATCCTACGTTAAAAAGAAAGATTAAATTTAAAACTATAAGTGGACAAAAATATGTGGGTGGAATTCCTCAATATAAGAACTGAAAGGAACATATTCTAAAAGCTAAAATGCCAATTTTTAGGGGAAAATTGCAGTATAGTTTGGAAATGAAAGGATGAGGCCAGATTATCTTTCAGCTTGTGAGGACATTTAGCTTTTAATAAAATAATTTTTTTTTCACTCACTTTGTCAATTATATTTTATAGAAAATGAAAATTATTAAAAAACGTTTATTTAACAAATGGCAAACTATGTAACATTTTCACATTGTAAAATAGTTTTACAATGTTTGAAGACACTTTATGCTTTCTTGCTCTGGAACTTGTTCATCCTGAAATAAATATCTACAAATAGTTTCAGTAGCAACCACTTCTTTTGGAACCGCAAGCTATCACATCAGATAAGTTCCCTTGTATATGTAAATTTTAAGTTTGTGGGGAAAATGTTATATGTCAATGTTTTCAATTTTGATTTTTGAAATAAAAAATTCTTGCCTAACAGATTTGTGATATTTATTCATATAATAATTGTTATTCATTTGCCACATTTATTTTAGCTGCAGCCTTGCAAATTAGCTCTCACAAAACTAAGGAGTAAAAATATTTGATAATTATTTTTCTTTTTGTCTCCATATGAAAATCTTAAGTCATGGAAGATTGAAGGGATGTTTTAAAAGAAAAGAAATTCCTCCTGTATAAATTTCAAAAGCATTTTTATTATTTTTATTTTATGGAAAACCTATGAAAAATAGAAAATTTGTGCAAAATCTATTTAATGAATAGAGTAAATTTACTGCCTAGAATTTAATTGTAAATACAGTTGTGCAAGATAGCCTAGTTGCTAATTTCTTTTCGCATTTTTAGCAAATAACTGAATCCTAATATTTAATAGTTGAAAATCATTCCTTTATGCCAATGTAGGTTTCCAAAGTTAAACATACAATATCATTATTTTCTTAAAGTTTAGATGTTAAACAGTCCTTAAGTTTTTAATTATTATTGATGATTTTTTGTCTTTTAACTTGATAATTGCATTATGTAATATCAAACATATACTCCAGTCAGAGATATCTTCTGTTTTTTATGTAGCTGTAATCTAGGTTAATTTAATTTTCTATGATTGATGTAGATGTACCAAATGAAACTTAGAAGAAATTGATATATGTTTATGTTTTTGGGGTCATTTTTATATTATTTACCTAAATTAACATTTATATTAACTCTGTGTTGTTGATTTTCTGTGTATGCACTTTCTCGAATTATTATTTAATTTGTTTGTAATATGCACATCTATTTTTAGAACAACATAGCAGAAGTGAACTACTTAAGACACCATCTCTTGAAAGAAGATTTTATCGTTACTTTAAAGTGAGTTTTTAAATTTTTTATTGTACAGTGGGGCCTTAACTTATGAGTTTGATTTGTTTTGTGATAGAGCTTGTAACTCGAATTACTCGTATGTCAAATCAGTTTTTCCCCATTGAAATGAATTAAAATGTCATTAATCCGTTCCACCCCCCCACCCCACCCCCAAAAACCATTTATTTTGTTACACATTTTTAAATAAGAAAAATGTATTTATAAATAATATATATTGTATAAAAACAAAATATTATAGACTGCGCTGCAATAAAATGGTTTTATTAAGTATAATGTACAACACTTACTGTGAAGATCAGACAACTTGAAGATGCTGATGGAGGAGGAGGAGAAAGGATGAACTGAATAATGGAATTTTATTCGCTGATTTTTGCTCTTTTCGTCACTCTTGCCTCACTTCCATCTGCAGGGGTTTTCGATAAAAAGTTGTCCAATGAGGCCTTTTTCATCCCTCCTTTCAGAATTTTTTTGAAGTGAGAGATTGGATGCTGTTCAGTTTCAGAGGGCAACTCAAAGTGTTGGCAGAGCAAGCTGCCCCATATGATAATTGTTGAGAGTTAATCGCTTGGTTTAAGACTGTAAAGTAATCTTAGAATAATATGTATATAATTGTATAATAATTGTACATAAAGGTTGTAAATATTATATGTTTCTCGTGTGCTCATTTGATGAGAACATAACATGGCATTTGTTCCACAAACTATCGGTGGGATACCTAAAGCTCACTCGTAAGCCGAATTTCAGCTTGCAACTCAAGGCAAAAAATGGCCGAGAGACTGCTCGTATCTCAAAAACTCATAAGCCAAGGTACTACTGTATATAGTTTTAAATATTGATAGTGTATTTTTCAAAAGGCATATATGCACCCAAAAAATGTTTCATTAAATATGCCCATTTAAGCAAAAATTTACTTGGAAGAAAGGAGAAAAACATATCTTCTTTTGATAGAAATTACAGAATCTAAGTATTTTTCAAAAAATTCAATATTTTGATCGTCCCTTGCTATAATATAATTTATGATTTTTAACCCTCCTTTCTATTATTTTATCAGACTGATTTTGGTTCTTTGTAACAGAGTTACTGACATTTTGATGTGTATATCTTTTTTATTTTGCTAATATGCACTTCACAAAACAAGTATTGAGTGGCTAAAAATATCACAAATAATATATGCTTAAATATTAATAATATATAAGAGTTTTATAGAAGTGCTACATTTACATGCATATTTTAAAAATTTGTATCTTCGATATGTAGATCTTGAAAAATTCTAATTACATATAAAATGTAAAAAAATGTTCATTTTGGAAAAAATAATCACATTTCACTTTCCTTTGGTTGTATGGTTTTGAGCTCTGTGATCATCTTTTCCTACTCGTCAGGACATAAGTTGATTCTAAATTTCTACAACCACATCAATCACAGACTGTAATACAGGAGGTCAGTGCCTTAACTGTTTAGACATTGACAGGATCTTTCATTTTTGCATGCATTCTTCTGTACTTTTATATAATCAGTACAAATTTTATGAGGTATTTTAAACCTTTAGTAATTTTTATCCTTAAAAACAGATGCCAAGCAATGGCCAAATGGCTAGGGCACTGGCATCCAAACCAGAGCCTGTGGGTTCAAGTTCCACTGTTGGCATGGATGTTTGTAACCATTCAGAATTGGCTTTAAACTGTAGGTCCTGATCTAATTAGCCCTTACGTAGCTAAAGTTGACAGTAGTTCTCTCAACAAACAAACCAACCTTTAAAGCAGAGAGAAACAACTTGTCTGAAAACTTTTCTCTGTGCTGCAGTTCGTGGCATGCTGTTACTTTTGCTTTTGGGTAAATTTCATCAATACAGTATAATATTTTGAATGGTGATAGCTATGAATTTTTTAAATAGTCTGTCCTTCAGACTGTATATCCTTTCAGATTTTTGTTAAAATGAAGGTATTTTTATAATCTTAAACTATTTAATCCCAATAACATGTAAATAATTTCACTATTGAATTATTAATATTCATGTTCGATGATTTTAAAATAAATTTTTCTGTGTACCTTAGAAGGTTTAAGTTATAAGTACAAAACTTTAATTATAAATTATAGCTGCAGTGATTTAAGGGATATATTGTTCATAAATCTTTTATGCAGTTCAGAAAATAGGTTTATAATTTAGAGGGTAAAAGTAAATTATTATTGTAAAATCAGTTAAAATATTGTAATAGCTTTTGAGATCATGCAGAACCAATGTAGGAAAATAATTGAAAAATATGGTATGAAGTCAACAACATACACTAGTGTTAAATTTATAAAAAATGAAATCATTTTAGGTTTTTAAATGCTTAATTAGAGATATGTGGTTTATATTGACAATAGTAAATCTTACATATGAATGTTGTTTTGTACAAGGGATAACCAGGATTGAAGTTTTAAAAGGATAAGGAAATAATTTTCATTCTGCTGATTTGTGTAATTGCATAGCACTTAGAATCTTGCTGGGGAATGTTTTACTATTATTTCCTTATAAGTTTTCAAATGCTTTTTTTCTTCTTTTTAAATATAAAATATTTTTTAGGTCACTTCTTCATTCAGAACATATTGATGTGAGCTACTTTGCAGCTGGTATTGTTGCACATATAGCTAGTGAAGGTGAAGAATTCTGGTCTTGTAGCTATATATCTTGGGAAGACATTGTTCTTGAACTGGTAAATTATTTTTTGCATTTATTGTGGTTTGCATCAGCAAACTAGTGTCTTGTGCTAATTTTAACAAATGCTAAAAGATAAATATTTCATTTATTGCTACCAAAAAAAAAAAGCCCCAAATTTTACCTTTCTGATTTTTTTATTATTAGCATTCAACTAGTATTAATAAGTATACACTAACTTACTTAATAGCTAATTATTTATTTTCCAAATTTGAAACAAAATTGTATTGTCAAATGTAATTAGCACTTTCACTTTACACTTTAAAATTAATATACAGAATCTTTTTTAGATTTAAGGAGGTTTTCTTTTAAAATTTATTTTTTGCTGTAGCAAGTCTGTATAAAGTTTTTTTTTTCTGTTACTGTTTAATTTACATGTCTTTGTTAAAGAAATTACTGTTTAATGCTCCTAATATAGCATTATTTATATTTTAAGTTTATGGAAGATGATGTACAACACTCTTATTTAAAAAATTATGTATTTGAATTTATTAGGATCATTTTGTTAAAGAAATTAAATTGTAAATTACAATACATAACAAATGTAATTTTCATCCCCTGTTGAGGTGAACCTTAGCCCTAATCTTTCTCCCCTGATTGGTCATAATAGACTCATTGGTATGTGGGGAGAAAGGAAGGTCCCCAACCAGAAAGAAAGAAAGAGGGGGACAAGACAATCAGAAGAGGTGAAAGTGTATGTGTAATAGAGTAGTTACAAGTGTAGGACTATTTTGTTAACAATGTAATCGAGTGTGTGTGCAGTGTGTGTGTTGCTGTAACTATGTGCTAAATGTGTGTGTTCTTAAAATATGTGTTTGTCCTTTGTATATATATGTTTTGTTCCAAGATGTCCTGTGTAATAAAGTCCATTTCCAGCTAGCCAGATATTGTTATTTACTCAAAATGGGACACTTGCCACAAAAACTGGAGTCCCAATGATGGGCCTCGAACATAGGGTCGTTTTGAAGTTAGCAAAATGGAGTCTAGGCTTATGCCATTGGATGTCATTATTTAATCAAATTAGGACATTAGCTACAAATACCCTTTATATATTCATAATGATATGAGCATAAGGGCATAATGTTATCCTGCCTGTCTGTATGGTGATATATTTATGCGTTTAATTAGCTTCCTTGACTTAACTAACTGATTCTTTTGTAATTATAAAAAAGTTATTTCTAAAAAGATATCCAACTTTTTTCAGCATGATTATTTTAATGCCCAAATGATGAACCAAAGTTATTTAGATGTATTTGTTAATTTTTTATAAAATTTCCTTTTATTGAAATTACGAAGTTCTGATTTTCTAATATTTTCCTTTTAGGGTAATGTTGTTTCTAGTTGGGAAATTCCTGAAATGGAGATGGTTGCTTACAGGTAAAAATAGTATTTTTATTGAATATATTTAAATAATCAGTTGTGTTTTCTACATTGTAAGTTATGTTTAAAATAGATCATTTTCAAGATTTAAAGTATATTTGAATTTGATTAACATATAGCTTGTGTAAAGATATAATATTTATATATGTATATACACATTAAACTCAAATTGTATTTCAGACATTATTATTTAGACATATATAAGAGTATGCATTTTTCAAGCATATTCATTTCTCTTACCTCAAAATTTGACTTTAGTTATAAACTTTTTCTCACCCTTATAGGGAATAAAGTTTTAAGCTTTTGTGAAAAAAGTAGCAGTTATTTATAAACATGGAAGCTATAATAATTTTTTTTTTTGTTTTATCAAATGGTGTGGATTATTATTATTATTGTTTATTTTGCTGAAAGAGAAACTGTTTGCAGACTCTTAAATTTTTATTAAACTTTGTTTTTTCAAGTTTATTTGATATTTTCTTTTATAAATAAGTCAATATATTTTACAAAATAGGCATTTGATAATTATGATTTATTTTTATTTATTACAGATTAAGAAGGTTGGTATGATCTTTGAAAAGAGTTTTTTATATCATCATCATCAACAAAACTCATTTAAGTACTTAAGTCTGTCTTAAGATCTTTTAAAATACATTTATTGCATATTTTGGGTTTGATTCCAAGCTATGTTTGTATATATGTTTTTCTCCAAGTTATCGATTCTGTCATTCACAGGATATTAATTCGGCAAAAACTGTGTTTTAAATAATGTTAAAATTTTCTATTAATTATTTTTGGATAATGAGAAATTGTCTATTGAAGTGTCTGGACTTTAGGTTTTTTTCTCTTGTGAAGCCTATTTATACTAACTGAATATAAAAATTGTCTTTAAAATTATTGAAATATAGCATTAGACATGTAAATCATTAAATCCATGTTCAGCTTGAATCTGTATGAGGTGTAATTCCTTAGCTGCAAAAATACACAACTCCTAGTTACAAACATCAAGATCTATATTATATTTTTTTATGACTAACTGTGAGGTGACATCAGTGTTGTATTAAGAGAAAAAGGTAGTTCTTAATTCATTAGAATGAAAAGTAAATTTATTTAGCTCTCATGTATGTCATTTCATCATATTATACTTGTTACCTTTTATCATAAATCTTTATGTATATCATCAATAGCATGAAAACTTTCAGCAGTTTGATTTTCTCACGGTCTGTTTCATTCTATAAGTTAGTTTGTATGTAAAAATAGAAATATTTGTTGGCACTAAGATCTCATGTCTGATTTCTATTGAGATGCCCAATGTCCATAGTCAAATATGCAGTTTTATGAAACTGTCTGTAGGTGAGGTTATGGTAGTGTTACAGAGGAAGTAAAACATCCCCAGGTGAACTATTCTTTCCAGACCCAGTCATCCTCATGTTGCTTTGATTACAAATCATCTTTATGAAAGCCATATATATATATATATATATATATATATATATAATACTCTTGAAAATATAGTTGTATTCTACAAAATTTTTGTGTTGCATTGAGTGCAAATTGAAAGTATGCTCATCAGTTCACATTGCAGTTTGTATTTCACTAATTATTGCAACTATGTTAATGCAGAGGACAAACGTATTTTATCATATTCATTGGAATATTAAGATATTCATCGCTACTCTGAATGAAATCTTGCTGTTGCTTTTTAAATATATATATATATATATATATATATTTTAATTATCATTATTATTTTTAGATCCTTCAATCCTTTTTATCCATTATTTGCTTGTTTCAAAGCCTATCAAGTTCAGTTATGGGCTGCTTGGGCTATACATCATGTTTGCTCAAAGAATCGTATGTATAAGTTTATATTATTTAAATATTTTAAGTGAAATTTTTAAACATACTTATGAAGTATTTGGGGTTTTTAGCCTCAAAATTGTTTTAAAGGTTAGATTCAGATGCAGTGCATTTTATTATTATTTGCTCATATATTTTTGTGCTTAGTGTTAAGTGTTTTAACCCTTAGGCTGTTACAAGTGTGCTCAGAGCGTCCATCTGAGTCTATCCCCCAACATTGCGGATGTGCTCTGCACGTCTATTTGGATTTTTCATTGTTTTGAGCATTACAAATGCATTTCCTGCATTCTTAAGTGATTATTTCTTTCATCAATAGATAGCAGCACTAAATGGCATTCAAACACAATGTCCCCCCCCCCCCCCCCCCCGATAAGTAGATTTTTAAGCGATTGTTTTGAGAATACATACAGTATAAAATGGAGGTAGTTTCGGGTTTTCAAATTTGGGTGGATGCCCTTCAAAACAAGGTGATTCCATTAGACTCAGAAAGACATTTTGCAGAGTGCATACCCACAACTGCAAATCAAAATAGACCAGGGTGAAGATCTGCAGAAGAGTGGAAAAAAGTACGTAAAGAAACAAGATTATAGTGTAAAGACTGTGAAGTGGATTTATACATATCACCTTGCTTTAAAATATACCATACAGTAAGAAATTTCTGAATAAAATAATCCGTACTTTATGTAAATATATATGTATTCTTAAAAAATTTGTTTCACTTATTTTGATTTAAGTAACTTAACTATATTGAATTCGCTTTTTAGAACATTCCTCCCCCCCCCCCAAAAAAAAAAAAAATGCTGGGGGAAGAACCAAAAGGCAAAAATTTAACAGCCTAAGGGTTAAGAGATGAGTAAATTGATAACTGCCTGTTTTCAATCATAGATTTCATCCTCAGTGTCATGTGAAATATTAAATTGATTGATATATAAATTTATAAATCATAAATTTAATCATACTGGTATCTCGATTACTATTTAAGACATTAGATTAAAATGTGATATGGTAATGAAATATACTATGATCATAAACAGATGTCAGCAAATTTTGTTTATCAAACCTTTTATTTTATTTTATTTTTTTGAGGGAGAAAACAACATAATTGTGGATAATTTGTTAAACCTGTGTACTTAAGATGTAATTTTGAAAATATAGTTTTAATACTGCAATTATTGAAGGAGGACCTAGATGAAAATATATTACATGAACCTTATATCTTATTGAGGATATTAAGGAAATGAAAGATATTAAGAACCTTGAAAATATGTGACTTTGAATTGATCATTGCGATTCTTTTGTTCTAAATTTTTGCTTTTAGTACAGTAGAATTCTGAAATGAAATTTGATTTGTATATAATAAAGACATTAAGTATTTTGGTTGTTTGATTACAGAATTTAATTTGGAAGTTAATAAGAAGCATAAAAGGGAAATTATATATTTTTTCTAATTGAAGCAATTTTTTCTTTGATCACTTATCTTATTTTCATAAAATTCTGTATTACATGTATATATTAATATGTACATTAAATTTGATATTTTCAATAACAAATGTAATCTTGCATTTTATTATTAAAATGTTCCATCAAGAAATGTTAAATGCTTCTGAAGGTGCATAATACTAATTTTATTACATTAACAAGAATAACATCTTTTAAGTTTACTAAAATAAATATTCATACCAAGGAAAATTCTTAGGTAAATAAATTTATACTGTATGCCTAAGAAATATGTGTTCCCAATAAAAATATTCCAACATTTGTCTACAAATTATTTATTCTGTTCACTAAAAGTAAAATAATGTTAGTGTATTCTCTAAATGGTTTAAATTTTTCAGCTAAGAGATACTGCCATATGATTATTGAAGAAGGTGGGATGCAGATTCTACAGAATTTAGTGGATAATCCAGAGGTTCATTCATCTGTATCTAGAATTTGTCAAGAAATTCTTCTCATAGTGAGTGAAGAACGTCCAGCTTCCTCACACACACATGCTCAAGCACCTTTATAATCAATATTTCATTCTGTGTGTGTAACTTTTTATTAGCTAATATGCTTGGTACAAAGGCTGTGATATGAGAATTTCAGCAATAGCATTGAAATTATGCAAATGCAGCAGAAATTTAAGTTTAAAAATATCTATATTTTTGTTGAATATGTGAAGTTTTGTAGGTTTTGTCTTTAGAAACATTTATAAGCATTGCTAGTCTGATTATTATGGTTATTAAAGAGTTTTTATTAGAAATATGTTTTAAAAAAAGTGTAAATATATATTTAGATATGTTTAATGAACTAAAAAGTACTTAATATTTGTTTCAGTGGTAAAATATTTCCATGTTTTATCGCCTTTTGAATGAAGTAAAATGTTAACAGTCTCATAATTTCCTTCCTAATAGGTATGTTTATGAAACAATGCAGACTGAGTATTGTCTGCAAAATGTGCAATATAATTCATACATTGCTCTGGAATTTAATAATAAGTTAATCGCTGGGGAACACAATTTACTTGTTTCAAGGACATAGTATGATGTTGAAAAAAGGTAGTTTTTTGATGTGTCTCTCTTAAAAAAATGTTTACACTGCTGATTGAAGTTCATTTAAAGTTTAGAAAGATGTTTTAGCTGTTCTGTGCTTCTTTAACATATCACATTTGTATAGCCCCCTTCAATAAGGTTCTAAAAAAGTGATAATATCATACAATTAAAATACATATTTTCTTCTCACTATGGTAATTTATCTGCTAATGTATTAATTTGTTGTTATAAATATATATAAATATATTTGAAAATTGGGGTTTATGATTAAAATTTATATTTTAAAGAATTCAGAAGCCATTATTTATTTTCTAATTTTCCCCATAAACAGTATGCAATTTCTTATTTTTAATTACAGAGATAAAAGTTTCACAGTTGGTAATATTTATGCATATGATTAAATGGAAAAAAATTTCATCAATATTTAAATCCATTATATTTTATCAAGTAAGCCATATAATTTTCTGTTTTGTCTATTGTGTGTTTTGAGTGTGTATTAAAGAAATAAAAGATACAAAAGCTTTTATATAATTTTTTTTTTCTGTGTTACTTTTTATTTGAAGAAATAAAATGCAATAAGAATGAAAAAATATACATTAATCTGCATACAATTAATCAAAATTCTTTGGCAATTAAAAATACTGAAAAGTGCAACATACTCAAAATATTCAAGTGCTCTTTTGTTATTTTAAAATTGAAAATCAATAACAAATAATTCCTTTGACTAAATTCCTCAGAGTATAATTTGAAGCAATCTTGCTATGAGTATTTCAGTCTGTCAAATGTGGAATAATTTATTAAACTTTCAGAACTTTCACATCTGACAAGATATAAAAACAGTGGTACAAATACAGTTACTTTCTGGGAGTGGAAAGAACTGTTTATGGGGGGGGGGGGATTTACCTTGGATTTCTTTCTTATTTTCCACTAATTTTTAGGCTTCTAGGGAGGGTGTTGTGTGACACCTATCACTTCCCAGGGTTACTTTCTTGTTGTAAAGTTAATTGAGTACAAGTAGAGGCTAAAGGTATGAATCTATATATATATATATATATATGCAAAGAAACCTCTATCATTTTTAAAGGGACCTATTGCATTAAACGATAAATGCAGGAACATACAAAGGAATATTATCATAAGCTGGATGAAATAAAGGACACATATGGGAAAACAACTGTTCGGGGAATGACTGATCAAGATTCTACTGTGTGTGTGTGTATGTATGTATGTATATGTATATATATATATATATATCTGTGTAACAATATTTATTGCAATTGATAAACTTGTGTTATTCATAAAGATTAGGTAATTCAATTAAGGCACTAAAGAAGTACTTAATTCATGCATCTTCAAATATAATAACCAACTAAGTTTTTTCTCAAATCTGAATTTAAGGACTATTTTAAATTTTGAGAATATACAATGACTTCTAAACTGTGAAGATATTATTACTTCGTTATATGACAGATTTTTTTTTCTTTTACTTAGTTGTCCTATAAGCAATTGCTTTCTTTAGTTAACATTCTGTACTCATGAATAAATGCATTTTGTTAACATTATTAATCTCATACTCTTGATTTTCTATTTAAAGTGAGTTCCAAATGGCATACTCTACAGTGGGAAAAAGTATTTTAAAAAATTAAGAAAATACTCATACATAAATTATGATGGGAAATATATAAATTCAGATCATATTGTATTTTTACAACTCTAAAAAACAAATAATAAAAATGTCTTAAAAGTACCTAGCTATAATTTTTTTCTGAAACTTTTATTAATAACTACATCAGAAATTTTTTGTAACACTTTTCAAAGCAAGCTGTGGGCTAAATTTCGAAACATTCTGTGTCTGTTTGAAAAACAACTGCCTTGAATTTACCACTTCAGTTGTAGTTCTAAGCCAATCATGTCTCAAACTAGTAATTTTAAGACACTTTTGGTCTGATCCTTTAACCCTATAAGAATAGCATTTGAAAGAAATCAAAGGTATTGTGCTATTAAAACCAAATATGTCTTACACACCTTGATAGTTACCTCCTTACAGTTTGATGTACACAGTCATTCCTGTTAGTAGTTAAGGGCATAATAAATTCTGCTCCACAGGATTACCTTGACTTAAATTTCTTATTACTTAATGTAACAGTTAGCCATTTGTTGTAGTAGTATATATGATATTGTGCACATAATATCTAAGCTTCTTTATAGTGTAGCTTTAAAAATAATGTATCTTATATATTTCACAATCCTGACATAGCCAAAAGCCTAGGGTGCTGTCCTTTCATCTCAGATTCTGGAAGATCAAGTCATGCACTTGGCATAGATATTTATAACTGTTTGGATTCAGCTTTGAATTGAAGGTCTTGGTTGTTTAGCTCACACTACAGAAAAAGAAGAAAAAAAAAATCCATAGCATTCTAAAAGCCAACTATTAAAATGTAAAAAATCTCCAGCCAACAAGCAAAAATGACTAAACTATAGTATGTTGTTAAACCTTATTGAAAAATATTAATTAAAAAATTATTTTGTACCAAGACACTTACTTTTCCATGATATTTGAAAAATAGCATGCTTAGCAATGATTAGAACTTGCAAACCCCAATTTTTACCATTGAATATGAAATCATATGTCAAGAACTAGAATAAACTGGTGGATTTAATTATTAGCATATAAACATTAATTTTTATAACTATAATTTTATTTTTCTGTTTTATAATGTATAAATTTCAAAACTGGATGTTATTACTGTATGTACACACTGATATTAAAATTATTTCTGCAGAAAATCTGCAGAACACAACATGTAAGGTTGTAAATTTAATCTGAATAGGAATCAGGGAGGGTTGATCCATATGCGTAGCATTGGGAAGGGGGGGGAACATGCCCCCCCCCACCTTAACTTGAAATAAATTAAAACATTATTGAAAGTTTAGTTAAAATCAGAAAATTGTAGAAAACTTTTAAGTTAGTTAATTTTTTTCTGCTTTTTGAAACTGTGAAACTGAAGATTCCAATTATGTCTTTAGCCTTAACATAGTTTTTAACAATGACATGATCCATAACAAAAATTTGATGCTATATTTTTTTTTCTCATTTTATTTATATTATATTTAATTTTCTCATTGTATAACTTTTGAATGCTACTCAAACATCAATTCTATTGTTATTCGACTTTAAAAAATCATAATATTTCATATTTTAAGGACCGTTCGGCAGTCAATGTGCTGAGGAGGGCCCTAACTGAATTCAATTCATGTCCCCCCCCCCAAAAAAAAAAAAGTTAGAAGCACGCTACACCTATGGGTTGATCAGTATGGAGTAGTTATTGCACATGAAGAAGTGCTTGCTCTTCTCATTGGTCAAGGGAAATGCTTTTTGCTTCCAGGAGCAATATTGCTTCTGAGGCAATACTTATTGTGTTATGTATATTTTTGTGGTCTAATAGGGGCTTAGAGAATACTACAAGTTCTAAAATATTTATGTTTTTAGAAGTATTTGGGATTCAAGGGCTTTCTTATTTTCATAAATCAAAACTTTAGAAAGTTCTTATACAATTAAGTATAAGTCAGTTTCCTATCTTTAATTACATGAACACTGTTGCTTAGCTAATGAATGATTGTATTAATGACGTTTTCTTTTTAAAGGGAAAGGGTAAGCTTGAAAATTTATTAATATTTTATAACAGGACTCAAAGTCACTCAAGTAAATAAGAGTAGATAAAATAATTTATTCTTCCAAAAAATAAGCTTTATAAGAAGCAATTAGTTTATCAGTAATCCTTTGAAGCCATCATACATCAAATTTATATTACTGTATAAAAAAAATTGCAGGATATTTACAAGATTTAAGGAATTATCTAGGCCTGAGGTGATAGTACCTCAGCTTTCAGCACCTAGGGTGCTTGAATCGAATCCTAACAAGCACCATAAATATATTTGTGTCTATGGTGGATATAAGTAAATCAGTAGACCAGGAAGTCCCTCTTTGAGGTCAGGGAAGGTACAATCCCCCCAGATGTTGCCCGGGGGTACTTGGTCAAAATGATGTAGCACCTAGGTAAGACAGACTCTGTCCCTTGTGATGCTATTATAAACCGGAGCTGCACTCAGCCTGCAAAGCCTATATTGATCTGGTCTGGAACTTCCAGCTAGGGAGCATTAGCAACAACAATAACAAGGAATTATCTCCATCTGAAATATTCTTTTAATTTGCATTATACTGCAGAATAGGTAACCTAAACTTTTATAATTTTGTTATGATTAAGAAACTTAATATAAATAACATTTAATTATTAAAAATAATTATTTTACATTATTAAATTAAAAAATAAATTAAAATTATTTAATTATTATATTTAGAAAAATAAAGATACCAAAATTAATTTCTTAGTAACAAAAACTATTAAATCAAGCTATCATAACTACTGTTAACAAAATTGCAGAGTGATTTACTATTGCTCAGGAGAACTAATACTTATGTGTGAAGAAAATATTTTCAGTTTCTTATAGCATTTTATGTTTCATGAAAAATACATTATTAAAGGATTTAAAACTTAGAGTTGAATAAAATATCAATAAACAATAAACTTGTCACTTTCTAATTCAGTGGGCGACAGGGTTGGCAAGTTTCTTCCAAAGTGGAAAAAACCGGCTGAAAGAAATAGGTTTCTTCCACTAGTGGAAGAAATGGAAGAAATTGTTTTTCTTTAAGAATTTACTATATAAGTTGCAACTTTGAAGATACAATGAATGCATTTTTCTTATAGATAACCTTAAGTAAATTTAATTAATTATATATGCTAAATTAATAATTACATCAGTTTTTTAGCCAAGATCAGATCACACACCTGAACAAAAGAAATTTTATCAAAATACACAAAATCCATTAAAAGTTATCCATTTCAATTTAACCAGCATAATTTGTGGAGAAGCAAAAATCACCAATTGAACTCTATACTTTTCTTCTTTTTGCCAAATTTTCAAATTCGGGAACTGATGGGATATTCATTAGCTCTTCCAATTGATCTTCCCCTTCTTGGAAAATAGCTTTATCAGCAACATTATTAATAGAGTTACTGATATGTTGTTCACATGATTTAACATGAGCACACATTCTACATGCTTTTATGCTTTGCACATGTCCACATGTCTTACATTTAGCTTTTAATGTACCATTTTCTTTTATCTCTTGAAATTTAGCCCAAATAGGGTCTCTTCTTCTACCTCCTTTATTCATTTTTGTACAGAGGAATGCTAAATGAATGATGTCTTTGTCTAACAAGACAAGTTTGATAAAATTGCACAAACAAAATTACCAGAAAAATTCTATTTTCACTTTAGAAACTCTAGCACAAGACTGACTGAATAAATAACCAGCCTCAACTGCAAGTGCAGAAAAAGAATAACCTATCCTTTATGTCCACCTCAATTCCTGTTGTATTGGTAATGCAGACTTCAAAATAAAAAAACGACCTGTTCTTACTCTCCTTTACATGTCCAGCACACAATATGGCACACAGATGTGCAATAGTCAGAGACACAATCAATGCATGCCTATGACTCACTACATTCTTTCTAGCCTGACTTAAACAATAGGAGGCCAGACTTAAAGAATAGGAGAGAATAAAACATTGCAGGTGTGTAAAGTAAGGTGCAAGGGGAGAGGGAAATAAACTTGTCAGTACCACTCATACAAAAGATTGCATTCTAAAAAAAAATATCTTTAATATTAAGTTATACACTTTAGATTTGATATAATATTATGCTTTGAGTTTAATCTTTTATATAGTTAATATATTTTAATTTTGATTTTGAGCATCTGTTTTGTGTTTTGTTCAGTTTTTCTATTTCTTCCAGTTTCTTCCGCTGTCCTGGAAGAAACCCAACCCTGATGGGTGATAGCCAAATGGCTAGAGTGCTGGTATTCAAAACCAAAATCTGTGGGTTTGAGTATTAAGCATGAGTATTTCCAGCTATTTCTAATTGACTTCAAACAGTAGGTTCTAGTATAGGGGTAACAATAGGTTCTAGCCCCAATATACCAAAAGATGACCTTAGCACCCGCAACCAACTAACCTTTTCAATTCATAATATTTGATAATAAAAAATAATAATAATACAATTCAAGGAAATCCATATACCTCTTTAAGACCCAGCCCGTACGATCATGTGGGTTAGACATTCATTTATGTTTTTGCTTCTGGAACAGTCGTATGCAAGAAAAACCCGAATCGAGCGATCATGCTGGTTAGCAGAAAGTATAAAGTATCATTTTCTATCAACAAATGGCACTTGTAGTCCATGTTTTACTTTCAGCCGGCAATTCTAGAATTGTTTACAAGTACAACAGATACAGTTCGCCATTTTATCTGTCGTAAAAAGGTAATTATCAATATATTTCTAATTGCTTGAATACAAATTTTTTTTTAATGTGTAAATAAGTGTAAAATAATAAAAAATATTAATTATACACTATTTATAATGCTCGTAGGACTCAAGATTTCGTTACCCGCACGATCGTGCGACTTGGGTGTTACGTCAGTCACTGCTGTGTCAGTCACTGCTGGAATGGAAGGACAATAAAAAAGTGATAATGCCATCAAAATTTTGTGGGACAGAACCAATGGAAAAAAGTTCAACGCTGATCAAAAACCACACGTAAATATATTGAAGTAACATGTCCATTATAAGTGATGATGAAGATGACAATGTAATTCCTCCCGTAAAAAGATCAAAATAATATAATTCGCCGGCTAAAAAACCATGCCAGGATAAAAGGTATGATATGTATCAGCATTTTCCATGTGTTGATGACATATCAAGGCCTCGCAAGTGCAGATTTGAAAACTATGAGAGCAAGCAGTTCGAAAACATGTTGCAAGAAATGCAACGTCTATTTATGCCTCTCAAAAACAAAAACCTGTTTTAAAGATCTCCATTGTAAATAATCAGTCAATAAAGTAATACTCCAATCATTTTCTTATTTGTAACAATTTTAGTTGAATAAGGTTTTTTCTTCTATCAACTTAGAGCCAGAAAATATATAACTCTTAAAATTTTACTAGTGATGATTTCACAGGAAAAGCCCAACCCGCACGATCGTGTAGGTGCAGTTTTCACAGAAAAAGCCCAACCAGAACGTTCGTGCGGGTACCCCCCACGTTCCCTTGAACCAGTAAAATTTTTTTAATTATTTTTTCCAGTCTCAATGGGGTCAGTATAGAGTTATTAACCAGAAAAAGAGTTATTAACCAGAAAATGTAATTTTTAAAGGTAAAAATATTTTGGGTCTTAAAGGGGTATGCCATAGAGCAGTGGTTCTCAACCTCGGGGGCATAAAAGAATTTCAAGGGAGGCATGAGTTTTTAAAAAAAATAAAACTAACTGTAATTTACTATACTCAATTTTGCGGTCACAATGTAACCGTAACGTATTTTCGACATAAAAACACGATAATTGTCGTACGTCTGGATGTTGAAAGTGACCTGAGGTGTGCTTTGTCACAATTACAACCTAATATTCAAAAACTTGTCAAGGAAAAACAGTCCCAGCCCTCTCATTAATGTTGTGAAAGTGACTGGTATTACATGCCAACCTCACCTAGATCCTTGATTACCTCAAATATATTTGATCTGAATTTAATATTTTGATTTCATATGTTCTAATAATAATCTGTTCCAAATTAAGATATGTGTAGTAATATTAAATTTTGTGTATGAAATTATCTATTCTATATTTTCATTTAATAACCAGCTTCAGTTTCAAATTTCGATTGTACTACTTGTATTGACCATCTATGGTGGTCGTGGGGGGGGGGGGGGGCACAGAGCCTGAAAGGTTGAGAACTCCTGCCATAGAGTATGCAGTAGGCATTTTACTATTCACTCATAATCTTCCTAAATTTAAAATAAGAAATTCAACTCATAAAGCAAATTTGCACTCCCCTTTCCTTCTTTTGAAGAATTAAATGCTAAACAGAAGAATGAAAATGAAGTTTAAGAGATACAAATTTTAGTTTTATTACCTTCATTAAAGTTTATAAAAGTAGTTGTCTAATAAAATAATTTTAAAATTGCCAATGCAAATATACTTCTAAAATGAAAAATAACATAGTACATACAAAATACATGTGACAAGAATAATACACAGATAGGTAGAAGACATGTATCACAATGTAACATACATGTCAGTGTACTTTGAGGTTTAGAGGTATATTATATTCTATGGTTTTGGCAAAAACTTACAAAATGATGAGAAGTGTTTGCATGAGCTCTTTCCACAAGTTAGATGACAAAATATGGTAATGAAAGGTGTAGAATGATTTGGATAGAGAGCCTGAGATTGTTGTAATAAAAATGAGCTTCCAAGTAAATGATGAAATAAATTTAGCACGAGAGAAGTCAATTAAAAAATTTTGTAATTTTAAAATATGCCTTTTTATTGTTATATTTAATAACTTTGCACATGCGTAAGAACTCTGCAACAGTTATGAAAAAATAAAATATAGAAATTACTTTAAAAGATTGCAAAGTTTTTGTAAATAGGAAGCATAGCAACATAATTCATACTTTCTGTATTCAGTTTTGTACTGTGATTATCTACACATTCTCAATAAGAACACTGTTTTAAATGTACTAGAAAAGAATTCTCATTTGTTTTTATTGTGATACTTGAAATAAATATTTTACTTGAATTATATTTGAAATATATTTTTTTTGAAATGGTCGTAAATTTTAAAAGATTACTACCATTTATAAATTTCTTAATAGAATCAACCATGTAAAAGCATATGTTTTTTGAAATTGGAAAATGACCTAAATTTCCTTCCACAAACATTGCATATAGATTCCTCAACTGATTTTCCAGGTCTTTGATGAGTTAATTCATGAGCTTTTAAGCCATTCGATTGTGAAAATCGTTTATCACAAAATTTACATTGATATGGGCGTTCACCAGTATGGACACGGAAATGACGCTGAAGATTACCCAGGAAAGTAAAAGTCTTGCCACAAGTCTTGCATGAAAGAGGCTTTACTTTGCTGTGAATTAATACATGTGTTTTTAAACCTTGCATTGATTTGAAACCATTACCACAATCCTTACAAACATATGGACGCTCTTCACTGTGACTTACCATATGCTGTCTAAGACACGGAACTGACTTAAATGCACTCTGACAAACTTTACATACATATGGACGGTCCTCCTTGTGAGTAATCATATGTTGTCTTAAATTGTAATCTTTTTTAAAATCTTTTCCGCACTTTTGACAAACAAAGGGGCGTAAATTTGGATGTGTCAATAAATGCTGCTGCATTGAAAATGAATCTCCAAATTTCAAACCACAATGGTCACAAACAAATATAGCACAAGCATGTTCATTATTTAATATATGCTTATTTAAATCAGCTGAACTGGCATATGAAACACTGCAAGATCCACAAGAAACACTGACTTTATCTGTTGAAGAAATTTTTTGTAGATCACCATGAGCATTATTGTCAGAAGGTGTTTCGCTTACCCTCTGTACTGCAGTCTGTGATGAATTTAATACAAAATTTTGAGATTCTCTTAACTCTATTACATTTTTATTACTGTCTTCTATACTTGCAGATAATTGTTCACCATCTTCTTTGATTTCTTTACCTTCATATCTACATAACCAACATTGAAGATAAGCAGCTGATTTTAATCTTTTCCCACAGGATTTACACCTTGGATGTGATTTATTACTGTGTATAGCTTTGATATGGAACTGTAATGTACACTTTTGGATAAAAGCTTTGCCACAGTGTTCACACTGAAATGGACGTTCACCAGTATGTGTTTTCATATGTTTTCTTAATCCCCAATTAGCAGAAAAGGCCTTGCCACAAACATCACAGAAAAAATCTCTGTCTTTATGAACGCTGATATGTTTGCGTAATATATTTTTATCCATAAACCGTTGTCCACAAAAGTAACAGCGATGTCCTTTAGATTTCTTTTTTGGTTTCTCATTTTTATTGATGATGTCACTGTTGGTGCATAATGTAACATCAGCTGAGGGGATTAGAGATGCCATTAGAGTAGTTATACTGTTTCATTCCCTGTGCAATGAAAAATATTGAAAGAATTTATTAAATTCTTAATGTCACATTGTTTTTCAATATTAAAAGTATATACAATGTTTATACTTAAGCAAATTTTTGAAAAAATATATAAAATCCTTTTTTTCATTTATTAATAAATACTTTTTGTTATAATATAACAGTTACTTTATGTTACATTTAAACTAAATGCCTAAAAATTTTCTTGTATAGATATGTTAATTATAACCATTAAAAAAAATATAGTTCAAAGTTATTCGGTTTTTAAAATTTTAATGATTAAAAAACCTGGCAAAATATGCAAAAAGTAAAATCTTATATATCTGCTCCAATTGGAATATAGAATTATATAGAAGAGGGCAGATCCATCACAAAGTTTAAGTATTAAAATAATGATATAGTTTGAAAGAAAGAAAAGTTATATTTTGTTTTCAAGAAAGATATTTATACTTCATAGATTTCAAGTTTTTCTCTCTCTCTTTTTTTGGTTAACTACTTCACTCTTAAAAAATATGCATATAAGCCTGTCACATAAGCCTGTTACAGATACTATGCTGCAAAAATTGACACTAATTTGACAATAAGATGATTCTGGCTATTATCAAAGTAGATTAATAGAAACTCAAGTTACAAGTATTTAATAGTTATAATTAAAAAAAGAGTATTTGTATAGCTTCTAATTTTATATTATATAATAATTAATATAATTATAGATGTAATTCTATGGCAAGAGTCTCTGTGCTCATTTAATCGAAAGATCTATATCATGAAGAATCCATATCGATAATGAATCCTTTAATTTATTTATATAAAAGAGAATGTTTCTTTGTGTGTCCTTTATGCATTTCCGAATGGTCCATCGAATTCAGATGAAATTTTGTACAGATGTTGTTCTCACTCCCGCGGGAAACACTGGGGGGGGGGGGGGGATAAGACATCCCTACCACCCCTAGGGGGCACATGTAAAAATAATCGAAAATGACTGATATTAAAAAACCCTGGGTAAACAGCTAGTATTCTAATACTTTCATTTATAAGATCTGTTGGATTTTTAATTGGGTATTCCTTAAAAGCTAAATGCTTGTATGATGAATATACACACTTTAATCAAACTTTTAAATTTTAATTATAAATAAAGAACAAATTAAAATATTTTCCATATATAAGAAAAATGCTCATGAAATTTTATGTTTGCATTATATTGGTAATGGACAAAAAATTGGGACACATTACAGGAGCTTCGGGATCACATTATAGTTGGTTACAATACACCAAATATAGATGCTTCTTATGTTCTAAAAAATGCCATAAGACAGTCCCAGTAATATATGCATGAAGACAAATCCAGGTATGCAGAATCAAATGCATGAAAATTTTAACAATTGTCAGAAACAAATTTTTATGAAAATTGTGTGTCAGGGACTAGAGTTTCAGATTAAATATTGGTAAGAAACCATCACGGTCCAATTGCTTCATACAAGCCTTTGATTACTTCCTAATCAATGTATTGCATGTATATTTATCTAACTCAATAGCGCAACAATTATGAGCAGTTGACTGAACAACGTTGAAAAGATACAATCCAAAGATTTCACACTTTTTGCCGAGAATGATGAATAAACCAGAGGCATCATTCAAAATAAACTTAGCAGCTCTAATGTTTGTTTCCAATTGTGAAGGTTTTTTGGTCTAGATTTATTGAATGCAGCAGTAAATATAGCAAAATAAATCCAATCACAAGTGATCACCTTCATTATAGGTTGACATTTTTCTTCTATGGAGCTACATAGCTTCAACAGACAATTCCTCCATACAAGCAGCAATTTCCACCTTTTGTCCATTATACAAATAACAAAAGACTACATTTTTGGGGGAGGTTTGAAATATGTATATTCTATAAAATTTTTAAAGTACCACAAGTGGGTACATGTTTTGGTACGTATTTCTCTAAATAAAATGCACAAAGAAGTTTTTAAAGAGCAGTCCTTAGTTATTTTATGAACAATAGCCCTCTTCCACCTGTATGTAGTTACTGATAATTATCTGTACAGCCTCAAAGTGCTGTTCAATGATAATTTTTCTTTTAATTTAACCCTACTATCTCTCGTTTTGTTAGGTTAATTTTCTGACAATAAAAAAAATTACAAATTATTTCTGTTGCTACTTTTAACTGAATATGGCTGGAAGTTTTTTAAAAATTTATTTATTTTGCATACATTTAAAATCCAAATGACCATAGACGAGACAATTGAATAAGTACAGTTTTCATAGTCTGAAAGATTGGGACGATTCACTGAAAGTAATTCGTAAAAAACTCTTTAAAACAGTGAAATTTATTCAAACAACTTTTTTCTGAAATGGCCACTTAATTTTAAGCACAATAATATTTCCTGTGAATTTGATACACTCTGGATTTTATTACTAGCACGGTTTTATTTTGCACAATATTCTTCCAACTATACCCACACACATATATAAATTATGCACCACAATATTCATATACAACACAAAAATTTAAACATAATGTTGTTTCACAAAGTAACATTATGTGATAATACAAACTAAGCTTGACAGTTAAAAAAATAAATAACTAAAGCACAGGAAAATAAGTAAATTGTACGCACAGTCCATAATTCACTTCAGATGCTGTCTGCATCCAGTGCATCTTATCTGTCTTTTATAACATTTAAAGGTGCTCTTACAATCAAAACAATGACAATAAATTTTGATAGAGCAGCTAAATGAACCTTTCACACTTCTAAAACGAAATACTTGCCGATTGCAGACAGGCAGCGCTATCAGTATGTAGTAATATAATTAAACCATTGAGGTTAAACTGGTGCATAGCACCAGAGCAAATCACATGCTATAAATAGATTTTTAACTACATATGCAATGCAGTAAAACACAAAAGATAGGTGGAGGAAAGATTTTTGGTGAATACGTAATGGGGGTATGTAAACAATACACTGTCTAGTGGTAGCTGAGCAGTAGCAATGTATTATTTTTAGTATTAGGGTCTGTTCAATAGGAATCCGTTACGTAGCGTTAAGGGAAATATGACGTTGAAACGAAAATAAACAAATCATAGGTGTTAAAAATTTCATTGCTAATCGTTTGGAGGTTTGTCATTGGTTAAATATATTTCAATACTTTAACGCTCCGCAACGGACTCCTATGTGAACAGGCCCATAAGGAATCTTTTGCATCTGCCCCTAAGACATTCATGTCAGATTTTCTTCGTCAGGTCGTCATAATCAACACTCATATCGCACCTCTGCTAGAAGAGTGTTACATCTCAAAACAGCCATATTTTCAGGAAGAGCCATTTCATTTCTTCTTTATATCTTCTTGAAAATATGACTATTTTTTAGATGTAACACTCTTTTAGCAGAGATGCGATATGTTTATATCATTTCTTACTCTGCACTCTAAATCCATTGAACTCTGTGTTCTTAACTTATCAAGCCCTCGAGTCGAAAAAGCTTTTGATCGCGTCCGGCACAGCACGCTAATTTATAAACTTATCAAACTTAAATTGCCCTCTGATATTATTCACTTAATCCTATCCATTTCTATCTACTTAATAGAACCTTTAAAGTCCGCTACACTAAATTAACTTCCTCTACAACGTAACATTAACGCAGGCGTTCCACAAGGTTCGAAGATCGGACCAATTTTGCTTAACATCTTTATAAATGACATTCCACACTCTATAAACGCATCACTGGTCATGTTTGCGGACGACATGACAATCTTAGCGAAGAATCGCAACACAAAATGTATGCATATATACCTTTAAAGGACAATTGACATGCTTGAACGTTGGTTGGAACGGTGGAGAATTAAATTAAACCCTGCTAAAATGAAAGCCATATATTTAGTTTTAACATAATTCTACCTCCGCCGGTCATACTGTGGGGTCACTCAGTGCCCTTCGAGAGAGAGGGCCTTGGAGTTTATATAGATAGCAGGTTAACTTCGAAAAAAAGACATTCGAGAGAGAGGGCCATGGAGTTTATATCGATAGCAGGTTAAAAAAAACATAGTATCCATTATCCGAAAATTTCTTAAAGTCCGTAGAGATTTGGGGTCTGTTCTCATAGGAGTCCGGTAGCTGAAGCGTAAAAGGAAAGATGGCGCTGAGACGTAAACAAACCGATCATAGGTGCAACGTCCAGGACTTTCCCGCGAGACAATGGGACAATGGCGAGGGTAGCACAAACAAGAGGTCTTTGTTCGCTCTCGCCGGTTTGGTGCGAGCAGTTTCAACGCAGCATACAACCGGACCCCCACGCTGTTTAAGCAATGGCTTATTCAGGCATTGTTAAAGAAAGCTGTCCTGGACCGGGCAAGAAGTTGTCCAGGGGATGAGAGGCCCGGAAAAAGATTGCACCCTGGGTTTGAAAGAACCACCCCCAGCGGGGGGGGGGAGAAAAAGACTGGCTTTGGAGAGAGACCCGGATCGGGATTATTCGACGCACGGGGAAAGAGAGAGGAGGTGGCAGACTTTTGATCGCCGCGGTGTTGAGAGACTGAGAGTCCACCTTACTACTACGCGAGTAGTTGGAACTCAATGTTAATTTAACTTTTGTTTTCTTGTATTAAATTGTTGTTGTTACGAAAGAAAAGGGAGTCATTCCTAATATCGTTTCTTCACACCCTCACTGCATGCGGAACCTTTGAGTAATATCGCCCCATTCACAGGAAGGGTGATTTTGACTGCTCCACGCTCGGAGTACGTCAGTTAAATAAATAACCGCTCGGAAAGTTGTAATCCTGAGATTTGCGTGCATGGACTATTGCACGCAGGCGTTTACAATAGGCGTTAAAAATTTCATTGCTAATCGTTTGAGGTTTGTCATTGGTTAAATATATTTCAATACTTTAACGCCTCCGCTACCGGACTCCTATGTGAACAGGCCCTTAGGGCATTTCCTGTACCTGAACCAAATAAGTATGGAGAATTAACTTTTATTATATATGATTATCCTTCGACCTATCTTGCTTTGTGCTGCTCCGGTGTGGGGATCAACAGCGGACACTCATATTCAAAGGCTGCAGACAAGGCAAAATAAAACTCTCCGTGGGATTAGGAAAGTCCCTTGGTACCTGCGTAATGAAGTAATGCTTAGAGATGTGGCAATAGAACCTATTCGGCACCACACTAAAGAGCTAGCAATAAACTTTTGCGAAAACATCTATTCAGTTAATAATGAAGACCTTGTAATCCTCCAGGAACTTAAAAAGTATCCTAGGCGTCCTAAGACCACCATGGTTATTAACCCTGGCCTCATTCCTGTCCGCAATAGTTATTTTTTCTCTTCTTATTTTAAATCCCAAATTTCAAGAGCCCAAGTACTTCTAGTTTCTGACCTGTCACTCCTGATTAATCGACCATAGATTCACCTCGCGGTCGTTAGCTGACAAAAAAAGGGGGGGACGATAACTCTTCCAACTGGTAAACCTAGTAAACTTTACTACTCCTAGTAAACATCATCGCTACTCGCTCTTCTTGGATTTTTGTCTGACCGCCCTTCTCAGCACTTTAAAAATCATCTTGACCATCATCTTGACCGTCCTGATTTGTCATTTATTTTTCAACAATATTCTCCCAAAACCCGTCTAACTTTTTTAATATTTTCTCTATTTCTCTCAGGTTTTTCGTCATTACCAACTAACTAAAAATTTAAACTACTATTTTCAGCTCTTAAACTCTAATTATAATTTAATTTAATCTAACTTAAACTTTAAAAAATATTAAAATTTTTTATTATTCCTATTTATTCACATTATCAAATCTGCTATAATTTTGCGAATAGTGACCATGAAACATCCCACTGTTGATACCGAGGATAAAGATCTCATGCTCTAAAGCGCCTCGCAAGCTATTCCTATTACGACGACGGTGAGCCCCCGAATCACCGAAAACGACCTAAATGCTATTTCATAGACTTAATACTAAAATTAAAAATGATATAAAAAATTGTAAAAATAAAAAATGGACTGTGTTTATTGAGTCACTCGCTCCCTCGGACAATAGCATTTGGAATTACCTAAAACGCATTAAGAAACCGGCTATCTGTTTTAACTCCCCTTTTGACATTCTGACGAGTGACTCGGACAAAATTGAGGCCTTCGCAGATAACTACGAAAATCAGTCCTCTTCCCACCATAATGTCTTTTGCCCATACACTATTGATAAAGTTGACGACATTCTCAGACAGTTTTACAAAAATAGGCTCTCCTCTATTAATAACGAACCTCTTGAACCCACCACCCCTGCTGAAATTCAAAATGCTGTCAACTCGCTTACAACCCATGCTTACAACAATGCTGTTAACCCATTAGTTTACGCTTCTCTCTTAGCAAGCTGGTTGAACATATACTACATAAAATAATTAAAAAGTTCTTGGGGGATAACTATGTCATTATTAATGCACAATTTGGCTTTAGAGTCCAACATTCCACTACGCATCAGCTACTTCGAATAACGAAATACATCCATGATGAATTCCAGAATCGAATACAGACTGGCGCAATTCTCTTCGACATAGAAAAATTGTTCAACTGCGTCTGGCATAGCGCACTAATTTATAAACTAATTAAACTTAAGATGCCATCTGCTATTATTCACCTAATTCGCTCTTATCTGGTCAACAGAACATATAAAGTTCGCCTCACACAATCAATTTACTCACTTCGTAACATTAATGCTAGAGTTTCTTAGGGCTCCAAGTTAGGATATGTTTTATTTAATATATTTATTAATGATATCCCATATTCTCCACACACTACACTAGCCATGTTTGCGGACGACACGGCAATCTTAGCGAAGCATCGCAATACTAAATATATGCACACGCAACTCCAAAGGCATGTTGTTATTCTTGAACGTTGGTTCGAACGGTGGAGAATTAAACTAAATCATGCTCAAACGAAAACCATATTTTTTAGCTATAACAGGATTCCACCCTGCCGGTCACAGTATGTGGTCATCTAGAACACGAGAGAGGGGGGGGGATACCTTGGAGTTTACTTGGATAGCAGGCTAACCTGGAGAAAAATATAGAATACATTATTAGAAAGTTCTTTATGCACCCAGAAATATCGCACACCTCTTGTATCAGAGCCATATGAATACTGATAATAAACTTCTATTGTATAAGACCGTGCTTCGCCCATTTCTGATGTATGCTGTCCTGATTTGGGGCTCAGCAGCTGACACTCATATCCAGAGACTGCAAACTATACAAAACAAGACTCTCTGTGGTATCAGGAAGGCACCATGATACTTATGTAACGCTTTTATCCATAGCGATCTGGCTGTCGAACCTAATCGGCAACATATAAAAGATCTGGCTACGAACTTTTACTCAATCAATAACGAAGAACTTGCTAACCTGCCCGATTATGATCCTAAGGAGTGCTTTAGGCGCCCGAAGGTCACTTTGGTTATGAACCCCGGCCTTGTTCCTGTTCGTTAATTCCCTTTCCCCCTTTTCAAAATTCAAAATTACAGTAGCCCGGCTACTTCTGGTTTCTGATCTGTCATCCTTTTTCGATCGTTCCTCTTTCTACCATGCGATTCCCCCTCAGACCAGCTGTTTGCCGGAGAAGGGTATTGATAATCTGTTCCCGGAATCCCAATCCTGCTTGTTTTCCTTTTTAAATTCGTTACTCGAGCTTTACGGACTTCGGACCTACCGCCTACTTTATTACCATGTTTTTATTAACTCGCTTTCTTGTTTGTGTGTGTGTTTGTCCAGTACAAATCTTGCAATCGATTTTTAACTAACTTCCCGACTAGCTAGACATTTGAAACTTTAAGAATAGCTCAGAACACGATGACAATGCATTATTTTAATACTTTTAGCCATCTTTAAGCAGAATTAAAATCATTTTCAGTTAATTTTGTTTTGTAGACTGATGCAGCCATCTATCAGCCGGGACAGGAACGTAAAGTTAAACGCAAGTTAACTTCCAATTAACTTCATTTTCTTTCAAGTTGATGGGATAATTCATCAAACAAATTTTTAAAAGGTGTTTATTAATACATAGAATTGTCAAGTTTATATGATTCAACAGAAAATTTAAAAACATGGTATATAAAAAGTTCTTTTTATCTTGTAATTATAGTTTCTCCTTTCACCCATTGTTAAAATTCTTAATTATCATTTAAGTTAGCCTTGCCACATTAGCTACTTGTTCTCGTTCTAGTTAATTAGTTGATTTATCAACTAATTTATTTATTTTTCCTCCCTGAGGGCCTGTTCACATAGAAGTCCGGTAGCGGAGTGTTAAAGTATTGAAATATATTTAACCAATGACAAACCTCCAAACGATTAGCAACGAAATATTTAACGCCTATGATTGGTTTATTTTCGTCTCAATGTCATCTTTCCTTTAACGCTCCGCTACCGGACTCCTATGTGAACAGGCCCTTAATCATTGTCTACACTTTTTGTAACATTGAGAATGGTAATCTTATGTCACATACTTACATTGATACTGAGGATAAGGAGGTCTTGCTCCCTGGTGCCTCTAGAGTCTTCGACGTTAGGCGGGGCGTACATATCCCCTCCGGGGGGGACTATCCCGTCGATGAGGCCTCAAACCGAAATGCTTCCAACCAATCAACCAACTTGAACCTTCATGCATTTAAGGGACTGATAAACTTCTTGTCGGTTGTTTTTTAAGAAAGATAAAAACTTGTTGGAAATTTAAATAAACAATTATTTTTACATAAAATTTTTACTATAGTAAACAAATGATAATTTGTTTTATTAAGGCCCGTATGCAGAACAAACGGCGGAGAGATGTGGCTCTCGCTTCGCAAGTGGGGGGTGTTTGCGAGAGTAGGGGAAAAACACCCGTTTTAGCTATGCTGATCAAGCAGTTTGCGCTTCCGCAAATGATGACTTCAAGATGTGTAAGGAAACCTTATATGGTCAAGCCACACCCTTTTTCTCCTTCCAAGTGCGGGAGGAGTAGTCCCCCTAATTGCTTCCTTGCGTTGGGGTTCAAGAAAAAGTATACAGTATTGGAAAAAACCCGCGCTTTGACATCTACCAACGTGGCTGTTGCGCTGGCTGTTTCTTTTACATTTTGTAGATAAAAAATTCTCAAAGGACATCAAATTTTTCAGTAGAGGAGATCGAGAAAAAAGTGCAGTGAAGGCATCACTGATGAGTCATTCGATTCATCTGCATTGGTAAGTAATTTCAGTTGTATTTGAAAAGAAAAAAATGCAATTTGACTTTAGCAATATCCTAATATTTTATTATTATTTTTTACTTGTAGGCTGTTTTAAAACAGGAAAAAATGGATGGTAAGTAAACTATTAATTTTGCATTTAATTACCTGTTTATTAGAATTTCTTTTAATCATTTTCAATGCTATTTATAATATATAATATTTTTACATTGCAAGATATTTATCATAAATAAATTTAATTAAAGCAAAATTTTAAAATGTCCTAATGCTTATTTAAGGGACAATTAAGTACTAAAAATGTTCTGTTAGACTTTTCTGGCATTTGTGTACAAGAATATCATATTTCTATTTTTGTTTATAAATCTTATTATAAATTTTAAAAAATGCTGTTAGTTAATCATTAAACGGAGATCAAAATCTTTTGTTGCAGGAGGCTTTGTTACCAGATCAAGATCACTGCATTATTAATATTTAAGGGTGGGGGATTGAGACCATGACATTGTACACTTAAATAGCAAATATAAATTTAATAATTGTGCTTCAAAAGATTACTGCCAATGCTCAGTCATGTATCAGAATTATTTTGTGTAATCATGTAAAAGAACTACAAGTAAATAAAATTGAAAATGCATATTTTACGAACAAATTTGGAACGAAGTTCTTTTACGCGGCTTACAGTAGAGTGAACTGGCAGGAATCGTCACGTAACGAAAAATCGTTATGCCCCCTTCATTAGAGCTTTTTCTCAAGGACTCTGTGGCTGAATGGTTATCGCATCGGAGTATCGGACTATCGCACTACGGAGCGAGAGGTCCCTGGTTCAAATCCTCGCACAAGCGCTGGCCGTTTCTATTCCCACTCATTCTTGGAATAGCGCTGTATAAACTCAAGAGCCAAAACATTATGACCACCCCTACATTTTGCAATGAATTCGCCTGGATGACGCGGAAGGCTCGTGATCAGGTGGAAGTGGTATTTAACTGCTGCTGGAGAGTCTGAAGAATCATTCTTTCACTTACTTCTGTGTGTGATGGGAAAGCTGCGGATCTAAGCGACTTTGATAGAGGGCAGATTGTAATGGCTCGAAGGCTCGGAACAAGTATTTCCGAAACTGCACGACTCGTGGGTTGTTCGCGACCTACAGTTGTTAGTACTTATGCAAAGTGGATAAATGACGGTGAAACCAGCAGTAGACGACACGGTGTTGGACGTCCACGAGCTATCAAAGAAAAAGGTCGTCGGAGACTGTCTCGCATGGTGAAGCAAAACCGGAGCCAGACAGTGGCTCAGCTGACAGCCCAATACAGTGCAGGGCCAAGTAGAATAGTATCGCAGCACACTGTTCAGCGGACACTGTTGGATATGGGGCTACGCAGCAAACGTCCCACTCGTGTGCCTTTGCTGACCAAGCGTCATCGCCAACTGCGCCTGCGCTGGGCCCGGGAACATCGCGACTGGTCCATGGATCAGTGGGAGAGAGTTGCCTGGTCAGATGAATCACGGTTTGTCATTCATCACGCCGATGGCAGTGTCAGGATACGCCGTCTTCCAGGCGAACTGTTGCTCCCTCAATGTACAGTAGGTCATACACAGGCCGGTGGTGGCGGTATATGCTTTGGGGGACGTTCTCTTGGGCGTCTCTGGGACCCGTGGTTGTGGTAGAGCAGACCATGAATGCTACAGGGTATCTGAACATCATTGCGGACCAGTTGCACCCTTACATGGCCTCTGATTTTCCAACTGGAAATGGAATGTTCCAACAGAACAACGCCCCGTGTCACAAGGCTAAAATTGTGTTGGAGTGGTTCCAGGAACATGATGCTGAATTCCAGTTAATGTCCTGGCCGCCTAACTCACCGGATCTCAATCCGATAGAACACATTTGGGATGTCATGGGACGGCAGCTCAGAGTTCAAAGACAACCAATTCGCAATATCTCGGATTTGCCTGACCGTTGCTTAAACATCTGGTACAATCTGTCTCCGGCCATCTAGTAAGGACTTGTGGCATCCATGCCAAGGCGGGTTGAAGCTGTGTTGCGCGCCAAATGTGGGCCAACTCGTTATTGACAGGTGGTCATAATGTTTTGGCTCTTGAGTGTATATATATATATATATATATATATATATATATATATATATATATATATATATATACACTCATGGACAAAAAAATTAGCGCACCAAGAAATAATTGCGGGATCGTAACAAAACTTGCAATGAAGGTACATGTCGGGGAGATATGCAAATGATTAGAAATGCAGCGTGATTGCGCATTACGTATAGCCGATAGAGGGCGTTGAACATCGTACTCTGTGGAGTATAAAACAGGTAAACAAAGCTTGTTTGAGTGTGCTGAATCATTTACAAAGGAAGAGCTGAGATAGACATGCCATTGCGCCGTGTTCGAAGACAATATAAACATTTGTCGCAGTTTGAGAGGGGGAGAATCGTCGGGATGATGGAAGCTGGGTGGTCAGCTAGGCGAGTAGATCGTCAATTAGGCCGCTCTGATTGTGTTGTGAGGAGGGGTTGGGACCAGTGGACCCGAGAGATGTCATGTACACGAAGACCAGGCTCAGGACGCCCTCGACAGACCAGTCGTCGAGAAGACCGCCACATCGTAAGAAATGCACGCGTACAGCCAACTGCTTCATCGGCCGCCATCCAGACACAGGTAGCACCTTCATTAGGGGCCTCTGTGTCTTCTCGAACCATACGAAGGCGCCTGGCTGAAGGACAGTTGGTATCGCGGCGTCCATTACGTGTGCTGCCCTTGACGCCCACCCATCGACGCCTCCGTTTGGAGTTTTGCGGCGCACGAGGAAACTGGACTGCAGCGGAATGGAACCAGGTCGTCTTTAGCGACGAATCCAGATTCAATCTCGGCAGTGATGACAATCGTGTTCGTGTGTGGAGAGCCCGTGGTGAACGCTTCAATCCTGCCTTTGCTGTACAGCGACACATCGCTCCCACACCTGGTGTGATGGTATGGGGTGCCACTGCCTACAATACACGGTCACCCCTAGTATTGTTCCGTGGCACAATGACAGCCCAGCGGTATGTTCATGAAATCCTGCAACCACATCTGTTCCACTCATGCAACGGCTCCCAGGAGCCATTTTTCAACAAGCCAATGCTCGGCCTCATACGGCAAGGGTGTCACAAGACTGTCTCCGCACTGTTACTACCCTTCCTTGGCCTGCCCGATCCCCAGATTTGTCTCCAATCGAGCATATCTGGGATCATTTGGGACGACGAGTTGGGCATCCCACGAGTTTGAACGAACTAGAGGCAAGGTTACAGCAAATATGGAACGAAATGTCTCAAGATATACAGAACTTGTATGACTTAATGCCCGATCGTATCGCATCGTGCATTCGCGCTAGAGGGGGTCCAACGGAGTATTAACTCCTCCGTTCTTTTGCCTTTTTCTCTGAAATAAATTATCCTTTTTCTTTGATTTTCTTATTATTTACTTATATCAAAGTAGTCATTACGTATGTAAAATTTCGTTTCATTTTGACTACTCCTTCTTGGTGCGCTAATTTTTTTGTCCATAAGTGTATGTATACATATATATATATATGTATATATATATGTATATATATATCTGTATGTAAATGTGTATATATATATATATATATATATGTGTGAGGCTTAAATATGGGGGGCGATCACGCGACCTTAAAATGGGATTTTAGTTATTAAAATATAGGATTGAACAATTAAAAAGTCTGGGAGTTCAAATAAGCGGCGCATGTATTGCAGTGAAAATGGAATTAATGGGTCGGCTTGATTCAATCTCCGAAGAACCACAGATTCTAGAGGGAAATTCCCCTTTTCATTATATAATCTTGGCGCATCTGTGGTTTGAGTGTCGAAGAGAAAGGAAATGCTGAGTTAGCAATAAGATCCGATATGACATCACGCATAACTAATGAGCGTCACTAAGCGTTCGTTAAAAGCTATGAACAAAGGATTTATCGCCAGAGTCATGGATGGATAGGAAATGATAGGACGTGCCGCTCGACGGTACGTATTTTTGGGAAGGGTTGGGAAGTAAATTTATTAATTATGGAGCTGAGAGGTTTAAAGAAATTTAATAAAGATGTTTAGGAAGATCATTTGAAGTGTTTTATGCCTGTTGTGTTAACATCTTGCTGTTTGATGGATTTAATTAATGAATGTCTACGCCACCGGTTCACCGACTGCATCATGGTTCTCAAGTTTCGGATTAAGATGTATTTCGATCGGGCGTGAAGCTCCAGTGTCCGACAAAAGTCGACAGCGATTCTGCAACCTTTTCGCTGTGGGAAACCAGCCTTTAAAATTTACGAAATCAAAAAATTTTCATCGTATTAAGAAAAATCTTCGGCGTCATCATATTTCTGCGCTTCAAAAATTAAGGCAGTGATGTCATCTGTGTTTAAAATTATGAAATTAGTAAAATTTTTCGTCGTGTCGGCTGCTCATCGTTAAAAGTGTTCTACATTTTGTGCTACAAAAACCAGTTAAAAATTAGTCATCGTTTTTCAAAATTAATTGAATAAGGTTGTCCTCAAGCGGCAACATGGCTGTTATGAGATGTGTCAGCGGTGTTGTGCCATCTTTTGTCATCGAAAATGTTTTGTGTGTGAAAATTCAACGTATTTTTTTTTTCTTTCTTTCTTCACAAAATTTTCCCAGCGTCAGGATGTGTGCGAAACAAGATTTCCGTGGCTCTCCGGGACTGTCTGCCGTTTTCAGGATCAAATTTAAGAAGAAAATTGTTGTGAATTCTAAACAAATAAATTGGTAAAAAATTAAATTAAGTTAAATTGGGATAAAATTAAGGTAAGCGTTTTGATTTAAATTTACAAAATAAACATGCCAAATGGTTTTGAGGTGAAATGTTACATGAAATGATAATGTTAATAACTATGTCGCGATAAATTAAAAACAAATGGTTCTAAAAAAATGTTGTTAAAAATGAGAAATATGAAAAATTACTAAATTGGTTAAATTTGCAATTGTACAAGTTGAAGATGTAAATTATTTTTGACATTAAAGTATTGAAATTTTCAAATTGAAATTGTATTGATGAAAATTGAAATAAGTAACTATTATATGTAAAATGTGAAAATTTTGTGTAAATTTTGGAAATTGTGGTTAAAATACAAAAGTTAAAATTCAGTAAAAAATGTTCTGACAATTTGAAACTATTGGTAATAAAAAATGAAAATTTTAATATTGTTAAAATTAAGTACATGTTGAAAATTTTTTCTGGGGATGATCATTCCAGTCAATCCTATTTGGTTTTCGGGGAGGGGGGGAAAGCTAGATAGCAGAATAATAGTAACAAATATTGGTAAAATTTTGAAAATTGTAATTTCATTTTGTTTTGAAAATTTATGAGTTTTGGTATAATTATTGGAGAATTTTAGAACATAATAGGGTTAAATTGTTCATTTTGGTTTTGTTGCTGTTGGCAGTCTCGTCATTTTGTAAATATTTTTAAGGTTTATTGATTAAAAGTGCTTATTTTTTAGTATATTGCATATCGGTGCTCAAGTGTATATAATTGATAAATTTTGGATATAATTTTATAAGTGTTTTTTAGTGTATTGATATAAATTTATTTGATATATGATATTTGTGAGGTAGGGAATTGAGTCGTATTGATCAAGATGTAAGGTCTGAAGTTTTCATTTTTGAAATTGGTAGAATTGTGAGTTTTGATCAAAATGTGAGAGTATTAACATGTTTTATCAAATTGTGTCTAGAAGCAGAACTAAGCATGAGTTCAACCATGTTTACTTCAAACTTGAGTAGGTTTTAAAATTGGTTTTTGAATGAAATGAAAAGTTTATGGTATTAAAATGTATAGGAAAGTGTTGTATTGAAAGTTAATTTCATACCTCAATGATTTAATTGCCTTTTTCATATTCATAAATATTGTGTATTTTGAGTATAATCATTTAAAGTTGATCTTTTAAAATTGTTATTGTGCTTTTGGTTAATAATTTGATATTCATTTCTTGTGTGTTTTTGGTCGCCACTTCATTTACTAGTTTTGGAGGTCTCCCTGTAATTTTCAGATAAGCATGAGTGTAGAGACATGCTTCATTATTTTGTAAAACTCAGAGGTATAATATTTTGTACATCATGGTGAAAACGAAAATTTTTTTGAAATATTAGAGAATTTGAAATATGTATTAGGGTTATGTTTTTCACTAGTGATTTTGTTGTGTCAAATTTGAAGTTTCGGAGGAATCGGGTATCCCCGATGATACGCTGAAAGCTCTTAATAAAATTCCCAGTGCTGTTGTGGAGTATGACCACCATAACAGACATCTGAGGAAGGGTTTTAAATTCTAATAATAGTGCTATAAATAAAATTATTTTGTATAAAGTTTTGTGACACCCCAATTTTTTACAAGAACAGTAAATATTTCAAGAACTCTGAACTTTGTCAATTTTAAAGTCAGGACTCATTTTCTAGGTGATGGACTCAAGGTGCTTCGGCACAAGGTTTGTTTTTCTTGAGCTAAAAAGGATAGTGTGGGTGTTCACAGAAATTTTATTTACCATTTTCTTACAAGTTCAAGTTATATTTTGTGTTTATTAAATTTAATTTTAGTGTTCTATTAATAATGTTGATGTAATATTCTTTTACAATTAATTTTGATATTTTAATAATTACTGCTGTGTTATTGTTGTCATAATATTTTAAATGATTCAATGTAACTTCTGTCTCGAATGGAGACATTTATGTAACTTGTATTTTTCTCAGCTCCATGGGGTTAGGTGCACGATTTAGTATAGTAAATAAGAATTTTAATTTTAGTTTTTTTTAAAAATTAGATGTCAAATATTTAGGAAAATTTAGTTAATATCAATGTGGTTGAATCAAGTCGTAATTAGGAATAATTTTGTGGGGTTTCTTCTGAGTTTGCTGTGCGGGGAGGGCCCGCCCTGAGCAGCAATTTTCAGTTGATAAGTCATTAAGTTTTTTTGTTGTTTTTCTCTTCTGGAGACGTGTTGCAGAGAACTGGCCATTCTTTGTGGGCACGCCTTCAGGAGAACGATCGCCCTATTCTAATCGTAAATGTAATTTAGTTTAGTTTGTTTAAATGGGTTAACAAGATGATGATGAGTTTCAGTAGCTAGGGTTATTAGTTAATTTTTGTAGTGTGGGAGACGTCCCAACTCAGCATATTTTCCAGTGGGTTAGAAAAAATCTTTGAAATTGAATTTTGTGTTTTCTCTTCTGAGGACGTGCTGCAGAGAATTAGCTACTCCTTGTGTGCACGCCTTCAGGGGGACGGGGGGGAAAGTTGTGAGGCTTAAATATGGGGGGCGATCACGCGACCTTAAAATGGGATTTTAGTTATTAAAATATAGGATTTAACAATTAAAAAGTCTGGGAGTTCAAATAAGCGGCGCATGTATTGCAGTGAAAATGGAATTAATGGGTCGGCTTGATTCAATCTCCGAAGAACCACAGATTCTAGAGGGAAATTCCCCTTTTCATTATACACTCATGGACAAAAAAATTAGCGCACCAAGAAATAATTGCGGGATCGTAACGAAACTTGCAATGAAGGTACATGTCGGGGAGATATGCAAATGATTAGAAATGCAGCGTGATTGCGCATTACGTATAGCCGGTAGGGGGCGTTGAACATCGTACTCTGTGGAGTATAAAACAGGTAACCAAAGCTTGTTTGAGTGTGCTGAATCATTTACAAAGGAAGAGCTGAGATAGACATGCCATTACGCCGTGTTCGAAGACAATATAAGAAGTTGTCGCAGTTTGAGAGGGGGAGAATCGTCGGGATGATGGAAGCTGGGTCGTCAGCTAGGCGAGTAGCTCGTCAATTACGCCGCTCTGATTGTGTTGTGAGGAGGTGTTGGGACCAGTGGACCCGAGAGATGTCATGTACACGAAGACCAGGCTCAGGACGCCCTCGACAGACCAGTCGTCGAGAAGACCGCCACATCGTAAGAAATGCACGCGTACAGCCAACTGCTTCATCGGCCGCCATCCAGGCACAGGTAGCACCTTCACTAGGGGCCTCTGTGTCTTCTCGAACCATACGAAGGCGCCTGGCTGAAGGACAGTTGGTATCGCGGCGCCCATTACGTGTGCTGCCCTTGACGCCCACCCATCGACGCCTCCGTTTGGAGTTTTGCCGTGCACGAGGAAACTGGACTGGAGCGGAATGGAACCAGGTTCGTCTTTAGCGACGAATCCAGATTCAATCACGGCAGTGATGACAATCGTGTTCGTGTGTGGAGAGCCCGTGGTGAACGCCTCAATCCTGCCTTTGCTGTACAGCGACACATCGCTCCCACAGCTGGTGTGATGGTATGGGGTGCCATTGCCTACAATACACGGTCACCCCTAGTATTGTTCCGTGGCACCATGACAGCCCAGCGGTATGTTCATGAAATCCTGCAACCACATGTGTTGCCACTCATGCAACGGCTCCCAGGAGCCATTTTTCAACAAGACAATGCTCGGCCTCATACGGCAAGGGTGTCACAAGACTGTCTCCGCACTGTTACTACCCTTCCTTTGCCTGCCCGATCCCCAGATTTGTCTCCAATCGAGCATATCTGGGATCATTTGGGACGACGAGTTGGGCACCCCACGAGTTTGAACGAACTAGAGGCAAGGTTAGAGCAAATATGGAACGAAATGTCTCAAGACATCATACAGAACTTGTATGACTCAATGCCCGATCGTATCGCATCGTGCATTCGCGCTAGAGGAGGTCCAACGGAGAATTAACTCCTCCGTTCTTTTGCCTTTTTCTCTGAAATAAGTTATCCTTTTTCTTTGATTTTCTTATCATTTACTTATATTAAAGTAGTCATTACGTATGTAAAATTTCGTTTCATTTTGACGACTCCTTCTTGGTGCGCTAATTTTTTTGTCCATGAGTGTATAATCTTGGCGCATCTGTGGTTTGAGTGTCGAAGAGAAAGGAAATGCTGAGTTAGCAATAAGATCCGATATGACATCACGCATAACTAATGAGCGTCACTAAGCGTTCGTTAAAAGCTATGAACAAAGGATTTATCGCCAGAGTCATGGATGGATAGGAAATGATAGGACGTGCCGCTCGACGGTACGTATTTTTGGGAAGGGTTGGGAAGTAAATTTATTAATTATGGAGCTGAGAGGTTTAAAGAAATTTAATAAAGATGTTTAGGAAGATCATTTGAAGTGTTTTATGCCTGTTGTGTTAACATCTTGCTGTTTGATGGATTTAATTAATGAATGTCTACGCCACCGGTTCACCGACTGCATCATGGTTCTCAAGTTTCGGATTAAGATGTATTTCGATCGGGCGTGAAGCTCCAGTGTCCGACATATATATATATATATATGTATGTATATATATATATGTGTGTATATATATATATATATATATATATATATATATATATATATATATATATATATATACATATATATATATATATATATATATATATATATATATATATATATTATATATATATATATATATATATATATATATATATATATATATATGCACATATATATATATGTAATATGGGAGATAGATCGCAGGCTCAGAAGATATCTGATCTCCCATGCTACGGTGAGGAGATGCAGTTATGCTTGAAAATAAATTCACTTCATGACTAAAACGACGAATACATGTAATTACGTGTAATACGTGTAATACGTGTAGAATATTTTTATTATTTCCTTTGGCGACTCCGCCGGTATGAATGCAGCAAGAGAAAGTACAGGAGTCGTCTCAGCTGGTTGGGGGGTATGAATGGAAGTACCTTGGTCCACTTGGACTTTATCTTCAGTAAGCAAGTTAATTGTCATCAAGGTATGTGTGCTCAGTAAATTAATTTTAAGTTAATTAAGTATTAAGTTAGGTATCAGAACAGGTAAGGAGATTAAATCTTAAAGAAGGAGGAAAAATAAATTATTTAAGTTAAAATTGAATAATGGCTCGGAAAAAGTTAAAATAATTGATAAGAAATTAATTAATTAAGTAAAATGCCTGGGGAAACGAAAATAAAAGGCCCTCTTCAGGGTCGTACAACTACATAACGAGAGGATTGCGAAGCTTCGAAAATGAGGCTAAGGTAGCAGGAGGGAAAATTTACAAAATGACGGGGAGCACAGACGGGGGTCGAACCCCCGACCTGCGTGTCCCGAGACGCGTGCGATAGCAGTGTGCTACGAGAGCACGTAAGGAGGTTAGCAAGGTAGAAAGTGTATCGCGGGAGGAGTACAGAAGTCGTCTAATTCTGGATGTCAACATTTATATAAACTTCAGTCCATCACGTGATTAAAGGGTGTGTCTTAATAGTTGATTGGTTTAAAGTTGTTGTTATTGTGCAGAACTGATTTAAATTTGTACTGACGCCGTGCCGCGTCCCTTTACTTAAAAAAGACAGGAGTCGTCTAATTCTGGATGTCAACATTTATATAAACTTCAGTCCATCACGTGATTAAAGGGTGTGTCTTAATAGTTGATTGGTTTAAAGTTGTTGTTAATGTGCAGAACTGATTTAAATTTGTACTGACGCCGTGCCGCGTCCCTTTACTTAAAAAAGACAGCCATCTTTAATGATATTGCCTAAGGCTGTAATAATGGAATTTAACGCGAATGCCCAAAGGGAATTAAATACTTAAGGGATTAAAAAAGGGTATGTAATTTTGAATAATAAAGTGAGGAATTAATAGTTTTTAAATGTTAAGAGTGTTGAATTAAGAAATTACTAGTTTTTTAATATTATATATATATATATATATATATAATGAATAGAAATCTACATATTAAATCACGTTTAGAGTTGAAAAAATAACGTAAGGAACTTCGTTCCTGACGGGGTCCCCCGACCGCACAATTTTTTTTAATTTTAGAAACAAAAAATTACAAGAAAATTAAGTTTGTGTCTTTTGTTTGGAAGTTACAAGTTCTAAGAGCATAACAAACATAATGGCATGGTATTCATATATTTCAGTTTTTGTTATCATGAAATTTCTAAAATTTATTACAACTATGTATTTAATAATCATAAAGCTAAGAAAAATCCTAGAGAAAAAATAGCTATTATAACTAACAAAATGAATGTTTGTTTCATAATGCTTTTAGAAAATTTGAATTTTTTAAATAAATTTAAAGCAAAATTATTTGCTATTTATACTAATTAATTTCCCCTCCCAGAAAGTTGTTGTTATACAAAGTGAATTACAACCCCTAAGATTGTAACTACCACTAAAACAGCAGAAACAAAGTCTTGGCATATTGCTCAATCATCAAGTAAGTTATTTGGATTTTGATAAATTTAAATCAAATTTTTGTAACAAGTTTTAAAATATAAATTTCAGACATAAATTGTTGGAGATATTTAAAAATTTTATAGTACCATACTTTATAGAAATTAAACAATTGTATGTTTTACGTAACATACATAGTTTTATGTTAATGCCTGCATAGAACTCTTCAAAATCATTTGCAGTTTTACTATATAATCTGTAACAATAACTTCTATGAAATAACTTATGTTGATTTTTATGTATGAAATAATAGCTCTGTTCCATGTGCTATCTCATTTACTATGTATTTTTTATTATTTCTAGACAGTTCAAAATTACTTGGCAGGAGGCATCTAGCCTTAAAAAGAAAAAGAGAAGCAGCCGAGTTAGATAAATTTGAAGCTGAGGATCTTCAAACCCATAAAACTATGGTTCAAGAAATAAAAAATGTTGCTGCCGAAACAACATCCCCGCAAAGAATTCTGCTAAAAATTAATCAAAATTTAGAAACATTAATTAAAACAATGGAAGACAAAAATAAGTTGTTAGTCAGAAGTACTAAGCTTTTAGAGCTCATAAATGCTGAAGAAGATGTTGTAGAAAAAATGTAATAAACACATAAATTCATGTTTGCACAGTCTAAATTTTTCTAATAAAATCTTCAATCTTTCAAGTGGATTATCCGTATCTTGTAATATCCATTCCCTGCTTAAAGAAAGGAATAACATCCTTCTCCTTATGCGGCGAATGACTATTCCGGCTTTGCGAGAGAAAACACCGGTCTACGAGAGCTCCCTACTAGCCGCAAGTTTTGATCACGTGACGTTCGTATTTACGAGAGAAAAAGCTCTCGCCGTTTTTTCTGCATATCACTTTTCACCCCTCTGCGAGAGGGAGGGACCTTGCGAGAGCTTAGCTCTCGTAAGTGTTTGATCGGCATACGGGCCTAAAACATCAACTGTATCTAGAATTATTTGTAAGGAAATATGACAGGAAAAGTTTTAGTGAGTATAGGGCTGTTGGAAGCAACGACAGCGAAGTTCGTTTGTTGCATTATCCTCATGAGGCTATAAGAGCTTCATGATTATCATATGAATTGAAGTAGCTATGCGTTTAACAACAAACGTTTTGCGTCTCGGTTTTGCAAGTGTTGAAACGTGACATGTTGAGTGCAACTGCCTTAAGTAATCTGGATTTTTTCTTATTCGATTTATTTCAAAACTATGAAGGGTTTAAAATATTATTACTTTGAGGGAGGGGATGTATATTATAAGAGTAAAGAATTATTCTTCAATTTTATAGGTCTGTAGTGTTCCCGCTCCAATCAGCGAGTTGGCGTTGTGAGCCATGTGACTTCAGTTCTCCAACCGCACCCCCTCTTCACTTGGGGAGATGAGCGCCGTCAGATGTCACGTGGGAGTTGAGGCGAAATCCTCTCGCTGGTCGGACATGCGATGCCGAGTGACGTTTTTGAATGTTCGTTATGTTGTCCGAATAAAGATATTTTAAAACCTTCTGATGGAGTCTCTGATTGAGTTGCGTCTTATTTCTTAGAGGTACTTCAAACCTCCATAGGTGTGAAAAAATAAGCTGAAATTATGTTTCCCTGCAAAGGGGTTAGTTAATGCTTATTGTATTTTTGAATAATAGTCATTTTTCATTTGGATTAGGTTGAGATTAGTACTTTTTCCAGTTTCAAAACTGGCTAAGACTTTTTTTTTTTTTGCGGGGGAGGAGGATTACTTGGTGGAGAACGCTTAGTTTTTAAAATTTAGAATTTTTTACTAGTTAAATATTAGCAGGACATTATTGATGTCTACCACAAAAAAATAAAATTGTTTTGGGGAAAAAATAAGTAAAAATGAAAGCAGTTTTCAAACACATACTCGTTGCGTTTGAAGATTTGTTTTTGAATGCAGCAAACAGAATTAAAAAAATTGCATTTCTTGATCTATGATATATAAAAAAAGAGAAAAATTCATTGGAACTGAAGACTTGCTCAACTGATGAATCGTTTTAAGAAGCACAGTATATCGCATTTTTATCTTCAATAGGTGAATTGTTTATTAATTTCAATATTGCAAATTTCTCTAATTGTTTTCTGCAATTCGTTAAAATTCATTTAAAATTAATTCTTTCCTTTTTTTTCTTGATGTCTGGAATATTTCCACCAATAGTAATGTAAATTTTTTGGAGGTGCGGCTTAGCAGATTACAAAACATACTTGACGTCATTGCCGGTTCGTAGACGCACGTGGATCGAAGGCGCACGCATCGCCGTGATGACTTCGAGAAGGTCGTAGGAAAAGTTCATGCCGTACCGAATTTGAAGTGCATTTTGAAGAGCGCAGTAGTAAGGTACTCACCTTTAAGAGATATTTTTGGATGAAGAAGGTTTTTAAATGATTGTAAGCTTTCAGTGTGCTAAATTTCCGTTTGTATAAAAAATATAATTTGGCCATTATTAGTTTTTAAATATTTCTTTCTCGTCAAATGCCCTTGAGCAAATGTTTTTCTTGATTTATCGGTGTATTACATAATACATCAATATTGAAATAAAATAGTAATTTGCTTCGTTTGGTAGTCCATCTCTTGCAAATTTTTTGTAGACTAAATTCTGCACGTTACTACGTATTTTGCGTGAGTTTTCATGCCTTTGTTAATGAATAAAATTAAGTTAAAACTTTTATCTGAATATACCTCTGTATAGGAATTAACAATTAGAAATTATTGGTTAAAATTATATTGCAATATTGGACGTATTTTCACGCATTGTGTTTTAGAAATTTAGAGCTCTGTATTTCCCCGTTAATTGTTTTCAACTTTATATTCGAACTTATATTTTAATTAAATGGACGTATTATTTATCTGGTGAGTGCATGCATAGATGGAATTGAATAACTAATTATAGCAGTAAGAAAACAATTTGTCATTAATTTCGTTTAATGTTGTAAGTTGATCGTTAAAATTACAAGGGTTTACGATGAGCATTTAGTTATCGTGTTATTTTGCGTCTTGAGGAGGAAAATCGTAATTTCCGGAGTACATTATCATATAATTGAACATAATTGTAAATTTACTATAAAATGTAAATTTTCACGATTTGACAAACCTGTCTTTAATCGCATAAGGATTATATTTTGCATTTCATCGTTTTATTAGATAACTTTTCCTCTCCTGGAGAAAAAGGGAGGGAGAGAGCTATATATAAAGTGACTCCTTTAGGGTCTCTAGTTGGTAAGAAGTTACAAACCTGCAAATCCTTTAAAATAAAGGTCTTGAGTTTATGAAAATGTTCATAGGAAATGGAAGTTTTAATCTTAAAATTTTAAGAAAGTGTTTGGTTTATATCAGCAAATTTGATAGTTTGATTTGCTAAGTATGAAGAAAATATTTTATGCAAAAATGTAATAAGATTAAAATCTTAAAACTTATAAGAGAAGTTTTTGGATTTTCATAAAGTGGTCTATTTATTTTTAGTCTTGTTACTGTACATGCTCATTTCACTAATTTTATATAGTTATGGTTACTGCTGATTTTTTTTTCTCTTTCCATTTTAAAACAATTATTTTACTATTTAAAATTATGTATTTTTTTTTTTTCAGATCTTGATAGGCTAATTTTAAAATATGGTTAAAGACATGCCTTCTGTTACATCTTGTGATATTGTTAATGGTCATACTACTGATGAGGAACAAATTGATAAAAGTTCTGAAATAGCAGAACTAAAATCTTCCCTTTCTGCCAATCCTGTACCTGAAGATACTGCTGCAGATAAGTCTGCAAAAGACTCTTATATTGAGGAAGATATTGATGATGGTGAAGTGAAACAAACTGATTCTTCAGATAAGGAACAGTCTGTGGACTCAGAAGCCAAACAAAATGAAGAAAATATTGAAAACCTTAAAGATCAAGAATTTGTATTTATTCATGATGCTGGATTTATTGTTAAAATTATTGCACCCGGAGTAGAACCATTTGATATACAAGTATATATATATATTTTCAATTTTATTTAAATAGTCACATTAGTATAGATTAACTCCAAACAAAGTTTTAAGATTCTAAGAATGTTTATTTGTGTTATCATATTTACTGAATATATAGAAACAAAACATATAAATGAAGTAAACTTTTGAATAATGAAATTTTCTTCCACATCTTCTCCCATTATCCTAGGAGGTTAAGTTGCATACGTACCGTTGCCAGTGTACAAGTTAAGCTTCATTCCTTGTATTTTATTAGAGGATTAACCATATAAGTGAATTTAAGCACTTCTTTCTGTTTGACACTTTTGATAGTATGGCTAAATTTTTTTAAAATCAACACTTTTCAGATAGAAAAGGAATGCTTCTCTAGTTATGTATTATAAACTGTAGAAATTGTCATAGTTTTCATAACCTAATTGAACTGGGAGAACCAATAAAAAAAACCCTGTAAAATACATTGATCAGAAGGTTTTTCTGTGGGTCCTTTCTGATGTTTCTCACATGCCAAGCAGTGTCCTGGGGAACCCTCAACCCTAACATACAAAATATATACATGCAAATTTAAGGTAGCTAAGCAATTCTAGAATTTTTACTGTAATAGGCAGTTTAGTCTTCATGCTGTATTATAAAAGAAATCAAAGTTTTATTCTTTCAAAACAAATTCATTCTGTCAAAATAAATTCTAAGTGAACTCAAATTATAAAAATGATTTTAGACCATTTTTTATGCATCTTTAAAAAAATTGTTTTTAAGCTATTCATTGATTTGTGATGGTTTGGGAGGATGAAGGTGTTCTTTAATAATAAATGAAGCTGCAATATTTAGATACCCTGAAATGTAAAAAATAACTAATACAGAATATCCTCATGTTAAATGTTGTAGCATCTATTAAAAACTAAGGGGACCACAAAACCCTAATCTGTTGGATTTATCTCAAGAACAATTCTTGTAGCAGTTCTTACAAACATTTATTAGTGATTGAAATTATAAATTGCATTTTATGTATAAACAAATTATAATAGCATCCAGAGTATCATTTATTTTTCAATATAAATGTTACCTACTTGTTAAACAATTTTAGTAACAGTGCTGTTAGTTGAGCATATGTTCATTATATGAAATATTTCTAGGGGTACGTAAATTTTGCATAAAAAAACATAAAGATTTCGCCAAAAAAAATGTTTACAATATATAAAATTTCTCATTTATTCGCAAAAAAATATAAATTAAAAATTTTTGCATTTATTAAAAATATTAAAATTTTACTTATTTGGATAGGTAAGTATCAAAATTCTTAGTTAAATGCTAACATTGTAATAGTCCCCACATTCTTTCCTTAAGTCTGCTTTCTGTCATTAATTACTATGTTGTACATACTAAAAATCTCTCAGCATCTATGCTGTTAACTATATAGGCTTTGTATAGTTGCTTTTGCAAAGTTAAGGTAGCAACATTTCAGTACAATTAAAATCTGTATAACAAGAATCTCTTGGTTGACTACTGTAAGTAGCTGTCTGTAAAAATGGTTGTATCCATCGAGGTGCTCATCCCGTGGTATTTCTTTAAAAAATGGTAGTTTAGAGAAGCTTTCCAATAATAAATTTGTGTTCAAAGATGATGTGGGCATGGTTGTGGCTACAGATGGACAAAACAATCTGCCAATGTGCTGGTAGACTTCGTTTGTTGCTTTGGATGTCATCATGCGTAGAGTCATTTTGTTTAAACTGTTCTCTGCTGCTGTTTTCAGTGTAATATTAAGCTCCTGATTGATTTCACCATTCTCATTAGTCAAAATGCTTTCTGTTTTTCTACCAAAATACCCTTCACTTTGGCACTCAAGACATTCATAAATCTACTAAGTTGTTCCACAAAACTTGATGGTTGATTTTTACAGTTAGATTTTTAGGTTCGACTCTGGTACGGACAAACTGTCTGGGTGAAATTTGGAGTAAATTTGAATGCGAGTGATATTTCTCAGTTAAACACAGTGGATGGTCTTAGTTAAGCAATTATGTTAATAAATTATTACTATTATTACCTAGTTCCGCTTAAAAAAGCTATTTATCGAGTTTTCGCTTGAAGACTGTAAAAGATGTAAAAAAATAAGTTTTGCATTTATTTGCTCATATTGGCAAATTTTGCATTTACTCACATTTTATAAATATGAAAATTACGCATCCCTAATAGTGCATTCTTTCTCGCAGGTTAGTTCTACTGAGCTTGTGCAAGAAATTCATCAAATGCTTATGGACAGAGAAGAAACTTGCCACCGAACATGCTTCTCCCTTCAATTAGATGGTGTAACAATGGATAACTTTGCAGAGTTGAAAACAATTGAAGGTTTGAAAGATAGCTCTGTAATCAAGGTAGTAGAAGGTAAGATATTAATCAAAATTATGTACCCTAGCACAAAACTTGTTTTGTGGAATTGTCATATTTTATTTAATAAGTGTTTAATATATAAAATTTGCCCTGCTAAAATGTTTTAAGCTGTAAGAAATCAAAGTAATCATATTTTTTTAATATCCATATTTTTTAAGATGGTAATTGTTATAAGTTTCTGAAATCATTTACATTATTCTGGAAATATTAGACAAGTTTTCAATTAGCGGGCATTAATTTTCAAATGCATAAAAGTAAATTTTAATTTTGACTAGGGGATATTAACTGCAGTTCTGATATACAACTTCATTTTATCAAGTGTTTATGTTGAGCTTAGTTATCAGGAATTTTCAAGTTTTAAATTTTATAAATTTTAAAACTAAATGTAGGCCTCTAAAATTGATTTAATTAAAAATATGTAACTTTATATTATAAAAGGATTCTATTTAAATGGTTTTAGGATTTTATTTCATAGGATTTTAAGTTCATTTATATTCATGAGACAATTTTAGTAAACTTATTTGAACAGTCTTTTATTTATGTGTTCTCATTTTCAGAGCCTTACACTGTGAGAGAAGCAAGGATTCATGTGAGGCACATTAGAGATTTACTAAAATCCTTGGATCCTGCTGATGCATATAATGGTGTTGAATGTAGCTCATTTTCCTTTTTAAATATAATAACACAAGGGGATATTTTAGGTGAGTTATTCATTGAAGTAGTATTGGAAATTTTTTTTTTTTTTTTTTTTTTTTTGGGGGGGGGGGGAGCAGCAGTTTTAGCAAGAAATAATTGTTTATATTTACCTTTCCTTCTGTGTAACTTTCTTCATCCCTTTATCTTTTGTAAACATACACTTTAATGTTTTTTAAATATACTTTAATAATTTTTCTTTATTTATTCTTTAGTAAAAAGTATAGTTATAATTTTAGAATAAGTTGTCCCTCCTGAAAATGTAATGATTTTTTTGTTTCTTATCAATTTGGAACAAATTTTCATGACAGCAGAATGCCTAAAATTTTTTAACCACTTTAATACCACTAAGTGGTTAAAACTCATTATTTAGCTGATACGATGCTTGGAAAAAAAGGGACAAATTAAAATACATAAGTGCCTGAATATATACACAATTGGAAAGAAACTATAATTGCATTTTTACTACACAAAAGGATGTTTTACTTTTGTTCTGTGACTGAACTTTTTAAAAGCATAAAAAGCAGAAAAAATCTTGATCTGCATCTTTAAACCCCTTTTCCCCATCTCACCCCTGGTATTTAGTGACGTGAATCTTTTAATTTTTATCATTTAGTCATTCTGGAGGAGCTGCATACTTTTATTCAAAATTTCAAATAGTTTCTTGCCTATTTATGTTCAGCCCAGAAAATTCATACTATCTTATTTGATCAGTGTAAGAAATTGTACATAGCAAATCTGGTTGCCAGTTTACTGGTATTATATAATTAATGGTAAAAGCTTGAAATTTGGGAGTTTATCTTTTAATGTGTAGAATGTTTAAATTTTGAGCTTGTAAATATTGTTAGAAATTGTCACTAATTAAAGTGTCAAATTCAATGTTTAAAAACTAATCTGTTTATAACTGCTGCAATATGTAATAGATTAACTTGAAAATCAGATCATATGAATTTTTTTAAAAATTGATGGTAGAAGTCCATTGTTTATAAAAGCATCTTGTCTGAATAATTATTTTTAGTCTAGTAATTGGTTCCTTAGTTTAAGTTATTAAAATATATAATAAAGCAGTGTCTTTTCATATTTAGTTCTTTATCTTGGTATTTGTGGTATTTGATTTGTACTTTTTGATGGTAATCCCTCAAGAATTTTTTGTTTGTAGTTTATTTTCAATGCATTTTAAATGTGAGTAAATAAGTTTCTCAAGAACAAGGTGATAATTTGTATATCCTATTCCTCATGGCAGGGTTACTTCTTACTCCTCCTAAGGAGAAAAAAAATATTGGGGTCATCTTTTGTTGTATTCTCTTAAAATAAGTATAAATCAAATTTTTAGTATTTTTTTCAATTTTAATGTTTAACTACAGAAAAGAAAAAATGCAGACCTGATTCAGTTGATTGTACACCACTTGACTATATTTTACCTGGAGCTAATGAACTGCCTCTCACACCACTGCAGCCCCAGTCGAAAGATCCCAAGGTAATTTTGTTAAGTTTTTAATATTTTTGAAATTAACTTGTAATAGGATTTAGGAACTTTCTTTAAAACATCAATCATTGCATTTTATCCCTGAGATTTTGTTGAATATTGAAAACTTTTAAAATGCTTTGTATGTTAATTTTAATGCACTGCATTAACAATTTTAGTTTAAGAATATTGGTAAATATATTTAATATTCATTGTCTAATTATTCCTCAATGTTAATTGTATTGTCAATATCTAAGCAGCATTTGCTTATGTGAAATCTGTAAGATATTATTACTATACAGTCAGAACCCATTTTAAGGGTCCTTTTAAAGATCCAAATTTCAATCACTTGTTACTAAAGGCTCTTAGGTGCTTTTTATAAAGTTTCTAAATAGGTGCTAGCATAGGCATAGCGTGCTTCTAACTTTTTGGGAGGCACGAATTGAATTCAGTTAGGGCCCTCCTCCATGCATTGACTGCCTGGCGGGGTCCATAAAATATGAAATATGATCTTTTTAAGATTGAATAACAATAGAATTGTTGTTTGAGTATTGAAAAGTTATACAATGAGGAAAATATAATATAAATAAAATGAGAAAAAAAATAAAGCATCAAATTTTTGTTATGGATCATATCATTATTAAAATCTATGTTAAGGCTGAAGACATAATCGGAATCTTCAGTTTCACAGTTTGAAAAAGTGGGAAAAAAACAACTTTCTGAAAAGTTTTCTACAATTTTCAGATTTTAACTGAACTTCTAATAAAGTTTTAATTTATTTCAAGTTGTGCCCCTCCAACTTGATTAAGGGAAATTAAACTTTATTAATGGATGATGTAAATATTTTAGTAATCAAGTAACCTATTTTTTAACTGAAAGTGATCGTAAAATAATGGATATGATAGGGAGACATTTGCTTTTGATGAAGTGGAAAAATTTTTAAGAAAAATTTTGTATTGTGAAAAATAAAGTAACACCTGCAGTGTTTAGAAAAGGGGCGTTTTGGTGAAAGTAGTGTTTGATTGCATAGGAGGAATACCAAATCAAAGCAATTAACGGATGAGTGTAATGGTTTATTCCAAAAGATGTTGCAATAGAAAAGGCAGAAGCTGGAACACAGTGCTATTAATAAGGTTGCAGCTGATTTCAGAGTAAATGTTTGACTATGGCTAGAATTTGGCATGCGGCTCAAATATAGTACAGTGAAAGTAAAATCTTTGCCGTTGTTTGCTTCAAAAAAAAATAAATGCAAGAGAAAACACAAGGATTATTCTGAAAATTTGGCTTAAGTCCCTTTGAATCATCAAATTGTCTTTTGACAAGTCAAAATCAAACCTATTAATTTTGCCTGTTTTTTCTGTCTTTGTGCTAAAATTTCAAATTTCCTGCTTTATTCCAATGTATTACACACTTCATAATTTTGTCAAAACAGTGTATCCTCTAATGCCTAAATGCATTTCTTTGTGATGTGTGAAAAACATGACTCCAATACAGTGACTAATTTTTTTCTCTGCCCAACCATCCCCCACTAAAATAGCAAGAGGTGCTGCTGTCCTTAACTGAAATTATAATTACTTATAAATTGTAACTGTATACCATAAATTCAGACAAATAATTTTGAAATATACCATATTTTTTAACAGTGATAATTATAGAACAATACATGGGAGGATAAGTTTAATTTAGAATATAGACATTCTGTGCAAGAATTGCTTGAAAACTCAATTTTAATATTGCACTTGAATAAGTTAGAATTTTGTTAAATTTCTATGTCATTAGTTGATGATACTAAGCTATAGTTTAAAATTTTGAAATTGGTCCAATTAAACATTTTATATTAATAGTTATGTCTCTTATTAAATGTTTTTTTTTAGTATTCAGATTAATAATAATCATATTTTCAGATAATGCCTGGTTTAAAAGTGTTGAACATTAGTGGTTGGAATCCTCCTCCAGGTTATAGAAGGCTGAGAGGTAACTTTATCTCTTGGATATTTATTTTACACTTTTGATATTATAAAGTAATTTTGAAATCTATATTAGCAGACTTTCTTTCATTTAAATTTTTTTTAAAAATTTTAGGTGACTTGTTATATGTGCATGTTGTTACTGTTGAAGATAAAAGGATCTATATTACAGCTTCAACTAGAGGATTTTATATAAATGAGTAAGAAAGGATATTCCTTATTTCTCGGGTTTTTTATGGGAGAGAAAAACATACCTATCGTCATAAATATACGTTGTTAAGGGGTATTCACATCATGATTAAACAATGATTCCATTACTTCAGAACAGAGTTAAAGATAAGACTGAGAATCCCAACACCAATGATTTTAAAAATGACATCCCTCTCTGTATGTACTATTTTTCAAAATTAAGATATCTACACTTTATCATTACATCAAATAAGAAATTGTTGGGGAAAAATTTTTTCACTTAAAAAATGGAATAAAAATTCAGCAAGTACTAAAATACAGTGTGGATTACATCACTCCCTGTATGTACTTTTGTTCACAATTCAGATATCTACACTTAATCATATCAAATAATAAATTGTTGGGAAAATTTCTTCACTTTATCACTCTATCAAAGAAAGAGTGATTAAATGGAGTAAAAATTCAGCAATTACTGAAAAAAGTGTAGAAAATTAACTATTACTGGCTGTCGGTTGGTATGCCGGAGACGGTTAAGCCTAACCTCGCGATCAATTATACTCTTTTACGCCTCTCTTAATGAATTATTTCTTCATCGCTATCTTTCTTGAGACTGTTCCCAATTTTCACTCGATCGTGCAGCTCGCTTTCGAGTATTTCTGATTTCAGTGCATGAATTCCTGTTGACACATGGTTGCAAATTGCGGACATCCGCTAATGTTTACATCTGGTATTTGCAGCCGTTGTCATTCGGAGTGTAGAAATATCGTCGATTTTTGTGCCGCATACCTACGCGTTTTATATATATAGATAATTTCTTACTCAATATTTTGTGTGTAGATAACACATTAGGATTTATAGGCTCAGCCTTTTCCTTACCTTGAAATAAATCTTGAAAGTAGTATAGAGCTTGGCATGTATTTTTCTTCTATCAGATAAGTTATTCTGCATTATATGATCTGCAAAGAAACTAAAGGTTTAAATTTTGTAATTAGAACTACAGATGAAGAATTCAATCCTAAACCTGCAAATCCTAAACTCATATTTCATTCTCTTGCTGATTTGCTGAGCCAGGTATGTTAAGCTAAATTTTTGTTCTCCTAAATAGACCTTCATCCGATTTAGAAAGTTTTTTTGCATTTTTATACTTTTATATATATAGTAGTTAATAAATATATATATATATATATATATATATATATATATATATATATATATATATATATATATATATATATATATATATATATATATATATATATATATATATATATATATATATATATATATATATATATATATATATATATATATATATATATATATATATATATATATATATATATATATATATATATATATATATATATATATATATATATATATATTTAATAAAACATTTATGGACAAGAATTTCCTGCTAAATATTTACTAGCTTATGTTAAATAAAAATATCTGAAAGCATTAACTGATAACATTTTTTGTTAATGTATATTTTTAAAATGTTTGTGGGTTATTTTTGAGCACTAAAGGAAAAATTTACTTCCTGTAGGAAGTTGCATGAAAGTTCTTTGATTGTATCTATAGCAATATGCTATGTATTCAATGAACTTACTCACTTTACTTAATACTGATTCATGACTAATTTTTCCACTATAAACTAGTTATGCAGCTTAAGAAAATTTAAGTATTTCTATTAAAAGTATATGCATTGGAAAATGATTAGAAAATTAAGTCATTTTTAGTTTAAAGTTTTACATAGTTGTCAGTACTAAAGTATTATCCATTAAATTTATGAGTGTTTCAGATTCTGATTAAATCTGATTTTTAAGTTATAAGAAAAATCAAAGAATATCTTTATAAAAAAAGTTCTTGTAATCACAGCTTTGCCTGTCATTTTGCTGAATTAAAGCTTTGATGCTTTGTCTTTAGGAATTCAAAATTATAAAAAAAATAATTATGTATGATAAAATTATTTTAATTTCATGGTTACATCGAGGAAGTTTATAGCTGAGAGAAAAAAAATTATGATTTATAAAAATTACGATATCAGTACATAATGTTTATGCTAAACTAACTTTTTATTTTTAACTAGGTGAGTCCGGTTTTTAAAAGAAATTTTAGTATTATCCAAAAGAAACGTACCCAGAGGCATCCATTTGAAAGAGTTGCTACACCTTACCAAATTTATACTTGGACTGCTCCAACCATAGAGCATACTATAGATTCTATTAGAGCAGAGGATGGTAAGAACTCTCAATTATTTCTTACAACAGTTATTTTTTGTTTTGCTGTGATCACAAGTTTTTACTTCTAGATGCATCTATGTTGGCTGTGGTTTTTGTTATATATATATATGTGTGTGTGTGTGTATATATATATATATATATATATATATGTGTGTGTGAGTGTGTACACATATATATATGTGTGTGTGTGTGTATATATATATATATATATATATATGTGTGTGTGTGTGAGAGTATGTGTGTGTGTGTACACACACATATATATATATATATATATATATATATATATATATATATATATATATATATATATATATAATGTACACACACACATATATATATGTGTACACACACACACATACTCACACATATATATATACACACACACACACACACACACATATATGTGTACACATACTCACACATATATATATATATATATATATATATATATATATATATATATATATATATGTGTGTGTGTACACATATATATATGTGTGTGTGTGTGTACACATATGACCATTGTGCTTTCAACCAATGAACCAACTTTTTTATTCTGGTGATTATTGAATTCGAAGCTGTAATGTTGATTTTGTTTTAAAATATTTTTTATTTAGCATTTTCTGCTAGACTTGGATATGAAGAACATATACCAGGTCAGACTAGAGATTGGAATGAAGAATTACAAACAACAAGAGAATTGCCCCGAAAAACATTGCCAGAACGATTGATTCGTGAAAGAGCAATTTTCAAAGTGCACAGTGATTTTGTAACTGCTGCTACAAGAGGTGCAATGGCTGTTGTTGATGGGAATGTCATGGCTCTTAATCCTGGAGAAGAAACCAAGTAATTACAATTCATTACTTATAATTAGTAGTAATTTATAAGAATTACTTTAGTCATATAGATGTATATCATTTGGTATTTAAATATAAAAAAAATTTAATTTTAATGAATATATTAAAGTATCCTGATTTTGAGTCATAAGTTAATATGGAATCTAGTGCCAGGAGATGGCCAAATGGCTAGGGTGCTGGCATTTGGTTCAGATCCTGTAGGTTAGAGTCCCACTGTTGGCATGCATGGTAGTAGCCGTTCAGAATCTGCTTTAAACTGTAGGTCCTGGTCTGCCTTTGTGTAGCAAGAAGTTGACTGTAGTGCTTCAAACCAAACCAAACCTAAGAAAATTTGTTATTTTTTATGTGTATATCTGTTGCAATCCATCAGGTGTGATGTTTTAATCTTTACCTGTCACAATCGTGTCTTAGGAATACCTAATAATGCTGTGAAAATTGAGTTATATTAAAATAGCATTTTCTTTCTAATACCTTCAAAAGTTGTCAATAAGTTCTATACACTTCCATTTACAAATAATTATGGAGTGTTCCTGCAACATGCAATTTTTTTTATCAATAAAATTTAATGTTTTTCTAGGGCAAGCATTTAAAAAGAGAAAAAGAAATTTAATCTGAAATATTCCTCATAAGGTGCAAAAAATTAATGTATAATTGATCTCAATAAATATAAATTAGGTTTTTCTACATTCCATCATCCATAGTAATCGAGAAGTAAAAAAATAATCAGTTCTAATCTAGGTAAATAAAATTCTGAAATAGATTTGTGAAAAGGCTTCATTGTCATTTATGGAAAATATTTCATTACAGTTTATTACATATACCTGAGAATTAATTTAGGATTTTGTAACTTTATCAAAAGCAGCAAATGTCCCATTACATATTCAAGAAAAATTTCAATTCTTGGACTATTTTAAAATTGTTGCAAATTACCATTGTATGTTATTTAACCATCTGCTACTAAATATAATTTTTTTTTTTTGTGATGTACAAAAATTGAAATTCTGAAAGCATGCAAAATCTTGTTTAAATTAGCATACTACAGCTGGAAGATTAAGGTAAACATCCTGTATAGGGAGAAATGTATAATTTATCTTTTTCAAAAGATAAAGGTGAAAGTATGTCAAGCTTTATCAAATACAGTATCAACAGTTTTCTAGAATACATTTTTTCCTTGTGTGAATGCAGTCATTCTCAGTATTGTGCCAAATTGATCTGGGATCAAAGATTGTACTGTAGAATATAATTATTCACTTAATCTCTGAAATTAATTTGTAACCTTTTTATTATGATAGGATGCAGATGTTTATTTGGAACAATATATTCTTCAGTCTTGGTTTTGATGTCCGTGATCATTATAAAGAAGTGGGTGGAGATGCTGCTGCATTTTCAGCACCTGTAAGTGTATTCATCTATACATCTACTTTAAATAAAAAAAAATTCATTTTAAAGTTTTCTAAATATAACTAAGATTTGGATTAAAAATGAAGACTTTAAAGTTTGTGTTTTAAAGGATTTAATGCTTTAACATACTCAGCATCTTTGTCGTTTAAATACCTGCTCTGATGCTATTAGATATAATACCATGATAGCATTTTACAGTCAAGGAACTCAGCTGCATAAATTTTCATTTATGCATGTTCTGTGATATATATATATATATATATATATATATATATATATATATATATATATATATATAAAATGTATGTGACTATAAGTAATAGTCACTTAGGCTTGTTTCACACACGATTTTTGTCTGTCGATTAAACGATGCCATGTGCTCTTTATCGGAATGAAGAGCATATGGCTGGTTTCACACTTGCCTGAGAAATGTTGTGGTTGTGCAATCAACACTCGGCTGTCGTGCTGGAGTTGTCTGGCCCCTCGGCACTGGACGACTGTCATTGTTGTCGAAAAAACTGGCTAATTAATAGGGGGAAGGGATCAATGGTGCAGCACACATCTAGCCAGTATGTGTCGTTTGCAGTTGATATGATTGTTTCCTGGCTTTGTTCTTGTTTGCTGTTTTGAGAGAAATATATATGCCACAAAATAATTAAACAACAGAATGGATTTTGCTTTCATTTATCCTTACCTACAGATCACCTGAAAAAGAAAATAATTTTAACAGGTTGTATTACATCAGTTTAGTCTTTTTTTCATAGCAGAAGTTGATCTTGAAGAAAGTGATTTACGAGTTTTCTTTTTAAAGTTTTGCTTTAACAGTTTTTCACAAGAAGTGATTGCAAGAACCTTTGTTGCAATTGTTTAATTTGTTATTGTCTAGATGTTTCTCAATATTAAGAAATGTCCAAAATGACAAATTCATTCTTACACTTTATGTAGATTTTCTTTGGAATTTACACCCCCTCCATAATAAATGGTGTATAATGATATCCATAATTTATGATACTTATTAATTGCTTAGTACTTCCTCTTAAATTACCCTATTGAATATGAACTTATACTGGTTTTTAAGTTTTAAAATTCCTCCTGAATTGTATTATGGGATTTGGACATTACATAAGTTCAAAATTGTATGAGAAGTTACCATTATGTGGAATAACTAATTTCTATAAACTTTCGTGCATATAAACAAATGTTTAAAATTCTGAATTTTTGTGTTCATCTATACCTTTTTAAAAGTATTTTTTTAACAAGATGTAGAATTAATGAATCAATATTTCATCTTTAAACATGAAACACTTATGCGATTTTTATATTTAATTTTTGTCAATCTTTCTATTTAATCATTTTTAGAATAATGACCTACAGGGTGTAAGAGCCTACAATGCTGTTGATGTTGATGGATTGTATACTCTTGGGACAGTTGTTATCGATTATCGAGGGTATAGAGTTACTGCACAATCTATAATTCCAGGTATTTAATCTGTAAAAGTTAAATGCATATTTTTGAAACATGTTCTTATATTCTCAATATTGTACATACTGCACTTAATGGGATTTGCATAAGAAATACTCCATGATAATTTTGTGTGTGTGTGTGTATATATATATATATATATATATATATATATATATATATATATATATATATATAATGGCATCTTGATTTGTCGTTTTCAAGGGACTGACTGAACTGAATGATAAATGTGAAAAAACGATACATGCAGGAACATAACAAAAGAATAAGATTGTCGGGACTGGGTGAAATAAAGACATATGGGAAAACGATCAATCGAGATTCCACTGTCTGTATGTGTGTGTGTGTGTATATATATATATAATATGTATATTTTGAAGGGGAGAAAATTGATGCAGTTGTGTTCTACAGTTTATTTTTAAAATTGAGTCTGATATGAAACCTTTGCAAGGACATTTCTGCATTAATTCTGTATTTAGACTTTTTGTTTTCTTAATTGACTAGTGGAATCTAAGAATAACAATACAGATTATAATGTAACTAATTATCAAATATGAGAATAAAGTTTGAATATATACATTTTGGCTGTGCAGTCCTTAACAGTTCTGTTTATTCTGTTATCTTCATATTCGTTGTAAAACATGTAACAGCTTTTAAACTTCAGTTTTACAGTACAGTGGAATCTCGATCGATTGTTTTCCGATATATTGTGTTCCTGTATGTGTCATTTATTTCAACCAGCCTGGATGATCTTATTGCTTTGTTATATTCCTGCATTTATTGTTCAGTTCAGTCGATCCCTTGAAAAATGATAGATCAAGATTCCCTTGTATTTTTGTTTTTTAATTCAACACAGTAGAGAAAAATGAATCATCTTCTAATGTTACTTTTTGTTAAAACTTCAGTAGGCAATGGATTATTTTTGCTATAATCATATTGATGATCTTAAAAAAAAAAATCCCACCAATCCAGACTGTTTAGTACTGCTGATTGTTAGCATCAGCAGTTAGATTGGTGGTTATTCCTTAGGTCAAGAACTGAAACACTAATGACATGTTCATATTGAATCTGGAGTGTTATGTAGCATCAGCGTTAAAAATTTGAACCAATCGCTGAGCACAATTCATTGACCATGTGATACCTCAAACCACTCACAGGTCATATCAACCATCTTGGTGGATCCACCGTAGTAATGTAATGCAACACTCTGGGTGCAATGTGACGAGGCCTTTAGTCATAATATGGTAGAGAAAATTCTGAAGTTTCTCCTATTACATGAGATGTTAATATACCTCTCCCCCCCCCCCCCCTTCACTAAAAGCACTACTGGGAAGGTATTCTCTCTGCATGGCAGTTATTTCTATTTTATTAACCTTTAATGTTTTGTGTTATTTATGTCTTCCCTGCCTTCCTTTTGCAAAAAAAGTTATATCTTTGGAAAGAAGTAACATTTTGAGAAATCTTTGAAAATTTTGATAGCCTTTTTTTAATTTAAAGTAGTTATGCATTTGACGTATTGTAAGGACTTTGCCTTAAATAAGACTGCCAGCTTTTTTGTATTTAATGCTTTAATTGCATTTCTAGACTAAATACAGCCAATTAAGAATATATATATAAAAAGATTAAATTCATGGGTTCACAGCATCAACGAGGAAGGTCAGACTTGAGTTGTCGCTGCGCTCATTCAAGTCTATCTCAGCCCGACAGTATCTCCTTGTCTCTGGCTCCAGTGTCACTCTGAATAACTTATCTTCATGTCAGTGATTCAGAAACTAACTTGCATCTGGTGACTAATACCACTGCTGAATGTTCTCGAAATGTCTGGAAAATGTCTCCTTTCTTTATTCAGTTATGTTCCCAGACGACTAGGTGCCTCTTATTGGCAACTTCCTTTCTGTAGCTGACAAATTGATCCGCGAGCTGTTGGTAGCACTTCCAGTCTTTATGTCGCCAAGATTGTCTGTCTCCAGCCGTCTAAATCAATTTTGTGCAGAAACCGCACATTGGTTGGTCTTTCTGAAATTTCCACGCATAAAATATTCGCTATTGTAAGGGAATCATTACAGTATCTTTTTGTGAAAAAACATTCAGAGGTTTGAAGTCATCAAAAATTATCTTTCTATAATGAGGAGAGAAGTAAAAAATCTGACAAACTATTATGTACTTTCATTTATTGTGTCATTCAAGATGTGTTCTCAAAGCTTGAGTTTAGCTGTGAATTCATTTAATTTTTTTTCTCTAAATTTTCTACTACTTCTCTTCCTGTTTAATCCTAGTGATTCATTAAATATAAGCTGTAAAACATCGCTCATTTGTCTTGTATCTGATAGTAACATGTGTAGTCAGCTTTGTTATGTATTACTTATAACAAGTTTTTGAATTTAATAGACATAATTTTCTTGCAGGAATTTTGGAAAGAGATCAAGAACATTCTGTTGTATATGGATCTGTTGATTTTGGGAAAACTGTCCTTTCACATCCTAAATATCTGGAAATGGTAATATCTTGCTTAATTCTGTATACCTTAAAATGTTCGTAAATATTAATATGGATTATCTCCTCATTGTGACATGTTACTTTAAATTTGACATACTATTCAGTGCATTTTGCAAGGTTTAATTTTTTACAGTTGGTTAAAGAATATTTAATTTATTGTTTATACTATATGATATCATAAATTCTGTTAATGCCTCTGTTTTGTGTCACATTTTATTTTCATTTAACTTTTCTTTTGCAGTTGAATAAAGCTGGCCAGTCTCTGAAAATTCTTCCCCATTCGTAAGATTTTATAATCCTCATAATTTTTTTCCTTTACTTATTTGTATAATTTTTATAAATTAATTTGAATTCATTTGTAGTGTTTTAAATGAAAAGGGTGAAGAAGTTGAGCTTTGTTCATCTGTTGAATGCAAGGTATGTTTTCTCAGTTTACTATTTAAAACAAGGTTGTATATTATATAGTATTTGTTAAATATATCATTCATTCTGACCCTTGAACATATCAGGTCCCCCCCCCCCCCCCCCCATATCCAATTTTTTTTCAGTTTAGAGATTTTGGTGAAAATTACCCAAAATTTTTTACCTAACATTGTCTTTCCCGCCTTGTCCATAAGTCATTCTTCAGTTATACTGAGATGGAAACTGCAAGTTATCCATGAGAATGTAAAAAGAGCTTCACTTGCATGGTAGCAAGAAATATGCTTATCGGTGATAAGCATGTGAAAAAGGCATGGGAAGTTTGACCATTCTAGAAGAGTCACTTACCAATTACTGTTGAATGCAACAAGTCAAAAACGGGCAATCTTTATCAGAAATTTTAAAGAAAGCATTTAAAGTACCTTTCCATTTAATAGAAAAAATCTAGACTTTTTTTATGCAGTACAATGACAAGCATTGCATATAACAGGACATGGGACATTCTGTTTTGTTCTGAAAGGGTCAAATGTGTTAAAGATCTGATTCATGTCAGTCTTTGTCAGATTCATCAATAAAGACATTTTTAAGAATAAATGGTAGCTCCATTACGCTGCTTTCAAATGTTTAGTGGGAACACTGTTTTATCTGATAACTTGATAATATGCATATAATTAAAATTTAATCTTGTGAGAGCTTTTTGATGTGACTATAATGGAACAAATTAGTGGGATCTAAGGTATTAAAATGGCAGTAAATGTTGTAATATGTGATAACATATCTCCTGCCTTTGGTGTTTGATGTTTCAGACTTTTAAATCTTTCAGTTACATGGACTCTTTAGTTCAATTTTCTGGTTTTTGTGTTTAATGTCCTGTATTATGACGAACTTATCAGAAATGCATCTTTTTGTCTAAGTCACTGTTGTTTAAAAGGCAATACTATAAGATTTTAGCATTCTTGCAGTTCCTTTCCATGTTTAGTTTTTCTGTTTTATAATACCTTCAGATTTTACATATTAACCTGTTTTGTGATTATGATTAAGTGCATAATTTAGTTGAAAAATGAATTGCTTTTTCTTTATAATGGTCTGCTTTAGAATTTCTTGTGTATGTTCTAATTTTGTGAGGTTTGAAATTTTGTGCTAGACTTAGTTCTGTGTCATTGTGTTATATAATTATAGCTAACATTTTGTAATGTTCTCTTTTATGTACAGGGAATAATTGGAAATGATGGCAGATACTATATTCTTGATCTCCTGAGAACATTTCCTCCTGATGTGAATTTCTTAGTATGTAAGTCATTTGCCTGATCTTCAATTGAATTTGGGTTGGTTCTTAGTCTTTTATAATGAATATAGACAATATCTATTAAGCTGCTGTGTCTTATTTTACAGTGGAAAATGAAGAAGTTTCTAAAGAGGCAAAGGCAAAAGGGTTCCCTAGAAATCATAGGCATAAGTTATGTTGCTTAAGACAAGAATTAGTAGATGCATTTGTTGAGTGAGTATTTTATTGAATATACCAAAAACTGAATATTTTATAGTCCATGTCATTGATAAACATTCAATTCAGTGTCTTTATCATATTTATTTTTCTAATATATATAGTTTTAGTAAACTGGACAGGGTTTATATGCTTCTGGAAAAACTTGAAATCCAGGTGTTTAGGAAAAAAGGATAGAGCATGAAAATCTGGGAGTGGTTGGAAAAAATTTCAATTATCCCCTAAAATCTGGAATGGTCAAATTTCATACTGTCTTCACACAACTATGTGGTGAGGTGTAGAAGTGTTTTTAAATTTTGATCTAATTCATGTATCACCAGTCATTTACTAAGGAAAATAAGTATTTTGCACTACCAAAATAAAAGTAACTGTAATGAGAAATTTAAAAAATATTATTTCTACTTTTTCAAAATTGAATCTTTTTATGAAAGGGAAGCTACCAAATCAAACTTTATCCATTTAAAAAGGTGCCATAAGGTTTGTATTGTATAATAATTTTGGTAAACACCCATGCATGCATTTCATCTGATTTGAATTTCAAGATTTTGAATATGGATTAGGTGATCCATTTTTATATTAGGGTTAATTGTAGAGGAGCATATTTAACACTTTTTTTTTTAAAGTAGATGATTATTTTAATAGTCAAAAATTTATATTAAACCAAAAAAGTATAATTTGAAATTTGAGTACGAACCATCCTTTCAGATGTGATAAGTTATATTTGCTTGATTTCGGATTTTATTTTCTTAACCCTTAGAACGTTATAAACGTGCTCAGTATGTTAATCGGTCTTTCTCCCAGCGTTATGAACATTCTCGACATGTATCTGGATTTTCCAATGTTTTGCACATTACAAATGCATTTAATGCGTTCTAAATTGATTTTTTCATTCTCAATAGATGACAACACTTAATGACATTCGAATACAATTTCTCCTGATAACGAGATTTTTAGGTGATTATTTTGAGAATACAGGCAGCATAAAATGACGGGAGTTTTGGGTTTTCGAGAGCTGAAGGCTATTTGAACTGACATTTCAAGTGATTCTGAGAGGGATTATTCAGATTTATTCGATGACAAAAGTGATGAAAAGACTATAGTGTACTAAGTGAGGAATAGACTATGGTGTAAAGACTGTGTAGTGGGTTTAATCATATCACCCTGCTTTAAAATATATCATACTATAAGAAATTTATGAACAAAAAAATCTGTACATTATATAAATATACATATGTATTCTTAAAACTTTTGTTTCACTTATTTTGTACTATTTTTGATTTAAATAACTTAACTGTATTGAACTTGCGTTTTCAAATGTTCCTTCAAAATGTGCATCCTCCGAAACGTGCTTCCCCCCAAAAAAAAAACCCAACACTGGGGGAAGAACTGGAAGACTGAAAACTCAATGGTCTAAGGGTTAAATAGAACATTTTATCTCTTTTGTAAGAAGTGCTTTTTCTTGCAGGTATATTTCCCCACAAGTTTAAGATTTAATCCTCATACTTTGTTTTGTGGCCCCCTTTTTTTTCTTTTTTTTTTTACTAGCCTATTTGGAAGTGTTCAAGAATTTCAAAATCTTGGTGAAAAGTCTAGGAAAATTGAGTAACATTTGAAATGCATTAGAAAATAACTTATAAAGCTGGGAAATTTTGACCCACTTAAACTCATTTGTTCAAGTTGTGGAATTTTAGTTATTCATCCTGTAGAACTGTTTTGCCATTGTGACCCTTTTTGCCATTCTATAAATTCTTTGATTTTTTTTCCTAGCCATTATATTAAGGTTTAGCTCTCTATTGTTAACCTGTTCGCTGCCACTAAAATCGACATCCATCCTCAGATGCCAACGTTTCTATGGTGTCCATAACTTATCTTAGTCGACCGTCGTCCCAGAGCGTTGCCGGCATACAAGGTAGCACCATGCTGGTGCTCTAGTGCGTCAGTGGCAGCGAACGTGTTAAAAATTATTAGTTACCAACCAGCCAATTATGTAAGGGTATTGTTACATTATCTTGATAAGCACAGAAACCAGTGTTAGGCAGAATCTGAATGCTTCTCTTAATAACAATTTGTTCTGTTCAAACATTTAAAAAATTTATTTGTACATTTATCATTGTCTATAATTTTCTATTTTTCCAGTGCCCGCTACATGTTGTTCATAAAATATGCTGCTTATCATCTTCAGCAACTTGGTATGAAAAGTTTCCTGAAGGATAAGGTATATTTAATTTTTTCAATATCCTGAACAAATCAGATCAGTAACAGATCAGTCTTTTTTACATAAGCTTTATTTTTATAGCATATCTAGCGATTGATTCCCCATAACTAGTAAAACAAGATTTTCCCCCCTTATTCCTCTAAGTCACTTAAAAAAAAACTATCATATTCACTGATGTTATTAGATGTAAAAATTTCTGCTGACTTAATATTGTCCTTTGTTCCATTCTATATTTGTACCTATTAGGGTGTCAATTTTTACTAAAGTAAATTTATTAGTTGACAGATCAAGAAGTTATTGAAGCAGAGAAGATTTTCCAATCAGACAAAGAAACTGGGGAGAAAGATCAAACTGCAGAAGCTGCATCTGACCAGAGTGAAAAAGATAAAATCACTGAATCAGATGAGTACAAAAAAATTGTTGAATCGATAAAGAATAAAGATAAATCAGAAAGTAAGATTTAAATATTACCTTATTCCTTAATCATTCTTTCGCTACCAATGTGTGTAGTATAATTTTTCACTTCTTGACATAAAAGACTGAAATTCCTTACCACATATTATAAATCCCTTTTTACTGAAACTAAGATAAATCTTAATGCACAATAAGACTTCATTAACATGTTAAGTGCTACGTAGATTGTGGTTGACTTTAGTCAAGTGGTCAGCTTTTTGTTCATGCATTAATTCGTTCTGAATGTTGAAGTGGCACAGGAAGTTATCATTCGAGCTTCTACTTAATCCCTCAGTTATGAATGCTTTGTTCATGTATCAAGAGGTAACTGGCAGTAAAATTCTTATCGCAACATTTAAAACAAAATTGGCTGCTTTGCTTGCACAATTCAGGGACAAGCAACTAATACAACTGATACAAGACCATGGCACCAATTAGAGGAGGGGGGGGAGGAAACCAAGAAGTGTATAAAATCAGAAAATTCTGCAAAATGTGTTTACAAAGAAAGTTGCAACTTTTTATAATACCTGTAGATGAAAGCCATATCTTTGTTTAAACTGTTTTAGCAAAACCCACTGATAAATGATAGAGTATTTTCTAAATTTGATACTGATGGTCCTCAAGGACAAACTACCCAAACAAAGTCCAACATTTGCCTCCAGGCACTGGTGTAGTGCTTAACAGGTTAAATGTTAATCTGAAATTTTTATCATTTCATAACCATCAGCTTTGTTAACCCATGGACACGGTATTTATCCAAGCACATTATTCATACTTATTGTAATCTTTTCCAGTTAACATCACTAGGTTCTTTAGAAGCAGATCTTAAAATGGATTACTATCCAAATTAAATGTTTTCCGTTATTGTATTTGTGTTTTACACAGTAAGTTAACAGGCGGAGAGAAAACAAATCTTTATTGGCTATGCCAGTACAATTTGATTGAATACGTTTTGTTCTTGCAATTATTTTAATCAGTTAATTCTTTCTTTTAGTCGATAATACAAGAGATGTGATAAAAAAAGCTGCAATATCTGTAAATTCATTAAAAGAAACAGGTACATTTCCTTGTTTCTGTTCCTTGTAGATTTATAAAAATTATCATTTTTTAAGATTTATAGAGTGTTTTGCATTATTAAAATATTTGGTCTTATTTTAGAGTTTGATATACGCTTTAATCCTGATGTCTTTTCACCTGGAGTGAAACATCCCAGTACTCAGGTAAGGGAATGCTTTAAATTAAAAGGTATTGAGTTATATTTTTCATTATTGTCTCGAATACTTAAACCCGATGTCTTCACCTGGAGTGAAATATTCCAGTAATTGGGTAAGGGAATGCCTGAAATTAAAAGCTGTTGAATTAGATTTTTCATTGTCTTGAATACTTCATGCTGTATGTTTAAATTTTCTTTAAAAATTTCTTTATTTTAAAAGTGGCATTTCCAACCTAGGCATCACCCTTTTTATGGACTTCTCAGCATGTCACAGGCAATAAATATACTGGAAAATGATTTCAAAACTTCTAAATTTTCATTAGTGATTAATTTTCTGAACAGAAAGAACCAATCATCTACATTTTTTAGTTTAAAATTTCAGTAGCTCAGTGAAGGAAAATTCATGAAATTCTACTTGTATGACAGGTATTTAGCACTAACATAGGAATTTCCTACTTAAATATACTAGGCAGCCATAAACTTCTGTTGAAATGTTTATTTTTCCTGAACTTTTTATAATTAGCTGTATGTATAAATGTCTTAGACTAAAAACATCTTTAGTTGTTATATCTGATTTGCAATTGATGGCACCCTCTTATGTATTTGATTCCTCAACCACATTACTTTTGAACTTTTACTCTTTTTGTTGTGAGGTTTGGTTTGATGATAGAAAAAAAAATTGTCATTAAAATTGTTTAGAATTTTTTACATGAAAACTTGTGCATTTTTCATATCAGTTTTTCCTTATTAATGAGCTCATTAGATATGTCTAAATATTTAACTGTTAACGTTGTGTTAGTTATTTCTCTGTATTGTTTATTCCATTTTAATTTTTGCTTGATTCTAATGGCAGATTTTGGTCAGCTTTATGATTAAATATGAGCACTCAGTTTTGTAAAAAATGTAACATTAAATTACAATTTCTATAAAACTTTTCAGAATGAAAAATTCCAAAAGGCAAAACAACTCATAAAAGATGCTGCTGATTTCTTGTTGACAGTCCAGATACCTTCTTTTGTGAGTATCTTCATTTCTCAACAAAATTAACTTTCATTTAGCAGAATGTTAAGTTTTTCCTATTCATAAACCTTGTCTTGATAATAAATGACTGTTAAAAATCACTGATTTCTGTTTACTAAAAATTTTTCTGCATTAGACCCTCTTTTCTCCCAAAGAATAGTAGTTAGCATGGTGATTGTCAAAAAATTATTTGATAGCATTTTTATGTATTTCATATTAAAATTTTGTTTACAATAACTCATTCTTTAGAATCCATCTGTAGATCCCATGGTAGTAGTTAATTCATATTAAGTTACTTATGCCATAAGTTAGATAAGATGTCAAATTTTAAAAATTGAAAAATTAATATAATAGTCACAGAATTTGTTGAAGTCTTAGGTCATACTAAACTGAACTCACATAATTAATATATATTAATTGTTCAAAAAATTTAAAAATTTCTTTATTCTGAATAATTTGACTTAATTTTCCCCTATTCTTTATTAGATTAGAGATTGCTTAGATCACTCTACATCACCAGTTGATGGAGTAACACTGACAGAAGCTTTACATAGTAGGTAAGTGTGTCACTGCTTTTTTATGTAATGTACTTGGCAGATTTTGTCATTTGAAATTTATTTTGTGTATCATATATAAAATATATTTTGAAGTAAATGATTTTTCACCAACACTAATGAAGAATAAATGTTAATATTTATTGAAAGCTTTATTGCAGTGAAGCCATATTTGCACCTATCAGATTAAAAGATTTGGCCTTCTCTCTGACTTTTCCTATTTTGCCATGCTATGACTTCTCTTGTTCCCCAAAACTTATGTGATTTGTGTGTGCTATGAAACTTCCTTAACTGCTGCTCATTCTCTGCTTGGTTGTTACCCAAGATCTTTTGAAACCATCTATAGCTGGACAATACATTTACATTACATTACTGTGAAATATTACTTATGAAATATTTAGTGTAACTTAGTATTTAAATCTCTGCTTATGCTCCATGAAATTTAAAAATTTTCTCTGGGTGTAAAAATAGCATTCATTGAAGTATTTTTTTTATGTACTTGTACAGATTAAAAATATAGATTCGGTGATTCTGAGAAGGTTTCACTTTGATTTTTTTCTACTCTGGGTTTAATCTTAGAAACTTCTTAAATACTTTTGAAGTTACTTTTTAATGTTTTTCTAAAACAAAAATTTGCATCAAAATTGCCAGTAGTGAAGCAAACTGTAATATAAACGATGTTATTACTATTTTTTTTCAATATTTCAGTATTTATTTTCTCTGAATATTCAATGTCATGAAGTGGTAGATGTCTACAAATTTTCTGTAGAGTAAAACCATTTTTTTTTCTTGCTATTTTGATGGTAAGCTCAATTTTTCAACTCAGATGCAGAATCCATCCAGTGCAAAAATCTTTTGATTGCAGGTTATATAGGAATAGCCAGATTAAAGTATAATTAGTGCATGGCCAAAGATAAGTGAGAAATGAGCTTGAAAGTGAATAGGATTGTCATGTCTTGCCAAATGATGGTCAAATGGCAAGAGACCCTGTATTTGGTATCAGCCAGTGAGTTTGAGCCCCACTGTTAGCATGGACATTTGTAGCCATTCAAATTTGGCTTTTAACTGTGGGTCCTGGTCTCATTAGTCCTCAATGTACTAAATGACAGTGATTTCAACTAACATGGTATTTGTGTTGCTTGAATTTTTACCTATTATATGATTAGTTATTGTCTTAGACTTACTATGGTACATAATAAGCATCTGTATACTTGTTTTAATTTCTGTTTTAGAGTCAAAATATTGCAATAAACTATGATTCAAATCTGAGTGCTATAAGAAAGGTTAAAATTTGAGTGCTTTGTTTGGTGCTTACTTCACTAGTCAAGGACTCTTGTCACATTTTTGTGTGGTTTGATTCCTGCATATTAAAGTTTCTTTGAAAAATGTCCACCAGGAGTACAGACATATTAAATTTATGTCTAAGATAAGTAATAAAACTATATTGCCTAGGGATTAATAGGATATGGACTTAGGTGGAGCTGGTTGAAAAGAGCAATGTGGTGCATAATACTTGTATGCTACAATATTAAAATTTGTTTACCTAAATTATTTAAAGTTTCTGTACAAAATGTTTAAAAAATCTTCCATTTTCAGAAATGCCCATTTTTACTAAATTTCTAGTGTTTGTAGCTAAAATTGTAATTGTTCTTGACCTGATTATTGTTTAATATCCTGACCTCAATATTTTAATTTTTTTCTTAATGCTGCTATCTGGACTCATTTATAAACCCTTAGAAAAAGTGTTTCCCTGCAATTTTTTCATTACAGTTCATAAAATTTCTTAGCTTCCTGAAAATAATTACAAAAATATTTTTCTTTTATAGGGGTATTAATATCAGGTATCTTGGGAAAATTGCTGAAAGTGTTTCCTCATCAGTTCCATTGAATTATTTAATGGTAAAGTTTATTTCTTACCCTATTTTTCTCTGTAAAATTCCATTAATTGTGAATACTAATTCATATTATATTTTTTATTTTATTTTTGTGTAGCGAATCATAGTTTCTGAACTCTTGACAAGAGCTGCTAAACATTTGTTTGCACAATATATACAAGGAGTTGAAACAATGTGTCTGTCAAATGCAATTAGCCATTTCCTGAACTGCTTTTTGTCCTCGTGTTCTTCATTACCTAGTCCTGTCTCGTCAGATGAAGTAAGTATAGATTACTTCGATGAATTCACATTGCATAATATAACCTACGTATAACCTACTCAAATCAGTTTTAAAGAACTCAACTCTGCTTTAAATACTAAACTGATAATCTTTTCCCCACATTTAATATGTAGATTAAGTATATTAGTTGTTTGGATCTTGAATGGGTCATCTATGATGTTGTTGGTTCAAGGTTACTTTAGATTGTAGTTGGGTGAATTATGTAGTTTCAATGATGCTGCAATTGAATACTTCTAAATATTAAATGGTTAAAGTTATTGCTAAAATAAATATTAATGGCTAAAGGTTTCTTTCCATCTAAGAAAAGTTTTAAAATGTTAATGCTGTGACAGTTGTGTATGAAACATTTGAAACATACACATTGTTTTAACTAAATCAATTTTTTTAAAACCTGTGTGTGTGTGTGTGTTTGACACTGGGAGGAAAAACTGCATGTTAACTCACTAGCATTGATTTCAATAGCATTTGTTCCCCTAGCATTGATTTCAATTTTAAAGCAGTACTTATCCTGCAATGAAGATAATTTGAGGAGTTAAGGATTTTGGTTACCCAGTTATCAATTTTATGTTCAAAAGTCGAAGTATGTTAGATAATGTTGAAATATTTTCTTGCTTACAATCCGTCGATTGCATTAAAATATAAGTACATGTTAGTGATATAAAACAGAAGAAATCTAATAAGTTAATATTAAATAATTCTTTCTGTTCTAAAATTCTATGTGCTAGTATATTATATGTAGAATATTTTTTACAGGGTTAGATATTATGATTATAAAAACAATATGATCTCTCTTGTCTCTGTCTTTCGTTGTATGGAGTCTGATGATCTATATAAATCAAGTATTTAAAATAACATTAGAATAAATTTTTTATTTGCAGTTACAAGTTAAGTATAAAAGGAAAGGAAAAAAGAAGGGAAAGCAGAATCCATTGAAGTTTGAAGGTTAACTTTTATTTATTTAACAAAGTATTTATATTCGATTTTTCACTAAACTTTTTCAGGGTATTGTCTTAGTATTTTATAAGTTTAAGGCTCCCTTTAGCTCCATTATTCCTGAAGTTCAGAAATACTTTTATTTTTCTTGTCCTTAAACCCTATAAAATCCTAAATTTATCTGTGTAGTATTTTTTTTTCTCTATGTAATTTGTGTTAAATGCAGTATAGTGTTAACCTAACAAACTGAGGTTTTTTACACTATACATTTTTCATAGTTCATAAAAAGATGTATATATTTTCTTTAAGATGGTAATTAGCTTTTTTTTTTTGTCATTTAAGATGCTTATTTTAAACCATTTTTTACTGTGATTTGTTTATTTTTTATTAAAATTTGATTTCCTTCATTTCGGAAAGTGTATAATTGTATTTTAATAGTTATGCACTTATGCTGAAAGAGAATTCTATGCAAAATCTTTAGTTGATTTGGTGCCTTTCTTTCATTGCAAGTTTTCAGTTTTTTCTTTCACTTTGCAGATAACAATGAGTGGACACTCCTGTCAACAAAAACATTTTGGACAAATTTGCGTAATGAGTTGCTCTCGTATTATGGTTGGGAATTGCCTTGTGACTCTATTGACAGTGTTATAGAAAAGTATTCTCTGCATAAACTCTCTGTTCTTAGAAGTTTCTGCATAAAAACTGGAATACAGTTAATGTTAAAGGAGTATAATTTTGACCACAAAGTGAAACCAGTTTTCAGTGAAGAGGACATCTTAAATGTGTTCCCAGTTGTGAAACACATCAATCCAAAAGTAAGACTGACTTTTACTTTTTTTTTCTGCATGTAACAAATTTTTGTTTAGATTCCTATACTTAGTAAAAAATATTTATATTACTGATTTATTTGCTTATGTAGGCATATTAACCCATTAAGCGTTAACGGTCACGAGATATTTCTGCTCTTAAAATCTTCTCCACTGGTTTCGAGAAACTGCACAAAAAAAGAGGTACAAATCCGATTTTTCTCAAACGCTTTCTTCGAAGCAAATTTCATCCCCCCTCGCTCTCCGAGGGTGGTAAGATAGAGGTCTTATTGTTCACGTCCCCGTCCGTCTGAGCTCATTATGTCTGAGACGGACATAAGGTAGGTGGGGGAAAACGTTCGCATGTACATTTGTAAAATGACCGGGAAGAGTTTTGGGGGGAATCGGGTAACAATGCATTCGTATACTTCCAGTCAGTTGCCTCATGAAAGCTGTTGGAGTTACGACTCCTCTTGCAAAGAAAATGAGAAGCTTATTTTCATCCTTTTGACTGTAATTTTTTGCAACGTTTGTGTAATATTGAGCATCATTCAAACTCACGAACACAATGACATAGTTTGAAGTATACCATAAAGGCTGTTTACTTACACACATCGTCGTTAAGATATTTGCATACACCATATTATGAACACTTTTACTGTTTTTCAGGGACTGCAATTTAGCTTTCTCCCTTCAAATTTTATTTCTTTATTTTCTAAGTTATTCAGAATATTTTTTTAGCCCTTACATTCGTATGAAAATTGAAACTTTCGTACTAGAAAAATAATTTATACACGTAAGCACCAATACGGAAGAAATTCATGAAAAAATGAACTGATTTATTTTATTTCGTGAAGTTAAGATAAACTAGTTTATTTTTTCTTAGATTTAACGAAGTCATAAAACATTTCAATATAATATGCAATGAGTCATTTAAGAAAAATTCATCATTGTTAAAATTGTAAGCTTTAATGTGCATCGTGCAAATATGTATTGTCACATTCACCAAAATGAGTCTCACTCTCTAAGGATTATTATATCAATGTTAATCAAATTAAGAAACTAGAAGCCAGTGAAAGTTTTTGAAGCCCCTACCTTGCATTTGCTCTTTCAAAAAAAAAAAAAAAAAAAAATAATCCTCTAGGTTAGGGGTATATATTTTGGCGGCTACCAAGGTAATTTTTTGTTGCCCACGATGCTCGGAAATAAAATGAAAACAGGACAATATGTTACGAAGAAAATAGCCGGAAATTAAAAAGTTTGCTGCACAAATTTTATGCTTTTTTGGGAGTACATAGTTGTGAGCAGCTATTTTCGTCCATGAAATTAAATAAAACGGCCTACAGATCAAGATTAACTGATAAACATATATGTGTTATCAAATGGGACAAAATCATTTCAAATGGGACAAACTAGGTAAACAAAGTTTAACTTAATGGATATGGCCAGTTCCAAGGATTTACTGTTGCTATACGTTTATTCAATATCTAAACTTTATAACTAAATTATTGTCTTATATCCTTCAAGATTTGTGAGACAAAAGTAAAATTAATTATTAAAAATTTTAAAATCTCAAAATTATGTTCACTTGATCCTATATTTTAAAACCTATTTAAGATCATTCATATATTGAAATAAAAGAAAAAGAATAGCTAAAATATAGTTTTCCCATTATTTGAAAATAATTAAAGATGTTTGTAGTCTGCAAAAGTAAAAAAATAAATAAATAAAAATTAAGATAATAAGAATGTTAATTAAAACCAGATTTTATTTCAGAAAGCAAAATAAGTGATATTTTGAAACATGGCGCAGCACATAGCCCGACATCACATTCATCGCACTGAAATCGCATTTCACGACGAATTCGTTTCCCGATTTCATTCTTTTTTTGTGAACATACAACACATTGTCGGGATTTGGGTTTCCTCACTCCCTCGCTTTCACAATAGGATGGAAAATGTCTCCCAGTTAGCCGTGCTACATTTTCTGTGTGTTTAACTACATTCCTGCGAATGCTGGGTTCTTGCACACAGGCTCCTTCTTCTATAAGCCGTTCAATTACCTTCATTCTAAATTCAATATGAGACATTTTCCCTCCTTTCTTTTTAAAAATTATATAAGAGTTCCATTCACTTTGGCTAATTAAATGTCGGAAAATTTTTTTGTAGTACTTCCTTTGGTGATTTCTGGCGACTGAATAATAAGACAGACATTGGTCAGACTTATCGACACCACCCATTGTTCAGTTGTAATCCACTACTGCAACAGGTTTTTTTTAGTTGCATGCTCCTCAGTACGAGACTTCACTATGACTTCAGCGAAATCTGCATTTTGAATTGTACTCAGCATCATTACAGGTTTTTTGTCTTTCCACTTTAGGGCACACATTTTTCCTTTTTGAAATGCTATTATTTTGCCTTTTTGTAATTTTCCATTTTTAAGTCTGAGAGGTAAACCTTTTCGATTTGACCTTAGAGTTCCACATATATCAGTCTTATACTGAAATAGCAGTTAATTCGACGCTCGTTAATTCGAACTCAAAGGTTCTCAGGAAAAAGTTCAAATTATCCGATGTTAAATTAAACATATTAAAAAGCAATACAGATTTACCTTAATCATAAAATGAAGCAGAAGATATGCAGCAGAAAGTAAACTTTAATTAAAAATATGAATTACACTTTTGGGAAAAACTGTAAAATGGATGTTTGGTTTTGTTAATGATGTTTACATTGTTCAGACAGCTTCTCGATTTGAAATAAACATTTCAATTCATTTTCAGAGGAAGGTTCCATCTGAATAAATGCTTTCAGAGTTTTAATAGAGTCCATTATGACTTGATCATTAGGACGCTTAACAGTCTCTGCATTCTCATCTGATTTCGAGAAGGTCTCTTCTATTTCATCTTCTCTGATAGTTTTTACTATGTCATCATCGCTCAGTTTTCCACAAACTTCCACGTCTTATCTACCCTTACATATTCAGAAAAAGTAACGTTATCACCGCTAATTTTTTTAAATTCAGATCTTTTTCAAATCTGTATCAATATCGTCGCATTCTTCGATATGATTGTTCTCTTCGTGCATAAATTTAGCATGACGAAAGCAATTACTAATTGTGCTTTCTTTAACATCATCGCATGTGGCGTATAGATCATTTATAGCTGTCAGCATAGTAATGTCGTAATTTTCACCACAATCTAAACAAAAATACAATAGCCACTAACGTTTAGCGGAAATATAATAGTCTAAGAATTCAGGCATGTGCCTGTTTACACAGAAAAGAAATAGAGATGATTTTGACACACAAAATAATAAATACAGCGTGCATTTTCTCCTTAAACGAGGAAAAAGAAATTTAATTTGTCAAATTTTTAGTTCGAATTAACCGAAGTGATAAAAGTTTAGATCGAATTAATGACATATTTTTAACATTATTCACAATACAAGTTTTTTGGGGCCTTTAGATTAGTTCGAATTAACCGAAAGTTTGATTTAACCGAGTTCGAATTAACGAACGTCCACTGTATATATATATATATATATATATATATATATATGTGCGTGTATATATATATATATATATATATATATATATATATATATATATATATATATATATATATATATATATTTACACACACTTAGACAAAAAAACGACGCACCAAGGAGGAGTTATCTGAATGGGGCGAAAATCGGTACATATGATGTAAGAAAAACAAATGATTACAATTTGAGAAAAATTGTATGATTTATTCAAGAGAAAGAACTTTACAAAGTGAAAAAGTCAATAACGCGTTGTTCTACCTCTGGCCCTTATGCAAGCAGTTATTCGGCTTGACATTGATTGATAGAGGTGGCGGATGTCCTCCTGCAGGATATCGTGCCAAATTCTGTCCATTTAGCGCATTAGATCGTCAAAATCCCGAGCTGGTTGGAGGGCCCTGTCCATAATGCTCCAAAGGTTTATACAATAAAATTATTATATTACTATACAACAAATATAACTTTCAATTATGTCCATTAATTCTATTAATTAAAACTTTATTAATTTTACATGGATTCCCATTATTTTATTTGTTTACGTTTTCGCTCAAACTTTTCTAGGGATCTCAAAATAACTATTTTGTCTTCGCATAAATTGTAATGCATAAAATTTAGGAAAATTTGTATAAATATTTTTTAGATAAATTTAAATAGTTTTGATAAAACATGTCATATCTTTGAGTGCGTAGAGTCTCATTAAGAAGTTTAATTCGTGTGAAAATTATATAAGGTAACAAAATCCTTATATATTTTTTATTTATCCTTACTCAATTATCTGTAATCCTTATATAAGTTCCAATCAATTAGATAAATGTTTTAAAAGAACAAATATCATCACTCTCTTTACTCAAAGGGGAAAAGTGGAAACTACTGTATTCTTCAAAAATTATAGTCACACATAAAACGCAAACTGGTGAAACTTTACGAGAAATTCTCCCAAACAAAATTACAATTGGAATGAAAGGAACCTTTTGCTTATGAATAGCGCTATTCTATTCTGTAGTACCGAAATCAATCAGTTACGCTCAACTCCCTTCAACCGCAGACCATCCCCCATGTCAATGAATGAAATTTACGAGGGGGGAAGCAGGTACTAGAAAATCCAGGCTGCACGCTTTGACGACAGAAAAATGACTGCAGAAAAATCCGGGATGAACGCTTTACGCGGAGAAAAACCACTTCAGAAAAATCCGTGATGCACGCTTTATCGACAGAAAAATGACTACGGAAAATTCCGGGCTGAACGCTTAAAGGGTTAAAAAGTATTGCAAATTATATATAAAAGAAAAATGTAGTTTTACCTTGCAAATGTCTAAAAATATAATTTCTCTTTAAAGAGAACATAACGTATGACTTTTTTTCTTATTTTGGCGTGTGTTTAAAATCTGGTGTTAAAAGTAAACAATTTGTGTGTTATGATTAGGGTTTTTGACCCGGGTTTCTCAGAACCCGAAAACCCGGGTTTTCCAAAGATTTTACAAACCCGAAACCCGGGGAATTTTTAACGTAAACCCAGGGAATTAGTTATTTATCTAATAGAATAGAATACCAATTATATTCCTTAATTTAGAACCAAGTCTGAATTTAACAAGTCGGATTCAGTACGGTTCTCATACAAATGGATATAAAAGCAATGAGACGGAGTGAGATGGAGATATATTGGCCATAGCTCTATTTCACTCAAGTTTATGAGTTGGGGATTCCCAGCAGCACATGCGTTATGCCGTGTGAATTGGCAATACTTCAGTTACACGACCATGCCTACTTTCTGTGGTTTGTGTTTGTTTAGTTTAGTTATATATCTCGTTGTGTTGTCGCTGCTCTTTATTGCGTAGTTAAACAATATTCTGTGGACCCACCCATATAGAAAGCGCTTTGCCTGAAATAGAAGGAAGTTTTTTGCAACGTCCTAGATTGACGCACTCGACTTGGATCTCTCACCTGATAACGATCTAACATGCTGCTCTTGAAATAATATTTAGTTATATATTTTTATGTAAATAGTAAATAAACTTAGATAGTTTAGATAGCTCTCCCACTCTCGATTTTTAACTGGAATCTTCGATTATTTGGAATTGCTCTGATTTGAAATTTCTTCGACCCTTTGTTTCTTGGATATACACGTTAGATTTCGATCAGCTTCAAATATTATCATTTTTGCAGTTATTCTTTTATTAGGTATGTATTTGTTTTAAAATAACTTTTTAATGTGGGTATACGCCCACATATGTGGGTGCACTTTTCTGATGCTGTGTAGCTTAGCTGTGTTAATTACAAATTTTAATTATTCGATTTTATTACAGTTTAAAATCCCTAAAATGAATATTTTTGAGGACGTAAGCTCGAAGCGCAAATCTGGAGTATGGAAACATTTTCTGTTTAACAAACCACAAGAAACAGCAAAATTCAACATTTTTTCATCAGTCCTAAAGGCTTCGGGTTCAAGTACAAAAAGTTTGATAAGTCACATGAAGACAAAACATCAAATTGAAGTATTAACATGTTCTAAATTTGGTGATGACGACGAGCCCAAATTGAAATCTCGAAAAATTGATGACTGTTTCACAAAAAATTTACAGTCTGTTGAAGAGGTTATAGCAAAATTAGTTGCTGTAGATGGTATGACATTTCAGCAGCTTGCCAATAGTTCATTGATAAGACGAGCTTTTAAAGCATCTAGTGTGCTCCTTCCTAGTAGTCCTAGCCAAACAAATTTTATTTATGAAACATTTTCAAACTGTGCAGAGCAAAATCATTAAAAAAATCAGAAATCAAAGAGGACAATGGTCGGTTTCCAATTAGTTTCAATGAAACCACATCAATACAAAACCGTAGATTTATCAACCTGAATATACACTATTCCACCGGCTTCCGATCTCTTGGTCTAATTAGAGTTATGGGAAGCGTAAATGCAGAAAAAGTAATTCAGATTGTAAAAGAAATCTCAGCGAGTATATTTCATTGGATAATGATATGGTAGCTTCAATCACTGATGGTGCAAGCATAATGTTGAAGTATGGCCGTTATATAAACTATTTATTATTTTAGTTCTTTGCTATTGACCCCCTGGAACCAACTAAGTAAACCCGGGTTTTAAATAAAAAAAAACCTGGTCAAACCCAAAACCCAGGTTTTTAAAAAATTGCTCAAAATTGAAAACCCTAGTTATGATATATATATTTAACATATAAAACCCAAAAACTCTTAAAATTCCAAATTTCATTCAAAAATGCTTGGGCGTATCACGTTGAAAATTAATTGCATAGTTCGGTTTCAAGAACATAGAAATTGAACTTAATTAGGCACTTCTTATACAACCCCTGTGTGTTCCCCAATCTTTCAGAGCCCAGATTTCTGGGCACGAACAAATTATTGCAGGAGTTTAGGTCATGAGGCAAGACTTCTATAAAGTTATAAATAGGCATGCCACAGTGTAGTGGTGGGGTTTGTTGACTTGTCGTTGCTTCCATAAGATGTAGCAGTCGCGGAAATAAAAGCCTTTGTTGGAAATGTGGTGGGATTCTGTGTGTCCGGGGTTGGAAGGGCCAACTAGCAACATGTCAGTAACAGAGTTTTAAAGAGGCCTGTTTCAAGATTCCAAAACCGCCAGCGAACTTCACCGGCCAACTACACTTCTATGCACGGGAATTGGACTATGTAGAACAGACCCCCTGTGACGCATTGGCTGCCATCACGTTTCTCCCTCCCTGGTGCCATGCTGTCACAACATATATACAGCTTTTGACCATTTTGCAAAAGATTTGGAGATAATTTGGTTTATAATCCAGTCTTTCACTTTTTTGTACTATTTTTAAACTTATTTCTGTGCAAATTAAGTCATATCTCCATGTTGTCTCTTTTCTTTCAGGCCACAGATGCTTATAATTTCTATACAACTGGGCAGAATAAAATACAGCAAGGTTATCTTAAAGAGGGGTATGAGTTGATAACCGAAGCTTTGAATCTATTAAATAATGTTTATGGTGTTATGCATCCCGAAATATCTCAATGTCTAAGAATGCTAGCGAGATTAAACTACATAATGGGTGATCATGCAGAGGTAATTTCTCCTTATGTTTATTGTAGATTTAGTTTTTTAAATCATTCTGGATATTGATGTTTATAATTTGAATGCATTCTCTAAATAGCATTTGTGCTTCAAGGTTTACTCCTAAGATAAACAAGGAAAACAGCTTGCTGTAAAACTACCACAGATCCAAAAATCTGACCCTGAGATATGGAATTTTATTTCCTTGAATGTAAAATTAGAAGTGAAATTTTTTTTTTAAGCACAATTTTAATTTGTAGTCTTTGAATGTCAACTTTAAAATAATTGCAGACATAGATGCAACTTCTCTTAGTAAACACAAAATCATAAGTGTCTGTTTTAATCTCTAGTCTTCTCAAAATCTTATGTCAATATGAACAGGTATTTTTAGTGCCTTCCTTAGCTGTTTAGAGAATTGAAATGCTTTGTGTAGATAGAAAATAACATTTGAATATTTGATATTCATTTGATTTTTTAAAATTAAAGTGTTTGAATGTTTTTAAGTGTTTTAAAAAAATGTTTAAAATCTTTATGTTCTAACATTAGTTTTCCTTTTCAGGCAATGGCATTTCAGCAGAAAGCTGTGTTAATGAGTGAAAGGGTAAATGGTATTGATCATCCATATACCATATCTGAATATGTAAGTTCAGCTGTTTACACTGTTTTTAAGGTAGTGACTACTGTGAAGATTTTTTTTTACATATTTCAAATCTTTTTTTTTTTTTTTTTTAGACTCATCTTGCTTTGTACTGTTTTGCTAATTCCCAAATCACCACTGCCTTGAAACTTTTATATCGTGCAAGGTATTTAACTCTTTTAGTTTGTGGTGAAAATCATCCAGAAATGGCAGTTCTTGATGTAAGTTGTTTTTCTGCTTAAAGTTTTTTTCTAAAACATATTTGTAACCTGTAGTAAAATAAAAAATTGTTTTCAGAGCAATATTGGTTTGATTTTACATGCTGTTGGAGAATATGACTTGTCCTTAAGGTTTTTAGAGAATGCTTTGAAGTTGAATATTATGTAAGTAGAAATAATATCATTTGGTATATAGTACTCTACTTAGTGCTAAATCTACTAAATTTAAGTATTTGCATTATGAAATGTTGAATCATTGCTAGATTTCAGTTTTGTAGTTTGAAAAAGGAATAAAAATTTAAATAGGTATAGATCTGTATTAAAGGCAGAAAAATATTCTCAAGTTTTCTTTCTAAAATTTGTGTAAGATACAAATCAATGACATGATGCCAAAATAACATGTAAAGGTTCATTGTCATTTTGTAAGACCAGTGTAAATTTTTATATTTAAAAAAAAATTCCTTTAATTTGTTAACTTTATGCAAGTAAATTTCCATAGCAGGGATTTCTAAATACCTCTGTACCTTTATATAGAAGTGACTGAAAAGCCATAATTTGGAAAGAATTAAAAAATTTTTTTTAGGTTGTAATAAGACAGTCATTTTAAAATGCAAAAATATAAAATATAACATTTGGGAAAAATAGTTTATATTTAAATTATGACTTTCATTTTCATTGCTTTAAAATTTCTTAACAGTGGGTATGATCATAAATTTCACCTGTCTAAAATTTGAAATTGTTTGGGCTATTGGTGTGGTGCAATATGTTCCCTTCAACTGTTGTGCAAAAAATATTGAATCAACAAAACAACAAACCTTCAACTGTATTTAATTTCCTTTCCCTTGTGTAGCATGCTATAAAAATCTTAAGTAATCTCTAAGTGAGAACATATCTTAATCTCACCCTTAATTTCTGGAGGAAATGTAATTTGAATACATAGTCCTAAATTTAGAAATTAACTTCCTATTTTATATTTAATGTAGTGTTTAAAACAAATTTATTTCTAAGCATTATTCACTTTTATGTATGCATGGATTTACAATGAACAGTTTAGAGGTAACTAATGTTCTTTTCCTTTAGTTATTATGGTAGCAAAAGCTTAAAGGTTGCTGTAAGCTATCATCTTGTAGCTCGAACACAGTCTTGTATGGGAGAATTTCGTGGTGCATTGCAAAATGAGAAGGAAACATATAGCATATATAAGCAGCAGGTATGTAGCAGATTTTTAAGCATATGAGAAAATAAAATGATTGAGACTTGCTTTCTAATGAGTGGTTATGAAATTCTTTTTATATTTCATAAATTGTATCCCATTTCCTTTCTCGACGTGTATGAATAATCCGATTTAAATTTTTACTATTTCATACATGTTTCATAAAGTTCTGATTTGTATTTTGAGAATTACCTGAATTTTTATTTATCAAGATTCAATAAAATGCAATTATGAAAGTTTAATAACTTTATATGTGCATTTTTATGGTGTCATAGTAAGAGTGCATAGAAATCAAGTTGACTCAAATCTCAGTCAAGTTCAGTATAGCTACTATTAAAAAGTTATTTTTCTCTCAAAATATAACTAAAGTAAATAATTCAACAGAGAAAGATAATTACTAACAGGAAGATTGCAGACTAAATAAACTGAAATCATGTACCTAGGGCTCAATGCACCATAAATGCAAGATTTTGTAGCACTAAAAGAGCTAAACTATATAACAAGGCAACCGACTGGTCTTCATCTGGAGGCCTAACCAAATCAGTTACCTGAAGGGGAACTTTCTGAATAGGATGCAGGTCTAACCAAAAGACATCCCAAGGTCCCGAGATCCTCATTGAAACAGACTATCAGTTTTCAGTATGAGGATTTGTTGCAGCTGGGTAATATTTTATTGAAAAGTTGAAAAATTAACGCTAGGGTAGGTTTTCTGTTAATTTGTTCGGCTGTCTATGCCTTCTTTATATGTATTATTTCATCTTGAATTATTTACATTTATGTTATTTTTAGTGAATGATTCTGAGAAAACCCTACCCATGTTTGAAATTGTAGACCTTAAACTTTGCTTAAATTTATAACTGTACAGTTATTGAAAGATTATATATTCTTATCGAATACACAAGGATATCATCAAATTCATGGAATAAAATAAATTCAGAATCGCTCTAAATTCAACCTTGAGTAAGCAAGAGAACTAAAATTTTATTTAAAATGGCTTACAGAAGTTTTATAGAAAAGCAGAAAATTACTGTAATTGGGTTATGGTTTGTATTTTCCTTGCAAAGCATAGTATTAAAACTTACTTTTTCCATTAGTTTTAACTTTCGGTTATTTTCATTTGCTTCAATTGACTCATATGACCCAAGACTGTTAACAAATGAGCTGTATTTTTTTCTCCTTCCTGCCTAACCTACAGTGAGGACAAATTATCTTCTCAGATAAATATTCTCCAAGTTTTGCAAATGCAATTGATAATGATCAAATGACTTGAAAGGATCAGGTGTTTAAAATTATTCTTAAGCATTATCCTTTTTGATATTTTGAAACTACTTATTTTGGTTTCACTTTAAAATTGGAGGTTCATTTAGAAATGCCAATTTTTTTTTCCCTTGTTATCAACTTTGCTTAAAAGAAAACTCATAATCTTAGTTTAAATTTCAAAAAGCATCTGAAACTTTTAAAAGTATTCAAGTTTCTTAAGAGTATTAGTAAATTTCTGTTTAAAGAGTTTAGCCTTTTATATGCAACTAGCTGAAAACCTGTACTTCGCTGCGGAGTACATTCAAATTAAATACAATGGTCAATGTATGCAATTAATGCCTATATATATATATATATATATATATATATATATATATATATATATATATATATATATATATATATATATAATAAATACAATGATTAATGTATGCAATTGATGTAAAAAAACTAAATTATATTTATAAACAAATCGTAGTGAATATTTTTATAGACAAAATGAAGAAAATATTCAAATTAAATCTAATAGAACATACTAAAGAATATAGTACAGTTTGAGGAACATTTCTCTTACTGTATTTTTTTTTTTAATTTTTTTTTTTTTTTTGGATAATGTCCAATCGTCTGCCGCATTAGCAAGAAAATTTTTTGTCTTTCATTGTTATGCACATGAGCAAAATTAATTTAAAGTATCACAAAAAGAGAAACCATGTGATCAGCATTTCATAAATTAAATTCTAAAAATTAATCTTTGAAAATTTACCAAAAATCAGAAAATGGAGGTAAAGATTCGTAAAAGATTTCACTTTAAAAGAATTTTTATGATCTTTCTCGTGATATAAATTTTATAACCCTCGTATTATTATTTTAAATGCAAGCTTTAAAGAATGTTGCAAAAACAGTTTAAAAATCTAATTTAAAAATCTAAGAATTTTCAAAAATCTTAGTTCACCCCTATACTATAAGAATTGCCATGTAAAATTTCAGCCCTTTGGGTCCAGCGGTTTGGTCTGTATGTTATGTCAGTCAGTCAGTTACGGAACTGTTTTATATATATGGATTATTTCTTTGATCCACTGATATTTTTCTGGTGAATTGTTTATTATAAGATTGGAAAAGTTTCCTCTAAAATCTGATCTGTAGTAATTTATTTGAACCTGGTTTACAGTTTGTCCTATTTATTTCATTTGTTGCAAAATTTGAATCTGACTCCTGTTTTTTAGCTGGGAGAAGATCATGAAAAAACAAAGGAAAGTTCAGAGTGTTTAAGGCACCTTACTCAGCAAGCCGTTGTACTCCAAAAGAAAATGAATGAAATTTATAAAGGCAATTCTTCTGCAATTCTTCCCCCAATTCAAGTGAGTTTTTTTCTTAAGTTTTTAATATTGTATACTTTGGAATGAAAAATATAATGTTGAATTTTTTTTCTTTTCAGATTCAGCCCCCATCTTTAAGTAGTGTTCTAGATATGTTAAATATTATCAATGGAATTCTTTTTGTACAAATAAGGTGAGTATGTATGTACACAAGATTTGCGTGGTCTTAAAACCCTTAAGAACTATTTATTTAATGGTAGTCCTTAGAAAAAGGATCCTTAAAATATTTTTTCTTTCAAATAGAACCATACAAAAATTAGGACTTAATTTCAATGTTTGTTACAGTAGACAAACAGGACATACGTTTCCTACTATTGAATAGGAGTTACATTGACAAGTTCTATTTTACCCACTTTTTGCTGAAAGGACCCATGTTTGTAAAATCATTGGGTTTTTTAGGACTTATCACAACTTTTCATTCCTTGTTGACATGTGTAGGAATATTACTTTTTACTTATTTGTGTAATGAAAGCACTGATGGAATTTCAGTTGCTAATCTAGTTGCCAAAGAAACTTTTACTCATGTTTTATAAAGAACTCTTATTTTACAGGATGCTAAATACTTTTTAAATTGTGAAGTTTCTCTGAATATGTCAATGATAAGAAAAAAAGGGAAATCAGTTATGATAACAGTAAAAATACCAATATATGCGTCTTTTTTTTTCTGCAGGAATAAAGCATATGTTGCATTTTGAGATCTAGTCTAAGTCTGTACCTCTCCAAAGCTATGTTTAAAAAAAGAGATATATATATATATATATATATATATATATATATATATATATATATATATATACTGCAATCGTAGCTTCTAAGTGCTAGGAAACTAAAATTTTCACATGGAAATGCTGCAGATGCCATACAAACTTTTAAGCTTACCTAGTGTTTGGTGTTTTTAATGTTTTTAACCTACCTTATCTTTTTTTTCTTTTATGGTCCTAAAGTCATAAATAACTTATTTTATGGTGGTTCTTAGAAAAAGGATCCTTAAAATATTTGCTGGGCAATTGGCTTTAAATGGCTTGTGTACTAGCATTTGGTACCAGAGTACAGTGGCGTAGCAAGCATAACTGGTGCCCGGGGCACAATACCTTTTTGGTGCCTCCTCCCCCAGAAAAACATATAGTAATATAATATATATAGGATTCGTTGAGGACCATTTGGTGCCCCTCCGCGAGTGGTGCCCGGGGCATGATAGACCCCCTTGCCCCCCCCCCCCCCCCCTTTGCTATGCCACTGCCAGAGTGGGTTCAAGTCCCACTCTTGGCATGGTTGTTGCTGTTCGGGATCGGCTTTAAGCAGTAGGTCCCAGTCTAATTAACCCTTTTGTAGCAAAAAAATGACCTTAGTGCTCTCAACCAACCACCTTAAAATATTTTTTTGTTTCAAATAGTTGAAATCCAAAAATTAGTACTTAATTTCCATGTTTTTTACTGTAGTCAAACATAACATGGTTCCTATTATTGATCTAGCTGAATGCCCGTGCTTCGTTACGGAGTACATTCTAATTAAATACAACAGTCAATGTATGCAATTAATGCCAAAATATGTATTTATTTATAAAAAATCGTAACATTTTTATAGACAAAATAATGTAGAAGAAAATATTAAAATTAAATACAACGGTTAATGTATGCAATAATTTGTATGTTTAATATCCATAAAACATTCTAATTTAAATTAAATCCTTAACTTCCATCTCAATAAGTCTAGTGGTTAAATTATCTTTTACCAGATTTTAATTTTCCTTTTGTCAATTTATTTCATTATGCATGTGATGCAAAATTAAAGTATCACAAAAAGAAAAGAAACCACGTGATCAGCATTTAATAAATTGAATTCTAAAAATTAATATTTACCTCCATTTTCTGATTTTTGGTGAATTTTTAAAGATTTGTAAAAGATTTCATTTTAAAGTAATTTTTATGATCTTTCTCGTGATATAAATTTTATAACCCTCAAATTATTTTAAATGCAAACATTTAAAAAAGTTACAAAAACAGCTTAATTTAATTTAAAAAAATCTAAGAATTTTTCAAATTTTTTTTAGTGCCCCCGTACACTATAAAAGGAATTGCCATGCAAAATTTCAGCCCTTTAGGTCCAGCAGTTTATGTGGGCGTCATCTGTCAATCAGTCTGTCACTGAACTGTTTTATATATAGATAGGAATTACATTGCTGAATTCGTATTTTACCCAATGTTTCAGGGTTTTAATTTAAATATTCATTAGTTGTTGGATAGTGTTAAACAGCTAATGAATATTTCATGAAAGCATTTTTCATGAAAGTATCATGCTTTTTGATAGTCTCAAAAGGAATATTGAAACTTTAATTGATCAAAACAAATCAATTTCATAAAAGGAAAGTTTTTAAAATGCCCTTTTGTTTATTCTAAATTTTCTGCATTCATATTTACAGCCAACAAGATATTGAAAATTTTAAAGCAGAGTTTGAACGCCGTCAACTAAAATTAACAGATTCATCGAAACAGTCTGCTGAGATTGAAGAAGTCAGTGATATTAATGAAGTAGCAGAAATGACCAGCAGTGTGTCCCTGAGGTAACTTAAACGTCCAGCATAGCATTGAAGCACAAAGCTAGATGTCTTCATGTCTATTTACTTTCCATGGACATGCAAAGACAGTAGAAAAGATAGCATTTCAAGGGAATTTTCATCGAGGAAGAAACACTGAATAAAATTGATTGCTGACATTTTTATATGCTTTTTATAGAAGTGAATTTATATCTGATGTGGGAATTGTCTAATAGAGAAATTTGATTTGTGTGCTCAAATACATCTTTTCATTTTCATTTTATAAGATTGACTTCATGATCAAATGAAACATTTCATCTTATGTAACAATTCATTTTGGAATCATGTTATACTGAATTTGTAATCAATCAAAAGTTTATTTTGTACATATTTTCTGTTAGTTACTGCAGTGATCATTTACTTTAGTTTTTGGAAATGTTTGCTGTGTTTAAAATGTTATCAGTTAATTTTTATCTATCAGTGTTTAATTTCTCATTCAGGTAATGTTAGTTGTTTTTGAATCCACTGCCTTCATTATGCCAAATGTGAATGCATATTTATAGGAAATAGATTTTTTTAATTTTCTAGACATATATATTTGTAGTTAACAGTTCCTATATATTGACACTGTGGTTTTAAGTTTTATTCCTCTATGTGTTGCATGTCAGTAAAATTCTTTAGTTTATGTATTCCTTCTAATCCCCTAGACTGTTTTGTCAATCACAAAACTACCATATTTTTTTAAAGTCAACCTGGAAATCTAATATTTAGCTTATGGTAAAGGTCAATGTTGAATTACCAGGTTTTGTTATGAATGAAAAAACAATGAAATAAAGTTATTACTTGGAATTCTGTATGTGCTTCATAACTGAAATTTAAATGTGTGAGAAATTCTTATTTCTAATCAGATAATGAGCTATAATTATTTTCTAGGTATTGTGATTGTACATAATTAACTTTCTAGTCCAAAAGTATAATTTTGTTATTTCTTTTAGTTTTTGTAATTTTAAAATTTTAAATGACTGAAATTTTTTTTAAAGTTTTTATGAAATTTTAAGCCTTGAGCTTTCTAGTACTTAAATAATTCTGTAGAAAGTATCTGAATCTTCTAAAGTATTTAAATTATTACAATAAGCTTTTTATTTCTCTTTAGGAGCGAAATTTATGTATCACTGAATTTCAAATCAAAATCCTTTTTTTTCTTCCCCTTACGAGATATGGATTATTGTTGAACTGCCATTTGTAGTCTTCAACAAATAACTTGCAAAAGAAAAACTTTTGGCTTGATTTATATATATTCATTTTATTTATGTATTTTGTGTATTCCTGCTTATAAAACATTGTATAATATAACATATCTTTGCATGACTTGGTGTAGGGTATTTTAGTGTGTGAATTTATACAGCTTTCCCAATTAATTCATTTACTGCATATTCTAAAAGACTATGTATTAGCATAATATGGCAGAGCATTTTAGCTTTATTCCAATAATTTATTGCATTCATCATTGAAGTTCACTCATCTAGTGTCTGTTTGACATAAAATGCCTAGCTATAATCCTGGAATTTGGCTGTTGACCATGGTAAAGTGTTTATATCCATTAAGAGAATTTTCTCTTTAGACAGCACATTTTTAAAGTCACATTTTAAAATATGGTGTGAAAACTTCTCTTAATTGAATATAAAAAATCAAGCTCAAGATGTTCAAAATTTCTGTTCTCTTTTCTTACAAATCATAGTATTTACATATTCAGGTACATGAGATATGAGAATATTCTAGAAAATGCAAGTAATTTGTTGACTTCATCTCTTTATGCTACAAGGAAATTATTATTTTTTTTTTTTTTTTTGCACTTGTAGAAAACTGAGTCTTAAAATTTTGTTGTCTGAAAGAATAAAAGTTGTGATTGTAATCAAGTTAGAAATAGTATTGCACTCTAGACCAGTTCACAGAATTTTAATCAGTGTTACTCTGCATGTACACAAGATCTGTTCTTTGTGTTAAATGATGCACAATGTACAAGAAGCACAGTGAAATTGTGGAATCAAATAACCCCTCACAACTGTTTGATAATTAAATTATTTTAATCGGGTGATTAAGTAGTATCATTTCTTTATTATAGAACTTAAAAAATTTTTTTAAATTGATTTATGAATGTTGAACCGCTGCGTGATGCTATGTGCATCACCTTCCCATAATTTTTAAAATTAGCTTTGGAACTCATGAACGTAAGTCGGTCTGTACACAAATTTTAATGTATAATGTACACCTATATATATATATATTATATATACATTAGTTTTTTTTAAGGACTACTGTTATATAATGGGAACAGTTGGATTTGAATGAAAGAAAATTTTGCTGAAGACTTTTTTAAAATATTTGCCTGTCTTTTCTTAATTTGTTGATTCGAAGATAAATCATTATTTCCCCAAGATGATTCCATTATCTGATATTTCAGATTCATATTAAACAAGACAGATTTTAAAATTGCTACTATTTTCATAGTCTTTTAAAGCATTCTTTTGTAAGAAAAAAAAATTCAGTGAAATTTCAGACGGGTTTTCAGGCACTGTATTTAAGTTTTATACTCATCAACAGGCTTATTCTGTTTCAAAATCTTGTAAAGAACTGCGTTGGTACAGGTATGCTCCAATGATTAAGCATTTTTGTTTAACATTTGATACTAAAAAAAAATTAACTCTTACTTTCTTACATGCATAGTGTTTAAGTTACAGGATGTCACTTAATGTTAACGCTTACTTCTTGAACTGCATTTCATATCCTGATTTGAATAGCTTAGCTGCAGTGTTAAAGTTATTAACGTCTAGTATTTTCATAGTTTACATATCCTGCTTTTATATCCATTTTATAAAATAATTCTGTAAGGGACAATAGAAATGTTTAAAATTTTTTAATTGAGTATTTAAACTTCATCTTTAATAGTCTTATTTAATGAATTTATAGCATGAACTTGCAGTATTAAGTCCCTGTATTCCAAATGGACTGCATTATTAATTTAAAATTTGAATGATTTTTCAGCCTATTTCCTGCACCACCTTTTTATTTTCAATGTTAATATACTGTCTGCTGTTAAATAACCTTGAGTGCCTATAACTTTGTAAAAACTGTCTCTGTGAATTATTGGTTACTTTTTTATAATGAAGTTATGCACTTTGATTTATTTAAATTACTAATTTTAGATAATACTATGAATCGAGTAATACTTAGGTAACTAATTTCAACATGTATGTTTTAAAAAAAATACTCAAATCAAAATTAACTGTGTGTAATGTATTTTTAGTCAAAGTGCATGAACTGGAAATTTTTTTGTATCTTATGCCTTATTTTAATGTATGGATTACACTACAAGAGTTCAAGTTTATTCCATTTGCTTTATATAGCTGATTTATTAGAAGTATATATGTAATAAATTTATTTTAATATTAGTTGAAATGCACAAATGTTTACTTTTTTAATGTAATTTATTTCCTATGAGCAATTATGCTGTTATTAAAGTAGTCTTCCTTGTGAAAGCTATGCTTTTGCAAATTATCTTCTATCTGGAATGATCTGGTATTTTGAAGAATAGAACATTTTGAATACTTTCTTTTTATAGATTGAAACTTTAGATGAAGCACTTCATTCTAGAGACCTTGAAGGGACCTAATGTTTTATTATTGTAATGAAAAAATAAAAAATTTCTGAATCGCTTTTCTGCTTTATTATTTTAGTCCTATTTTAAAATTGTCTTGAAAGAAGCCAAAGTGTAAATAGTGATGGAGATTCAGTTTCTAGCTTTTACCTGAAACAGGGTGAGCAGCAATTTAGCATTGTTTATAGTGAAAAGTAATTGAGTAGAGCTGGAGGTAGCCTAGTGGTAATGTGTCGTCTTTCAGTACTGCAAGTGCTTGGATCAAATCCTGACGAATGCCATTAAATATCTTCGTGTCTATGCTGGATATAGGCTGGATGTTAAATCCATAGAGCAGAAAGTCCTATGAGGTCAGTAGGTGGGGACCATACAATTCCCCCCCCCCCAGATGTCAACCCGGGAGGGGGGGGGGATGTTCGATCAAAATTGTGGTGGCACCTAGCCAAGTCAGACCCTGACCCTTGTGATGCTATTATAAACGAGCCACACTACTCAGCTCGCAAAGCCAGACAATAATTTGAAAGTCTTATTGTGGGCCATAAAATAACTTTAACTTAACGTCACCATCTATCTTACAACATTTATAATCTTTTCATTGCTATCAATGGCCACACATTTTTTCTTTTATGCCACCCTTTTTCGCTTATAATTCAATGCCTTTAGTGTTCCTCAAGTCTGTTTTTTTTTGCCTCTGGAGTGGTCTTAAAAGTTTTATTGACAGTCTCGACCACACACCGAGGTTTCTACTTCTTGGAATTATATCATTCAGCACTTCTACTGACCTGGTCTGGAACTTTCAGCCAGGCGGCATTAGGAACAACACTAATTGTGTAATTGATGTAGCAAGTTCACTTAAAATATTAAAATCAATGTTTTGAGTTTATGTTTGCATTCTTTCATTGAAGTTTTAATGCATCAGCATATGACAGTTTTAACTGTCTTGAAAACCTATGTCGGCAAGTATTCAATGCTTTAAAAAAACAAAAGAAAATTTTGAATTTCTTTTAACAGCGTAACCATGAAGTATTAAACATTATCCATAAGAGCAGCCAAAATTTTTTTTATATTTAGAGAATGTTTAAAATTTTTATTTAAAACTTAACATCTCATTTTTAGGCCGAAGTAGGCTGTCATAGCCAGCTAATATTAGCATTGGGTATTCATAGGCTAAAAGAGATGTTACCACAGCCGTTAATTTTAAATTTGCTTTGAGACCACTGAATTTGATGAAGCCTAGTACAACTGGAGATAAGGCAACCTGACCTTTTTAATCATTTGGTTGTTAGACTCAAACCTAGAGTTAGTTTAGATACTCGTTTTATATATCTATAAATAATGTAATTCTACACTTATATTCCTTAATTTTTTTAAAAGGAAAACAAATCCTCTATAGTGTCAGTCTGCAAGAGAGGTGGAAGCGTTTTATTGGTTCTCATTTATAGCGGGAGCACCAGCGCATCAGAACTGCGCATCCAGCAGGTATATATAACGAGCGATTCTCGATCTGATGTTCAAAATTTCTGTTGCATTTCGACTGCGGGTATCTTGCATCGACTGTAAGAGGGTTTCGCCGAAGGATTCGGTCTCGTTGCGAGCATATTTCAGAGTTTGAAATAGGTCGCGTCATGGGATTGAAAGAAGCTGGTCGGGCAAATCGAAGAATCGCTCGACATCGGGGTCAAAGAGATTAGACGATGGGGGGCAAGAGTGGGGCAACAACGGCAGAGTTAAGCGTCAGGACGGCAGCGGTCGACCTAGGACCACAGCAAAACGGGAAGGCAGCGGTTGTGAAATCAGCTATCAAAGCACCGGATCCGTCGTTATCAACCATTCGACGTGAGACCCGCACATAAGTGCCCAACATGACCATTGACAGACGACTGAGAGAGCGAAATATACGCTTGCGCTGACCGGTACTCAGCTTACCCCTCACGCCTGAACACCGTTAGTCCGATTACAGTGGTGCTTAACTCTATCAACTTAGAGCTGCGCTGACTGGGATCGTATAGTCTAGTGACGAGTCCCGTTTCCAGCTGTGCCCTGATGATCACCGTAGACGTGGCTGGAGACGTCCAGGGCAGTGTGGGGATCCTGCCCTTACTATCGGACGCCACACAGGCCCACAACAGGTCGTTACGGTCTGACGTGCCATTTCTTTTGATAGCCGGACCCCTTTGGTAGGTAGTAGTGACACACAGCACAGCGGTACGTAGACGACATTCTGCGACCTATTTTGTTGCCGTTCTTCTTGCGCCACCATGGACTTACCTTTCAACAAGATAATGCCCGGCCGCATACGGCACGTGTTGCTATGAATTGTCGTCAAGCTTATCAAAAATTTCTTTGGCCATCTAGGTCCCCTGATCTCTCCTCCATAGAGCACGTTTGGAACGTGATGCGAAGGTAATTGCAATTATTCCGGAATGTTGACAATTTAGCCCAACTGTTGGAGACAATTTGTCAAGAAATCCCTTCAGAAAACCATCCGGGAACTTTAATAGTATATACTACGTCGAGTGACAGCTTGCATTCAGGCCAGAGGTGGGCTAATTTCGTATTGACTTCCTCACTTTGCGATCAAATTCTGGAATAAATCATTAATTTGTTCTGAGACCTTAATCATTTTTTTTTCTGTGCATGTTCTTCCCATCCACCAATTTTTATCGCAATCGGACAACTCGGTGGTTTTTGGTCATTATTAATAAACATGTAGCTATAAGCTTCATGTGTTCCAATACTTTTCAAAACTAAATGAATTCAAATCATCCACTACTTTTCAAAAATAAATGATCATCTTTAGAATTTATTTTTTGTCTGTGTCAGATAGAAGTGTTGATTATACGTGAGTTTTAATCAGACGGGGAACTGGGAACGCTGAGAATGAAGAAATATCTGTAAAAATGTTTCGATTTTGAGGGATAAACGCATGCGCAATTTTATTCACACATTTCTCTGCTGCGTTTGTAGCAGCTGCAAATCACCGACCAATACTTCTAAACTCTACAAAAATCGGTTTGTTTTCATCCTCGTTGAAAAACCGCCGTGATTCGGCTTATTTCCGTAGCCAACGTGTGTCATGAGTATTTTTTTAATGAAAACCTGACCGAAGAACTGAAGAGTCACCTATTCTCTCATGAATATATCCAATATCATCCTTATACTGACATAAGTTTTAAAATTTGCTTTATTATTGAATATGTCACTTATTGAAGTAGCCGCACTCTCTGGTCACGAGGAAAGAGTGTGGTGTGTTCGATGGAATCCATCAGGAACGTTATTAGCTAGCTGTAGTGGTGATAGCACAGTTCGTATTTGGAAAAAAAATCATGACTTGTGGGAATCTGTCACTGTTCTTACTGATGCTCATAAAGGAACTATTCGTAGTTTAGCGTGGTCATTATGTGGCAATTATCTAGCGTCTTGTGGTTTTGATGGTACGACCTGTATCTGGGATCGTCGTAGCGGAGAGTTCGAGTGTGTTGCTACTTTAGAGGGCCATGAAAACGAAGTTAAAAGTGTCACTTGGTCATCATCTGGTCAGTACCTAGCCACATGTAGTCGAGACAAATCAGTATGGATATGGGAAGTCGGAGAGGGTTGTGAATATGAATGTGCAAGTGTTCTTCACAGTCATACGCAAGATGTGAAGAGAGTATTGTGGCATCCTCATAAAGATATTCTTGCATCTTGCAGCTATGATGACACTATTAAATTTTACAAAGAGGAGTGTGACGATTGGAGTGTGTTTTGTTCTCTTTCATCTCATACCTCTACTGTTTGGGCAATAGATTTTAATAATGCAGGCAATATGCTAGCCTCATGTAGTGATGATAAAACCGTTAAGATATGGCGAGAGTACCTTCCAGGGAATACTGAAGGTGTAGAAACCATTAATGACGACCCAACATGGAAATGTGTTTGTACTTTATCTGGCTATCATCATCGTGCTGTCTATGATATTTCTTGGTGTTCTTCATCCGAGTTTATAGCAACTGCCTGTGGTGATAATTGTATTAGAATTTTTTATGAAGAACCTGATTCAGATCCTAATGCTCCAACCTTTTCTCTTTTAGCTTCAGTATCTAATGCTCATGAGCAAGATGTAAATTCCGTGGCTTGGAATCCAAAAGTCTCTGGCTTATTAGCTTCTTGTAGTGATGACAATATGATCAAGCTTTGGCAAGTTAATAAAGATTAATATCAGATTATCTGTAATCCTGTATTTTAATGTTATATTTGACAAAATATGCATAAAATTTTTCTGAGAGAAATGATGAAACTTGCATTATTAAACGCATGTAGTAAAAGGGAAATAGAATATATTTTTTGAGGATGTTTTTCTGTAAATGAACAACCCTTAAGATAAAAATTAAGTGTGAAGGATTAAAATATTACTAAAATTTAATTTATTACTCATGAAGGAAGTGAATCATTGTTAATGATTTAATATATGTATATTCATTTATCACATGTAGTTTTGTATAAATCATATTCTATCTGTTAATCACATGTTAATATTACTGTCAGTATCTTAATGTTCTTGTTAAGATTCTATAATAAGCTAAAAGTTTTATTCAATTGTTATAGTTTAGATCAGGGATGGCTAACTGTTGGCCCGGCAGGACTTTATAACCAACCTACAGCCCTAAAGCAATTGAAAAATAATGTATTGTTATAAAAGTAAATATTTCACTCACTTGTTCCATGTTTGTCTGCAATTATTTGTGCAAGAGCACCTATTCAAGAATGAAACACATTAAGTTCAAGGAAATCGATGTTGATTTTACTGACCTTGCTGTATCAAGTGCCCATCTGCAAGTATCTCTTATTAGATATTTTTCTACTTTTTTATGATTTCATTAAGGAAACTGATTTTATGTTTTGTTTCGTGATATGAATATATTTTTGTAAATGGGCCTGATTTCATTTTGTTAAGAAAGATGATTTTATTTTATTTTCAAAAATAAATGTTTTATTTTCCAAAAACGAAATGTATTTAATAAAAGTCTATTTCAAAATTGCTGCTTTGAAGTTGTTAATTTTAATAATATTTGATTTTATAAAGTTGCATTTTATAATTTTTGCAAAACTATACATTTTGAAATTGCCAAAATTAATTTTTCTGTAAGCAGCCATTTTTATCAAGAATGCAATTTTCTGAAAAATCAATAATATAATTATTCTGTATTACAATGCAGTCATTTTTGAGGACCCTTTATTTTAAACTTAAATATTTAAAATTATTTTTAAGTTAAAATATTTAGTGCAGTATGCAAATCTTATATTTGATGATAGCAATTTTCTGTTTTGTACAGCAACTATAAAAATTATCTTTGATATTATAGTTGGCCAATTGTCATTTATATTTTTCTCAAGTGGCCCCCCGGATTGTTTTGAGTTGGTCACTCCTAGTTTAGATCATTACTTTCGCTTTGCTAAGATAAATTCATTTGTTGAAATCAATGACTTTAGATGAATTTTCTTTTTACTTCATGTAGCATGGACATAATAGACATAATCTATGTTTCAGTTTTATATTTTGGTGCTTTCAAATGCATTTTATAGATGGACAAAAAACATTTTATCTGATGAAGCAGATAGCAAACATAATTTTAAGATTTTCTCAAAAGCATAAATTATTAGATTAAAAAAAGCAAAATAGTTGGTATATTTAATAATTTGTATTGATCATGTTTAATGTGATAATTTAAATACAAGTTATTTAATATTTCTATACATTATTTTAGAGATTTTTAAAGGAAAAGAAATATGTGTAATGCTATTAAAAAATTATATACACTCGGTTCTCTTTTTGCTTTGGGAATATATTTGAGACTACTGTACAGAAAAAAGTAAAAAAAGATCCAGTGAAAATATAAAAATTAGAGAGCAGTCCTATCCAAATATACTTAATAAAAAATTGTTAATTTTCATATGAAATTTGGATACGATCAACTGAACTTAAATAAGTAAGAGCAAATCCACAGATCTTATATTAATTATGCTTATACAGATTATTTTTTAAATAGAAAAAGTGCGGCAGTCACAAGTGATTAAAAATAAATTTAATTTAATTTTTATTTTTACATTTAACATAATCATCCAGTTATTCAGTTTTACTACTAAATAGTAAAAGTTCCCGTTTACTGTTGGTGGTGAAAAATCACTCTCGTCACAGGAAATATTTGATGGTGATATATCTACAAGTGTATCATGAATAAAATTAACATCTTGTGTTGCATTTGTTTCATTGGTTTTAAATCCGAATTCAGTTATCAGATGCTGTGATTTTATTTTTGTTAGTTCTTTATATGATTCTTCATAATGTGCAATAATAATTTTTAAATCACATTGGAATCACACAGCTCGTTCGACATTGTCACCATTTGTAAGAAAATTATTTCCAAATTTATTGGCTAGTTGGAGGCCTTCTAGAATTGTTCTTGCAAATAGTGGAACCACTCCATCATTATCACTACGATAAACTAATGCGGAATCATCAACAAATCTTTTTATATTTTTAAACCATGTTAAAGTAAAAAAAAAACTGTAACAAAATAATCTATTCTTTTTCTTGAACTATGTTATTTATAAACCATACAAAAAGATAATTGAGTGTATATTCATAAATAGCTTGTGTTTTGTTAATTATTTTTTTTCTTGGGATAATTATCATAGATTTACAAACTGTTTAAAAACAACCCAAGTGTATTTTATTTAATATTCCTTATTTATTATTTTTTATATAAATAAAAATAAACTGTGATTGACTATGATATCAGCCTTCTTATATACATTCCAATACACCTATACCTCGCTATACGGCCGCTCTTTATATGGCATTTCGCTATAATGGCCTTTTTCGATTTACGGCCCACAATGTTTCGTTATACGGCCACAACAGAGGAAAGTTGTGATGGCAGCATATTATAGCTTAGTGATTCTTCATGTAAATGTTTGTCATCACATTAAAACAGTTTTTAAACATTTTATCTTATGTTTTTTATTTTATGTATACATATGTGCATATGATTTCTTTTGTTTTTTGTTTATATGTTAATTTTTTGAATTTCTGCTTATTATTACACATTGTTTTGTACTTTTATTTTTATGTAAGCATGAACTAAAAACTATATTATTTATAAAAAATTGGAACAGATCCAATTAAATTTATATGGGTTTGTATCAAAATAAATGATTCGTTATACGACTTTTCGCTTTTCGGCCAACTTTTCCGGAACGTATCTAGGTTGTAAAGCGAGGTATTGGTGTACTGTTATTAAAGTTGAAAAATTTAAAAATATTTTTTGTGTGTAGGAGTATTAAAATTTAACTGTACTTAACCTTGCATGTAATAACTTCTAAGAAATTTCCTATGCTTGGAAATTTTAACTGTCTTCAAATCTTGAAAATATAGTTTTATTTTTCATAGTTAAAATTATTTCATCGAAGTGCAGTTTCCATAAAGCATATATATTTGTTAGAGAAAATGTTCTTTCTAATATGCTGATTAAAACTGATGTTCAAAAGTCTCATTTAAATATTTAAATCTGTTTGCAGCATAAGTATTAGGATTTTTTATTGCAGTATTTTTTATTGAGTTTAAAATGAATAACATTGGCTCATAATTGTTTTAGTTGTTAAAAGTTTAGAGATAACATTTAAACCTAATGTGTTATAACATTTGCTGAGTAATGCTTTTATAAACATTACGAATTTTTTTGTTTATGCTGATGAAAAATTTCTTTCTGAAAGGATTATTTTAAAAGTAGAAATAAGAGTAAAATTGGAGAACATGATCCAAGTTAGTGCTTGTTTGCTAAAGGGTATATGAAGTAACAAAAATTGTTAAGATGTGGTGGTATATCTGGACAAAATCTTTTTCATCATAAATTGCAATTTTTAACTAAAATTTCTGTCAATACAGCATTTGCAGGATTCAAAGAACAGATTTAAGCTTTTAAACATGTATGAAATAAAATGTATAAATAAATAAAAGATTTTTTTTAAAGTTTTCTTATTCATCTTATTATGCTTTGTCATTAAATATAAACATAAATATCTTTTAAGCATCCTGTTTCATTATTTCTATCTTAATTATTTTGATCAGAAGATCTAGGCAGAGCCAAATTTTATATTGTAAAAATTAAACAAATTTACTGCCTTATTAGCTCCTGTTCCTCCATTTGTCCTAAACTAACTCGTACCTGTGCTTCTCTGCGTGCTGTGGGATTATGATGCGGCGAGTAAATGACCATCTTCAGGTACTATGTAGTCGCATACCGAGAGGTAGAATGACATATTATTTTGCACTTACCTACGGTAAAGCTGCCATCATCTGCAGATAAATCAAGAAGACATGGAAAATAAGGTTCATGGAATTTTCTCAACATTGATTGAACTGCTTTAAGAGTTCTTCACAACTCCTCAGATTTCTATAATTTTTCTCTCTACAGTTAAACTTAATATTTTAGTATCACTGACACAAGCAATCATTAAATGACTGCTTGTGCATTTAAATTTTAAATGTGGCATCATCCTTTTCAACATGTTTACTTTATTTATCATATTTGGGGCAGGCAGGGTATCAAATGTTGAAAATCAGCCCCAAATACTGTGGCTGTCTTAAAGCCATTGCAGTAAATGATAACTAATTGATTTGACTGTCTTTTCTGCTATTGTTATTTTACAAAGCCCTAACTAGTGGGAATTTATGGGCAAGGACACTTTTCTTTGCTGAGCTCTACACAATAGTTTTAAGTTTGGAAAATATTTGGATGGGAGAGGCTTATTAAAAAAAGCTATTGTATACAAGTTCCTTTTTTTTTAATTTGTAATTTCAGTAAAGTACCAGCCATTGGGGAAAAAAAATGCTGTGGTCTTCCTTGTTGACTCGTAAATTTTCATTGATTGCTGCTTGTTATGACCTGTTGGTATGGTATGTTATCATATATTTGCTGCTTAACCCATTAACCACCAAAACTATAAGGGGTGAATTTTTTTTTATACAAATAATATTGGATATTCATTTGAACATATACAACATTAATTTATGGGGAAAATAACAAAACTGGTCTTAACTTTCGAAAAATCGAGTGTTGCGTTCGCGCAACGTCAGCGGAATAAGAGTATTGACATTAAGTGAGTTCAACTGAACTTCTGCAGGGTTTTCTTTGATTTGAGCACTGGGAATTTTTTTTAACTTTGTTACACTTTAGAAAGAAAATGATCACTTTACAGGTAATTAATATATTATAAAGATTTAACTTATTTTTCCTTTACAAAATTACTGATTATATCCAGAAAACAGTTCCTATCACGAAAAGCTTCACTACAATCACGATGTAGAGTAACGTGACAAACTTTGCATGGATAAATTGTCTGGCTACAGCATTGTTTACTACGCAGTCTTCTGCTGCCTTCGGACTTGACAATAAAATGTCCACGTTCTCCACGTAATGGCTTTTGCATGCTTAATGTCCTTATCAAGAGATCAGTAAATTTCTTCCTGGGGTACAGAATACTATCTCGTCGGCAACAATATTCCAATGAACCGTCTCATGTAGGCTTCAAATGCTAAAAAATGGGTGTGATTCTTTTGTTGGGCACATGAGTTTGTCTATACGACGAGAAGGGAAAAAAACCTCTGAGCCAAAGAGAAGATCAAAAATCTCTGCACTAGTTTTATCTTGTATTATACTTTTCATAGTTCCGATTTGATCTTTTTTTTTTCATTTTTCAGCTGAGACATATTCAATGGTCCCTTCATTATCCATTTCAAATCTTTAGTTTTTGTTTTTTTAAATATTTTCGAAAGACTCGTACTGCTTTTAGGAGCCGAAAACTTCTTTTTTACGCACACTTCAATTTCGACAGCAGTATCGCATGGTAAATCATCATTGTCACTATTCAAAATATTATCATTTCCTTCTTCTTCATTACTAGCCTCTGCTGTCTCTGGTAGAATAACAACAATATCAGTTTAATTCTCGTCATCATTATCTGAATCTTGCTCGAAAATTCTTTGAAGAACTTCTTTAAACGTAAAGTATCTAGTTTTAGGCATTTCTATAACCACAGAACGGGGGAAAGTTCTACGGAGTCGAGTGACACATGTGAATACCCTTTTCCCGCTGACGTTGCGCCAACGCAACACCTGTTTTTTCTTCCTCCCCCACCCAAACAAAATCAACCGATTGATGGAATGTTCTGATAAACTTTGACCTTAGCTAAAAATAAATCGCCCCTAAATCTCACGTTTGTCTCCCTATATTTCTTCTGTGAAAAAGACCAGGAGAAAGTTTTCGTTCAAAAATGCTTAACTGTCTAAGTTTGGAACTCGTTAATTAATTTAAAGAACAGTCGAAGGCAAATATTTTTCAATTCGATTATTAACCCTACTCAAAAACTACTGTTAACATAAAATTCATTTGATAGCTAAATTTTTATACGCATTTATTTTGACCGTTGCGTCAACGCAACACCAGCGGTTAATGGGTTAAGTTGTGATTTATTTGGTAAAATTTTTTATTAGGAAATTATCATGGATTTACATTTTCCAGGAAAACATTGCAATTTTTATCATTTATGATTGTGCAGGGGGGAAGAGTTAAGGTAACTTTTGATCATATTAAAATCATATTAATATATTAAAGTCATGTATAAGCTGAGAAGTGGTTATAGGCTTTCTTTCAAGGTCATCCTTATTCTAAAGAAATGTATTTTGTCTGTTTTCTAATTTGATGTTTTTTGTATTTCAGCATTTCATGTTTGCTGGAAAAAACGAACTGAAACTTATGTGAGTATACTGTGACAAGAAAAGGCATTAATTAAGTTTAATTTTGTACAGTAAGTGCGTGCAATTCTAAAAAAAGAAAATATTAAAATTTTGTGGGGAAATGATTTTTCTTAAATTGAATGGACCCATTGAGTATTTTCACTATAGTGCCATTCCTTATTGCTGAGTGTTCTCCGATTGTGTGAAATTTTCAGCTAAACCTATTTCCTGTTGCAGAATTTTCTCATTTGAAAACAATGTAATTTCTCCTGCTGCAGTGGGTTCATTATAACATTTGAGATGATCGAGTTGTAAGAGAATAAAAACTGAGATTATTTTGTAGAAAAATGATTTTGACATATTTTATATTTTGACTGTAAAAATAAACATGTCTTTATTCTTGTGTTATGTTGTTGTTGTTGCTTATGCCACTTGACCGATATCAATATCAGATCAAGTCCCGAAGGCTATGGGCGATGAAGGTACGGCTCCTGTTTTGACTGGTATCACAAGGGTTATACGGAGTCCGACTTGGCCAAAGGACCAGTCCCGTAATTTTGAACCGAGTCAAGTGACGAGATCAGACACTTGATCCAGCACCTCGAGGTAATTTTGAGAACTTGGAGGACATTGCAGCCTTGACATATTTTACGTGCACGAGTTGCCATTAGTGTACACGGCAGTGGATTTGTCAGCGATGAGCATCGAACCAGTGACTTTTGGATCACTAGCCCGCTGTTCTTGCCAACTGGGCCACTGCGCCCCTTTGTGTCTTGTAATCGATTGTATTGAGATTTACTTTTTGTATGAAATAATTATACATAAGTGAAATAGTATCGTAATTTCGTCCTTTTAACGAAAAAAAATTGTTCAAAATGTAATCTTCAAAATAGATACAAAGCAAGTTAGAGAATTGATCAGACCTATAAGATTTTTGCCGGGCCTGAGGCAGCCTAGTGGTAGCGTATTGCACTTTTGATGGAAGGTGCTCATTTTGAATCTCAGCGAGCATCTTTAAATCCTCTGTGTCTATGCTGAATATGTGCACGTTAAATCCCTAGACCGGAAAGTCCTTTATGTGACCAGAGGGAGGTAGAAGATACAAGTCCTGGGGGTGCTGAATCAAAATTGAGGTGGCACCTGGGTAAGTCGGACTTCAACTCTAGTGGCGTCATTGTTAACTGGAGCTGCATTCCTCTACCCGCTGCCATCTATGGACCTGGTCTGGCATGTTCCAGTCATGGGGGTCATAAGTCACAATAACAATAGCACAGAATTTTGCCAGTGCCTTGAATAAAAAAGGCCAGTAAGATGCATTACATTTTGAATGTAACATTTTCATGGAAATAGCTTCACCTTATTAAATTTTGCTTTATAGCATACATGCTTAAGACTCTTGAATTCTTTCAAGTTTGGCAGCGTCCCAATGGCCTAGGTGTTGTTTTCTAGAATAAGAGCCTTCTCTTCGAGGTTTGCAGCTAAGCATATGATAGATAGGTATTCATTTGTCTCAAAGCTACCGATTTATGCAGTCTGATTCCTGACATAAATGTCCACCCCATTAAAAGGCTAATGTAGTGTTACGACGGCATTCCTCCTTCCTCAAGGCATGTTATGGCCTCGCCGAAATTTATGAGTTTGTTAGGCAAAACTAATCTTCTCAAATGGGGTCTAAGCCCTTCTAAAAATGAGCTTGTGAGTATCTCCTGCCGACTCACTTCTCTCGCTGGAGACCCTCCTAGATTCTGAGGTGTCGCCTTAAAAGATAAGATTCAACTCGTGACCCATCATACTCCTTCACAATCTCCTCCGGCCTCTGGTAGGCATGTATAAGTTTTCGCATGTAAAAATGCTCTAGCTCCTGAACCTTGCAGACAGGGCCTGACATAATCTGTAAAGACTGTTAAACCTCAGACTTCCAAAGTCTCTAAAATATCGGGTCGCCTCTTCGGTTGGCGTATGCTTGGGACAAATTTCTTGTCGTTCTCAACCCATTTGGCATGGGACGCAGCTCGGTCATTGGCTGTACAAGCAGTTACCGAGAAGACCACGTTATCCTTTTCCAACTCATCTATTTCCCCTCGAAAATTTTCGCTTCATTTTGACCATTGAATCATCAATCGCTCTTTGAACTAAGTACTCCAAGCTCTGTTAACGAAGCTGTATTGGCAGTCACTGTTGGTGCAAGGTTTAAAGGGGCTAGGAGGATTTTCAGTGAATGAACATACCTTAACTCTCTGCCTAGTCGTGCAGTTGGTATGCCTGTGTTAAGCTATTTTGAAATGACTTTATATTGCATGTTTTGGTCTATTAAGTTCTTGTGCACAAAAGATCTGAGTACTATAGTTCAGAGATGATATAGTCCTCAGAAAAATAACCCCCCCCCCCAAAAAAAAAAAAAATAAATAAATAAATAAATAAATAAAAATAAAAAATAAATAAAATAAATAAATAAAAAATTGGCTGGCGTATGGACTTAATTAGAATCACTCTATTTTTAAAAAATTTCCACGGAAACTTGAAATTTTGTGTGTGCAGGGTCAGATAAATTAATCTAATCTGTAACCTCTAGAAAGAGAGAAAGCTAACAATTGTGGAATAAGAGTTATTTCCTAATAATTGGTATACTTCCCAAAATTATGGTATGCAGACTTCAAATTTTGTAAATATATGTTGAATTATCCAGAGAACCTACATATAGAATTTAAGTTTCCTTCAGAGGGGAGGGGGTGGCGAAAATTAAGACTGCGACAATATAAAATTGACTTTACCTGTGTAACACATGCGGTTCAACAAAAACGACGCACAACTGTGCTCCGTTTATCAGGTTACTGTACCTTTTGAAATGAGTTGAAACATAATGAAATAAGTTTCGTTAAAATCGGGTCTTGTTGGTTATAAGTACAATTAATCATATCTCCTAGTTTATATTAGTAATAAGCTTAGAAAGATTCAAGTTTCAAACTCGTGTCATCTGTCAACTGACGAGGAAGCAATCTTTTATTTTGTGTGCAAATCTTATTTCCACATGAACGGTGATAATTCACCCTTTCTCGATTTTAAAAATTAAAGATATATACTTCAGTACATTAAATCTAGCATAATTTAAAGGTTTGGTTTGGAGCGCTACGATCAATTTTAGCTATAGGAATTTTCCTCCTCTTTTCTAATAGCAGATAACCGAAAGCATGTTTTGACTTACGGTCTACTGCATTTGAAAATACGCACGTTTTTTTAAAAATCATTTTATTTTAACTTAGTATTTTTAAAAAAATGATTTTTTTAGCGATAGACATTGACACGTACGAGTTTCTTCATATGCAAAAAAACTGTTCAAAAATAGGCACTTGCTAATCTGTGATTAGCAAAACATCGAGTGGAATATTCTCTGTAGCTAACTTTGGGACTGGAAAATCTGTGAGGTCAAAATCTGTACTACCTTTAAAACAGATTAAATAAACGTTTATGACTATTTATGAATGCCGTAACTAAGCAAGTACAACTGGAGCAGGGTCCAAAGACATAAAGGGGACAGGACTATGCCTGTGTGTTAAAAAATTATAAAACATAAATACAGGGTGTTTTTTGCTAAACTGACACTACTCAGAGCCATCTGTAGCGCGATATATCAGCCGGAATTCCACCAGAATTGATAGAGGGACTAAGGACGACATGGAAAAAAGTTTCTGTTAAAAAAAAGTTCCAAAAGTCGCTAATAGGGGAAGATATGGAGCTGTTGTCGGCGCACCCGATAATTTGTATAAAACGCAAGCAAAACATCAAAATGCAAATTCACGACTACGTAGTCGAAAGCAGCGCCAGCATTTCGGGTATAAAGATAAGGGGTGAATACCGAAAAAGTTGTAATAAGCGGACAAATGAATAACAAAGAAATTTCACTGCAACACCGCTTTATTCAGTAAATTCACTTCTCCCTCCTTCAATGTGACCACCGTCCATTGTATCCTGAACACTACGACGTAAAAATCACTCATAATCAATCGAATATTTTTGGGGTAATTATTTTAATGCGATGTCCGTGCATCGCAATGGGGGGGGGGGGGAGGATCGTTTAACTTAATCCGTCTGTTCTGCCCGGGACCGGCTTGTGCCTCTTGCGATGGGGGGCTTGTCGTGTGGCCGTGCGGTGCGGGGGATGCTTGTCTGGTTCGTGCGCGGGGTGGCTGCCTGCTGCGGGTCTATCGGTACCATCGGAATTTACCCAGTTGGGCTATTGCCAGGTCGGGCCCGGTGTGTGCTTTTTTTTGGGGGGGGGGGGAGAGAGGGGGCTGAGAGCAAAAAAATTTATAATTTTTTTAAAAAATAGATCAGTTACAATTATTTAATAATTTTTACAGGTAATAGATTTTAAATTTGTTTGAGTTCCGAATGAAAAATATTTCTCCAAAAGTATAGAAAATTTACATTTTTTTAAATAATGAATTTATCGATTTTTTTAGCAGTTGGAATTCATATTTGAATTTAGAAATTTTTTCGAATTTAATTTAGCATGTAAACTGAAATATCCCTATAGATAGGAAATATAGAAATACAGCCCCGCTTGAAAAGTAGTAAGTCTAGTGAATTCAGCAGACCATCTCGGCGGTGTGGGAACAGCCTATTATTTAGAACTACCGGGTGCGTCATAAATTCGTGCAAAGTTAAAAAATTCGTGATAAAAGAAGTAATGCTCGGAAAAATTTTCTGTTTATGCCAATAGGATCAGAGGGACATTGGATTTTTTTTTCCATGAAAAAAAGCAAAGTTTCCATAAGTAACCGAAAGAGGGCGCTCACACGTCATACTGAGACTTTTATACGAATCAGGCAAACACAAACAGAAAATCAAACAGATCCCAATAACATGAGACTGTGCATTTATTTTAAAGTAACTGGTGTTTAACATTACCACCAGCACAAGGTAATAGGCAAGTGAGGCTCGTCACTACTCCCATTACAGCGGAGTGTAGCATGTCGCTATCGATGGAAGCGACTGTCTATCGAATGGCATTTTTCAGTTCCACCAAAGTGTTTGGGGTGCCCCGGTACACACGAGATTTTAAGTATCCCCACAACCAAAAATCTGCCGGGTCAAGTCTGATGATCGTGAGGGCCACTGAACCTTACAACCGCGACACTTTGAGACACTTTTCCATGACACTTTGGAAACATGGATGCGGTCTGCGCTCAAGGATGGTCTGCCACTTCGTGGACGGTCCTCCAAACTCCCCGTTTCCTCAAAACGTCGTACTAAATTCAGTATCCCATTTAAAGAAATAGGGCTTCTTTGCGCCTTCAGTCCTTTCTTCGTGCGAAACTTTTGCAATGCAACAGTTGTGGATTCACCATTTTTGTAGAAAAGTTTAATCACCAACGCTCGATCTGGTAAAGAAACCATTCTGCCGGCTTCAAATGACGGAATGATTTCCAGCCAGGTGTTTTACTAATAGCCTGATTTGCATAAAACGTCTTAGTATGACGTGTGAGCGCCCTCTTTCGGTTACTTTTGGATACTTTCTTTTTCACATGGAAAAAAAATCCAATGTCCCTCTGATCCTATTGGCGCAAACAGAAAAATTTTCCGAGCATCACTTCTTTTATTACGAATTTTTGAACTTTGCACGAATTTATGACGCACCCGGTCTATTTCTCTTAGAGTCAAATCCAAACAGAAATGTTGCCCCTTGCTTATTTCTTTCTTTTCCCATACCTGTTCCTGTACCAGAAAAAAGTCATTTTTAATTAATAATGATTAAAGGCCTGTCATGGAAAAAGAGAGTGTAACTACTCAGTAATTTCGACATAATACTACATGGCTAAAAAATGTAAATTCTAAACGCTGTAATTGAGGAATTTTCGGAAATAGAAGCAGCTGGGAAGTTGCTTTTCTCTGTATTATAAATGATGCCAACTAATGCAAATTTGTGAAAATAATTACCAATTATATACACTTCCAGCGTACTCAGCAGCCTCGGACTTAAAAGTCAGCCCTGTTATGGGGTCAAGCAATCTCAGACGATATTAATAATTGTTTGATGATACATCATAAACAATTGTTATTATGGGTACGAGACAGCCTAGTGGTAGCGCGTTGGGCTTAGTAGTGGGGGGGGGGGGTGTTGCAAGGTTGAAATTCCGACGAACGCCATTCACTACCTTCGTGTCTGGGACGGATAAGGGCACGTTAAATCCATAGACCTGAAAGTCCTTCTTTGAGGTCAGAGAGGGTGGGAGAAGGTAGATCCCTCCATATGTCACTCCTGGGACTGTTCGGTCAAAGTGGAAGTGGCATCATGGTGGTGGTGTTGGTTCATCTCTACGGACCACCCATTGAAAGCAACCAACGGTACTCGCGGATTATGTGCGAATGTCTTCATTGTTAATGTCTTCAATGAATTGTTATAAATATTATTATAATTATCAAAAAGAGTATTTAAATTATTTTTTCTCAAATACGAAGTCCCTAAAATTAGAAACCTGCTCAAGATCCTGCGAAAATTAGTCCCATACCGGTAATAATATCGAAAAGATTTCAGATCACAGCTAGATTCGAATTTTTTATTTCCTGTTAAGCGTATATAACGTCAAGGAAAACAAGAATATTTGTTATAGATATAAAATCAAGTATTATTTCTTGATTGCTGGCGATAAGGCATATTGAATAGTTTCGTTTGGGTGTTATATATTTTGATACTTAAGTAAGTTATTTCAGTTTAAGTACTTGCCAATTGAAAAAGTAAACGCCTACTTTAGCTTCATAAAATTTATCTGCATAAGAATAATCTATTTTTCTACTTATCAACAGAAAGTAGATGATAAAAACTAATTTATCTTACAATGAAATCGATTACATTACATTATTCAGAATTTTTTATTTTACATTCTATTAAAGTAAGGGGCTAGTGTCGGAAAGTATTTGTCATTCTTTACTTAAAGCACTACGGTAAGTGTGTTTTTATCGGATATAAGTAATTTTTATATCCTGTATCATCACCGTATGTAATGTCGTATGAAATGTCCTGTACCGTATGTAATATCGCCAGTTCAACGTTTAGCAAAGGAAATACTTTCAAATTTCTATAAAATGTGCTTATTTTAAACAAAACATTTAAAATATCTGGCTCTTGAATAATCCATAATTCTTTTTGCCAAATTTTAGGATTTCTATTTGAATGTTTACGTCCTTTATGCATACATAAAGACCACCGTGGCGTGGTTCTAAGTTCATATATATATATATATATATATATATATATATATATATATATATATATATATATAACAATTCCGTCACTGACTGACAGACAGATAACGCATAGACCAAACCGCTGGACCTAAAGGGCTGAAATTTTGCATGGCGATTCTTATTATAGTGTAGGGGTGCACTAAGAAAGATTTTTGAAAATTTTTTCTTTGATTTTTTAAAAATTAAATTTTTAAGCTCTTTTTGTAACTTTTTTAAAGTTTGCATCTAAAATAATAATTTGAGGGTTATAAAATTTATATCACGAGAAAAATCATAAAAATTCCTTTAAAATGAAATCTTTTTCGAATCTTTACGTCCATTTTCTGATTTTTGGTGAATTTTTAAATATTAATTTTTAGAATTTAATTCATGAAATGCTGATCACGTGGTTTCTTTTCTTTTTGTAATACGTACTTTAAATTGATTTTGCATCACGTGCATAAAAACGAAATAAATTGACAAAAGGAATATTAAAATACGGTAAAAGATAAAATTTAACCACTAGATAAATGGAGATGGAAGTTTTTTTAAGGATTTACATCAAATTAGTATGTTTTATGGATATTAAATATACAAAGCATTGCATACATTGACCTTTGTATTTCATTTGAATATTTTCTTCTACATTATTTTGTCTATAAAAATATCCGTTACGATTTTTTAAAAATTGTTTTTATTTATTTACTAGATGTATTACCCGGCTTTTCTCGGGATTCAGTTTCTGTTATTTTTTTCAATGATTGGCCTCATGTTATGATGTTCTACAGTTTTCGCTAAAATTCTTTTGCGGTAGCAAATAGCATTAGTTTGTTGTCGGTGCTGTCGTTGTTCATCGCTTTCCTCTCCTTTCGATGTTGAAGCTCGAAGACAATCGTATGTTCGACGCGTTAAAAGTTTCTTCATCAGTCTCACTGCTTCGGATCACTACAATTCGAATTCTGTTACCTTCGAGCTCTTGGGAATGTTTTTTCTTCAGATTCTTGTGTGCGTCTAACTGCATTTCGAATTCTGTTGGCTTCACGCTCTTCTGTTTTTTTCCCATCACATTGCTCATTTCTCAACAATCTTTGACATTTTCCCCTTACTTCTGTAGTATTAAAAGTTGCTCTCCTCTTTTTGGGCATTTTAAAGCATTAATTTACAGCTAGTCAATAACGTTTGAATGGATTTATTATTATAGAAAAATAATCAATAATGTTTGAATGGATTGAGATCACATTCAATATTAAATCACAGCAAATCTGGTAATTATTATAGAAAAAGTATATGCACGTATTTCATGCTCGGAATTCTTTCTCAAAACTAAATCGTCTGCCACTTTTCAATGCCACTTTCAGACTTTCTTAATTATAATATACACGTATTTCATGATTGTAATTCTTTCTCAAAATTAAATCATCTGCTATGTTTCAATGTCACTTCAGTTATATAATTCATCGCGTCAAGGCTAAACGCACGTGTTTCTAGCTAAGTCAACGTGTCCTACAGTATATTTGAGTTTGAACAGGTAGCTTGGGATAGTTTCAATTCATGAAATGGATAAATAACACATTCATTGAAAATTAATGACTTTCCATCCTTATATTTTCATTTTTAAAAAGAAACATTCCCGCGTTGCCACGTACATGAAAATAATATATCAAATTCATTCTTGCATGCGCCAATATATGAATAAATCACGTTTTTAATTCATGTCTTCTTATTTTTACGGAAATGTTATAATTTAATTGGCAACAATGAAATGTTACAATGGCTTTGAACAAAAATATCCGGGGAAATTTGGCGATTTTTTTTGGCGATTTTCAATATCCGTTGATACTTCTAACATAATTCGGGAATGGAACGTCGTAGCGGAATGAAAATAGTCTATACCATCGCGCAAGTTTAAGCAATAAGTTGACCAAATTTCATCGCAATCGGATGAACGGTACGGCAGCGCATAAAATACGAACAAACAAACAAACAAACAAACATTCATTTTTATATATAGAGATTTATTTATTTTTTTTGCATTAGTTGCATACATTGGCCGTTGTATTTTATATATATATATATATATATATATATATATATATATATATATATATATATATATATATATATATATATATATATATAATGGGTGTCCCAAAAATGACCGACGATTTGAAAAATCAATTAAAGAAAAACGAAAGGCGATAGAAATGTACGGTTTGCTGCATTCTGCTTAGGTAACCAGGAAATTTATTCTCACCAATTTTCAAAATTAGTTACAAAGTTCGTCAACATATGGCGCTGCTGACTGGAAAACTATAAACAATGTTTTTAAAATAACCACCGTTTTCAGCAACAACGTGGCGCAGTCTGGGGACAAAATTCGCAGACGGCAGTGCAAACATTTCAGTCTGAATGTTCTGACAAGCAGCAGAGATGTATTGTTCCAGTTCATCTACAGTTTGTGGATTGTGACGATACACCTGGTCTTTCAAGTACCCCAAAGAAAAAAAATCGCATGGCTTCAAATCTGGCGAATAGGGAGGCCAATCCATGCCACTTTGCGTATGCTTCTCGTAGTCAAGGGCAATGACACGATCATCGAAATGTTCGCTGAGAAAATCGAACACTGCAGCCGAACTGGTAGAATACATCTCTGCTGCTTGTCAGAACATTCAAACTGAAATGTCTGCACGGACGTCTGCGAATTTTGTCCTCAGACTGCGTCACGTTGTTGCTGCAAACGGTGGTTATTTTGAAAACACCGTTTTATAGTTTTTCCCAGTCAGCAGCGCCATCTGTTGACGAACATTGTAACTAATTTTGGAAATTGCTGAGAATAAATTCCCTGGTTACCTAAGCAGAATGCAGCAAACCGTACATTTCTATCGCCTTCCGTTTTTCTTTAATTGATTTTTCAAATCGTCGGTCATTTTTGGGACACCCGGTATCTATCTATCTATCTATCTATCTATCTATATATATATTTTGGCATCAATTGCATACATTGACCGTTGTATTTAATTTGAATTCCGTAGCGAAGCAAGGTCATTCAGCTAGTATATATATATATATATATATATATATATATATATATAATATATATATATATATATATATATATATATATATATATATATATATATATATATATATATATATATATATATATATATATATATATATACATAATATATAGCCTATGCCCATCTGGAATAATGTACCTTTCAAATAGTGAGAGAATTTTTCAAACAGGTGCAGTGGTTCCGGAGATTCTCTCTCTTTATATATTAGTATAGATATTACACACACACACACAGACACACACACACACACATATATATATATATATATATATGTACATATATATATATATATATATATATATATATATATATATATGTATATATATATATATATATATATATATATATATATATATATATATATATATATATATATATATATATATATATATATTCCGAAAATAGGTGATTGTTTTGAGGGATGGCTGGAAAAGGAGTCTCTTCCATAACATTGGCTCTATGAAGTCTTAATCAGTTCTGAACAAAATTTGGTCATTTAGAGGGGTCGCCGTCGAATAGGGGTGACCGACTAGAGAAGTTTCACTGTATATATACACAGTGAAACTTCTCTAAGGCAACCAGTAATGGTTCCGAAAATAAATGGCCGTTGAAAACAGGTTTAATCCATAACATTCGCTCTATAGAGTCTTTCATCGGTTCTGAAAAATGTGGCCGTTTATATATATATATATATATATATATATATATATATATATATATATATATATATATATATATAAATAAATAAAAGGCAATGTTCGTATGTGTGTCCTCTATAGACTAAAAAACTACTGAACCGATTAACACGCGGTTTTTTGCAAATTGGTCCGTGTTGTGCCGAGAAGGTTTAAAGCCTTTGAAATCCTCGATCTGACCAGTAGAAAGAAAGTTAAAAATATTTTTCGTTCGATGTCTGTTCAGATATTATCTAAGAACCTTCTACTTTCAAACAAAACATACGGATGGCAGCTACGGATCCCCAATAGTCGACACATTTCGGTGAAGATTGCTGACGTGAAATTAGTCCCCTGATCAGAGTGTATCTGCATGGGAGCTCTGAATCTGGAGACCCAATTCTAAACTAAAGCTTCAGCTACGGTGACTGTCTCCTGATCAGCTATGAGGTAAACTTCCGGCCACTTAATAAAATAGTCAATGGCAACGAGCATGTACTTGTTGCCATCAGTGGAACGTGGAAGAGGTCCCAGGATGTCGATAGCAACGCGCTCGAAGGAGGAACCTACGTTGTAACGTTGCAACTTCCCTAGGTTACGTCTCTTTGGTCCTTTGCGAGCTGCGCAGGCGTCGCATGCTCGGCACCACTTCTCGACACCGTCCCTGGCTTTTCCCCAGAAGAATCACTCCCGCACCTTGTTCAGGGTCTTCATCACCCCAAAATGCCCACCGGCGGGGCTACAGTGGAGTTCTTCTAAAATTGCAGGAATTTTTGAGCGAGGAACCACGAGATGCCATCTTGTTGTTTTTCCATAGTCTGACTCCCACTTTCGGTATAGGGTTCCATTTCGTAAGTGCAAGGGGTTCCAGAGGGCCCAGTGGTATTTGGTATTCGGGCTGAAGGTCGATATTTGTTGCCAGCCTGGTTTGGTGCTGACAACCCCATGTGTTCTACTATGGGTTTTATGTCTGGGTCTTCATTTCGTTCTTTTCGAAGCTTCTCATCACTCCACGGGTCCGGAGACGGGGTGACAGCAGCGACTTGCCAAATAGTGGAAATTTTAAAGCCATACTTCTTGTCGGCCTTGGCGCAATATCAGCAACTGTCAGGGCACGGTCTTTTGGATAGCGCGTCAGCATTACCGTGCGAAGAACCCTTACGGTGTTTCAGGTCGATAGTGTATTCCTGTAACTTCTGTATCCATCTGGCCACCTGGCCTTCAGGATTTTTAAAATTCAGGAGCGATGTGAGAGAGGCGTGGTCGGTCCGCAGCACAAATTTCCGGCCATATAAGTAATGATGGAAATGTTCTACGGTCTGGTCTTCACCATGGCTAGCAATTTTTTTCTTGTAACGCAGTAGTTCCGCAGTAGTCAAAATGTCTTTTTTAACAAAATACAGGAAAATTGACTTGCAGAATTTGGCTTTTGAGCTGCGCGTAGAAATCCAAGAAACCGATAGAATAGTGGATCTAGCACGAAAGATCTCAGAAAGTGAAGATTTCGAGGAAGAGAGCGCGAAAGATATCATCAAAACTATCATAGAAGATAGAAAATTGGAAAAACTTAAAGATACCGAGAGAGCGGAAAAAAGCAGCAGAACGCGCTTTTGAGCTTTAAAAACTTAGAATCATACAAACTGGGGAAAACAGTAGTGTGAATTCCGTGAACTCAGAAAGCGGGAACCCGCCTAGGCATGTTAAATCGTTAATGCAGAGGTATGATGCCGAAAAGATAGACATTGTTTTATTCTTAAATCTGTTTGAGAGGCAAGCTAGGAAATTGCAAATTAACAATTGTGATTTAGTGTCAGAGTTACTAAGCCTTTTGCCGAGTGAAATAGCGGGAAAAATCATCAGGGAACCCGAAGAAAAAATGATAATTACGCATATGTTAAGTCGGTACTACTAGACAGGTTTAAACTCAGTGCCGAAGCGTTCCGTACAAAGTTCCAAACCCACCAACGGCAGAACGGGGCGTTGAGGAAAGACTTAATATTTGAATTAAGGAGCTATTTAGAGGGATGGTTATATGGAATTGAAGTTAAAGATTTTGATTCACTCAAGGAACTTAAGCTAAGTGTCCAGTTGAGAGAAAATCTCGAGAGAAAGTCTCAAGATTAATCGCAGGATGTTGTCCATTTGAGATCACTTACGCTCTCGAGACAGGTTCGAGAGACTCTAAGGTCACCGCAGTCTCGTGACCAGGAACATTTCGTGTCGACTTGAGAGTGAACTCGCAGTCAGTTGTATGATTTGATCGCAGTTTGTTTGTTTTTCTTTTCTTTTAAAATGGATTCGCGTCAGGCCCTTTAAAATTGCTTATAAAATTGTGAAAAAGAGGAAAGTGAAAAAAAAGGCGTGTTAGGTAAGAAAATGAGTGGATCGTCGGAATGAATTCGGAGCTTGTTCAACACTCGTAAATGAGTTGCGGTTGGAAGATGCACAACAATTTAAAATTTTTATTAGGATGTCTGCAGTGCAATTTGAACTGCTTCTAAATATAGTTAAACACCAGATTGTCAAGCAATAATAATAATTATTTTTTAAATATAATTTTTGTTATAATTTTATGATAAATAAAAAACGCTGCAAAGTCTTGTACACTGGTTTATTATTTTCTAATGCTCTCATTTCAGGACAAAAACGAAAAATTCTTGCGTATTTGAGGTGTTTTATAAAATCAGTTGTAATTAATTAAAGAACTGAATAATTCCGTTTATTTAACAAAACATTTCAATACAATACAAAGTTTGTAATAATACTTACGACATTTTTATCATGAGAAAGATTAATTTTTTTCTCGACTTTTTTTTCACTTCAACAGTAATGAATTTTATATCGTTTAAAAGAAGAAATTGAGATCTACAAAATAAAAAAAATCCCATCTCTATACGACCAGTATTACCGAAATTACAGCGTATTTAACAATCTTTCGTACGGCTTATTAAATAATTTTTGGTCGATTCCATATGTTGATACATACCTGGTTACGCAAGTTATGAATCTTCCGCTGTATTTCATTCCCATCACAGTTTTTAAATTCTGTTGCAAATTCTTCGAACATGCTCATTTTTTCTCGATTCCTGTGAAATTTATGTTTCATGTTCCATAAAAACTCCTGTTCCTCATAAAGATGGATTAACTGCAACACTTCATCATCAGTCCACTCTCTTTTATCTGGTACAACCTTCTTTTCACTCATTTTGAAAATTTATTTACCGATTTATTGCGAAATAAAAATAAAAATTAAATAAAAGAAGGAAATCGAGTCTCAGCTCTGACAAAAATCTTCCAACAACGACGGAAGACTGGAGACTAAGTCACGAGAGCACGAATGAGAATGTCCACTTGTGACAGCTGCAATCTCTGATACTTGCACCTGCTTGGCCCCGAGGCTGTTCTCAGTCCCCTATCCATTTGTGAGTCTAATGTCAAAACTACTCTCGAGACTGTTTTGTCACAAGTGGACACTTAGCTTTATGGTAGCCAATCAAATAAAGCGACGCGTACCAGCGGAAATTAAAGATCATTTCGTAGATGTATGGGGAACGCTAAATGACCCTATAACCTTAGTAAATAAGCTAGACGCGTATGATTCGACCCGCCGATTCGTAAAAAATACCGACGCAAATTAAACCACCCGAAAATAAAAAGGTAGACCGCTCCAAGCAGTCAGAAAAATTTAGTCCCACGACGAAAACGGGAGTAGAGGCATCAGGTCCAAAAGAGTTGCGCAACGCTGCTAACAACAATAATAATGATTGGAGGACCAGGAGTATGAGAAGCGAAGTGGTCCCACTTGCTTCCAGTGTTGTCAGAGTGGGCATATCCACCCTAACTAAAAAAAATACAGCGAGATAAAAAAAATACAGCGAGATCATAAACAACCTAGTTACGACGGAAGGTTTTTCTCTTGCGTTTAAGCCCTACTTAAGCGAAGCTTACGTGAATCAGGTCCAAACAGTATTATTACGTGATAGCGGGAGTAGCGTAGACTTGTGCCAGTTAAATTAGTTAAACCCGGAGATTTAACAGGAGAAAATATTTGGCTCAAACAGAACCTTGGAAAATGAATTTAGATGTTTACCTTTAGCTCGCGTAACACTTGAGAGCCCAGAATTCGGCCAGGTGATAACAAAGGTCGCCGTGGTAGGTAAGAGTGTGAAATGAACCACTATTTGCTGGGGAATTCCACTCAGGAGCTGATAGAGGCACAAAAATTAAAACCAGCTAGCGTTAATGCCGTCGTCACCCGAGGTCGAGGGATGCGGGAGGAAATTCCAACGGGAATTACGGTAGAGAACGGGGAAACGGCCGAACAAATAACTGAATCGCCGGAACCCGACATAAATTTGCCGGAGGAAGTAAAAGAAATTGAATTACCAATAGTCGTCGAGACCAAAAATGCGTTAGTGGAAGTGAGTGCCGACACTCTCGCTTTAGAAAAAAAAAAATTCCCTGAACTTACACCTATTTGGGAAAAAGTTAAGCCACAGAAAACCCTGGAAATTGTGGTCGAAAATGAATTACTTTTTAGGAAACCCCGAGATCACAGAGGGGAGGAAAGAAAACAATCTATGGTACCAGCTAAGTACGAGATTTTGAGTTTATTCCACGATGGCGTAGCTTTACATAAAGGGATGACCGAAATGAAAGATAAGTTATTAAGAAATTATTTTTGGCCCCAGTGCATAAAAGAGTGTGGAGATTTTGTGTTAGGTCATGTGACCCGTGTCAAAGAATAAGGAAATCGCAAGAACAGAAGAAAGCCCCGCTTAAATTAGTCCCAGAAATTACGGAGGTTTTCACGAAAATTAACATAGATATCGTTGGTCCCTTGCAGACCCCACCGAAAGGAAACCGGTATATTTTAAACGCTTTGTGCATGGCATCCAAGTATCTGGAAGCCATAACCTTGAGTGCTTTAAACTCAGAACATGTGATTAATACTCTATTAGAAATTTTCAGTCGAATAGGGTTTCCGAAGGAATTACAATTAGATAATGCTACCTATTTTACCAGCAAATTAACGACTACGTTTCTGATGAATAGGCTACGGAACTGTCAGGAGATCGCTTCCGAAACCGACAGGGAGAGTAAAGTTAAAAGAAAAAATTATTACGATAAAGGGTCAGTGAGAAGAGAGTTTAAAGTTGGGGAGAAAGTTGAATGGTCGGAGGAGTGCAATACAGCTTTTCAAGAGTCGAAAACGAAACTAACTGAGAAACTTGTTTTGTGCGCTCCGGACTTCGCCAAAGAATTTATCCTGCAGGCCGATGTTGGATGCATCGGTCTGCAGGATAAATTCTTTGGCGAAGGAAAGAATCGGTATAATTTTAGCACAAAAGGGACCGGAGAATACTGAACATCCAGTGTTGTACCTTAGAAAAAAATTTACTAATGCATAAAAAAAGTTTTGCACCACCGAAAAAGAGTGTGCCGGCATAATATACGCCATAAAGAAACTAAGACATTACCTGGATGGGCGGAGATTCACCATCGAGACGGATCACAATCCGCTCGTTTTTCTTAAGACAAATGCAGGAAATAACCAAAGGCTTATGAGATGGGCTCTTGCCTTACAGCCTTTCAATTATCAAATTGTCCACAAATCTGGTAAATTGATAGGTCATGCCGATTGCCTAAGACGTTTGATGGCAGAATAGAAACACCTTAAGTGAGGCATAATGTTGTAAATAAATTAATGTAGAGTGTGAAAATAATTAATGAATTGTGTAAATAAATTACTCTATTAATGTGTTAGGTAGCGTAGTAATATCATAATGTATTTAGAGTAAATGTAGTAACCTGTCTATTAAATTGAATGTAGTAATAATTGTGTAGTAAATTAAACTCATTGCCTCTAATGATGTATCAGGTGAGCTGTGTCTAACCGTGATTTTCAGATTTTGCCATTATGCCAAAATCTTCCTGAAGGAGGGAGGGATTGTAAAGATCCGTTACGACCTTCCGAATAAATCACCCAGAAAGTGTGGACTTCCCCCAACAGGTGAGCTACGGAAATTCTATAGATCGGCGCCAAGAAGTCTAGAAGCAGAGAAAAGAGTCGCATCTATCTGCCGCCCCCTGGGTGGACGTGAACTAATGGTTTATTAGACATGAACTAATGAATTTCTGATCAGCTGATTATAAGAGCAGGCAGAGTGGCGCCGTCACCAAGCGAATCAGAGCCAACGAACATGACGTCACGAATTTGGCCAGCCAACCTAAAAAATTCCAGTCATGTGACTGGGAGTGCGAATTTCCGGAGCAGGGAAAAAAATCAAGTTTTTTAGCAGACTTGGTCGAGACTCTTATCCAGAGAGCACCTTTCACCCCAGAGGTCCTTTGAGCGACCGACTCCATCCCGGAGTTATATTTTTTTGAACGGAACGCTCGATAGGCTGTTCGCCCACGACACTTCCTTCCGAAGTATATCTATTTCAGAGCTATACGCTCTATAGGCTTTTCGCCGAAAACGATACTTCATCCCGAAGTTACTCTATTTTCAGAGCTGTATGCTCTAGCAGCTGTGTGCCGACCTTCATAGCTTTCAGTTTCGTGACTGTACTAGCCGACATCTTCTCAGTGGATTAATCGGGTCACCGAGAAGGCCAGTTCCCTCTATGTCTAGAAGTAGATCAACCAACCTGTAAATAATTCTGTAAAAATTCATCGAATTAAATTCTAATAAAAGTGTAATTAATGTAGTACACTGACTCTGAATATTTATCCGCTACCCTGAGTCTTAAGATATCACAATATATATATATATATATATATATATATATATATATATATATATATATATATATATATATATATATATATGTGTAATAAATTAAATATTAGGCCCTCCATTCTATCAGTTAAATTCCCTTTCCTAAATCCAATCCCCAGTAACATTACTTTAGCGCTTTAAAAACCCATAGCAACAGGACTTCCCATAAAACAGCAAACGTTGCATTTCTACACGTGTATACGTCTCGAGAAAGGCGTGAGTTCGCATCGCCAGCCCCAAAATTCCGCTGACATTTCAAAACAACAGCCACATGTACCTCGCTTCTAGCGCGTAAGGTTGAAAGGTGATACTGCACTTCGCTCCGAGCATCTGAAATGAAAGGACGTATGTTACTATCGCTCCTAATAAAACGATTCGACCCGACTGCTTCAAAATTTTAATTCCTTTCAGGCTGAGTCTAGCTCCAGCCATGTAAATTTGAGCTAGTTTTCCTTTTCAGGTTGCATTTTAAGAACGAGATGTAATGATTATATTACATAGTTTTTTTTTTTTCCAATTCGATGAATCTGTATTTAATGTATTTTCCGGGGAACACCCATTTGAGTTGGACGGACACATTGCGCGGTGGACGGGGAACGGGGTCCCGCCTTCAATTTGGCAGCTCGAAAAGCTCACATCTTTCCTGGTTGGGAGCAAACACACAAAGCTACGGAATTATTCAGAAAAACGCGGATTTTCAGGCGCGCGGAACTTTAATTGGTTAAAAACTGACACATGACTATAAGGCGTCATATGGGGTGATCGGTGGAAAGTTCTCCAATCTTATATAACTGTTATATAACGGGGCAGCGCGTGCCTTAGGGGAAAAACTAATAGATTATTTTGGTTGGATATGAGGGGTAATGCTATATTGCAAAAAGGGTGAAAGAATTTGGATTGGCGCTTTAATAATAATGAAAAGGTTTGAAATTTATTTCAATTTCCCCCCTTCGGAAAAGACTTGCGTGAGGGGCCGACTCCCTCAGCAAGGCTCTCCATCAGGCGAAACCCACGTAACAAAAGCGTAATTGGGACTAAAATTTATAGGAGTAATTTTAAAAAAATATTGAATAGTAATTTGGAATAAAATTTTGACTCAGGGGTTGACAAATTTAAATTTTGTATTACTTTCATCCTTGTGTGTCTGCTCAGGTCACGAAATGCACAAAATAGCATTAAACAAAAATAAAAATATATTAAAACAGTTAAATTACATGTTAACATGAGTATGGCCATATTTAACTATTCACAAAAACTTAAATATACACTTAAAATGGAATGATAAAAATATTCTTACTAAAACACAATAAATCACAACATTTGTTTGTTTAAAAAAAATAATACTTAAAACTTTAAAAGGCAGAAATAAATCAAATTGGTCATTGTCGGGTTACATTCATGAGATCCAGAGATTTTACACATAATAGGTTTTTCTAAGAGAAAGTTTAAAAGATAGATTTTTCTTTTCAATTTATATAATTTATGTAGACAACAAGCAAAGTTTAACCATAAAAAAATGGAGTCAAGAGGAATTAGGCACCCCAAAAATAAATAAAATCAAAAAGGAAATGGATCTCTGGTTCATGAGTTTGGTCGCTGTTCAGGTTTAGGCTTCATGGTGGTTATTAAAGTTAATTAGTTAAATTCTTGGTAAATATCTTCAGAGGTTTTTCTAATATAATTTTTTCAAATGCACCATGGAAACAAATTAATAAGAAAAATTTTAAAAGTACAGTTCAACATAGCAAGCAACTAAATTTAGATAGAATGGCAATAAACATTGTAAATAATTAGGAATATTGTTCAATTAAGAAAAACAGGGTTTAAAAATAATATTTTCAAAAATTGTCTTAATTTGATTTCATCCAATAACACTCACCATTATTTTTTTTAAGTTAGGGAGAAATGGATTTACACCACTGGAGCAATGAACTTAGCCTACGTCTCCAAATGTGACAATCTGCGGTGTGATAAATTCCACAGAGGCCCGGTGAAAACGCACTAAATTCAGGCCCACTGAGCTACCATTGGGTTGGGTTGGTCGTAGATTATTTTGCGTTCGGGGTCGAACCGAATCGCAAGAATTATAATTAAATTGTGGTCGGGGTCGAACCGACTCAATTGGAATTATATATTAAATTAAATTATGGTCGGGGTCTAACCGACTCAATTGGGATTTATATTAAATTAAATTATGGTCGGGGTCTAACCGACTCAATTGGAATTATATTAGAAATGGAGCTCTGGGTTCAACAGAGTCATTATAGGATTAAAATTCAATTACGTTGAGGTTAGGTTATTGGAAGAAACTTGGTTCTGACTTAATTCGGTTCAAAATTAAAAAAAAATTTTTTTTTTCATTCATTCAATATTCAAATTTTGTTTGAAGAGGCACGTTGAGGTCTTGTTAGGGTAAAAAGTCGTAGCAGGAAACATGATCACTTTAATAATATCAGGAAGTGCAACATTACTTTCATGTCTTTGAGAGTATCCGGATACAAAAATTACTAATATTGTAAAAATTCAAGATTCATCAAAATTCAAAATTATCAAAATTATTATTATAAAATAAAAATACCAAATATTCATTATAAACTAAAGAATATCAAAAATACTTAAATATGTACTTAAATAGACACTAAATGATTTGTGGTACTTGAGAGACTTTATAAGTCCAGTCAGAATTATTATCGGAATTGCTTATAAAAGTTGCTCAGTCTCTGTTTCTTAAATAACTCTCAACATCTTTTGATAGACAAAGTTCCAGGCTTTGCGAAAAATGTACCACAAAAATACAATATGAAATTTAAAAGCATGTTACTCACTAGTAAACTAAAAATATCAAAATCACTCAATGAGAAGAAAAAAAATTATTAAATTCAAACTATATACGTCACATTCAAAATCCCGTACGAAAAACCAAATTACGTAATCTTTAACACAGAGAAAACGAAAACAAAAATATATCATGACATAAAAAAAAAATGAAAACATTTTCAACCTCTGTGTGATTTCTGTTTTACCGAAAATAATGATGAGCAAGTAATTTACAGCTCTCAGCTATGTTTATGTTAGCGTTGAGCTGACCTCCAACTCAAAACTGCCTACGTTTGTTTATAATAGAGTTCCCATCAGAGCGGATTTATTTTATTTTATTTTCTTTCTCCGCGACGATTTAGAATTGGTGCGACAAACAGATACTTGCAGAATTTATACATTTTCATCAAATTGAAACCATATTATCAAAATTCTTAAGGGACACACATAGAGCCGAAAGCGATTCTTCATGTGCGTATCAACCTCAACGGACTTCGAATCCACTGCCTTGGACTATGTGTGTGCGCGTGAAATACCGACCTTGAGAGAAGCACAATAGGAGTTCGCCACTTGAAAATGAAATGACCTAGTTTTGATTTCCCTTTTCGAAAATGACATCGAAAGATTTAAATAAAAAATTGGCTGATCATCGTGACTCTGACCAACCTGAAGAAAAACAAGGGGATAATTCTGGAGTTTACGACAAACAATTATTGGAAAACAGTGCTATATCTTCACCAAATCAATTAAGTAATCTTCCGAAATTTAATCCTGGTGGAATGGTCAAAATTAATAACTGGTTGAATTTCTTCGAGAAAAAGACTATTGAATTGACGGAAGAAGAAAAACTACAAATATTTCCGGATTTTCTATCGGACGAGGTTTTGGAATTTTACATCGAAAACCTAATAGAATCACAAAAGTGGGATGAAGTTAAAATAAAAATCAGTGACTATTTCTCAGAAGAAAAACAGTTTTCATTCGAAGATTTCAGCAGGTTGAGCCTTTCTGGAAGTCAAAATATATATGATTATTTTAAAAAGAAAATTAATATCGGTAAAGCATTAAAACTTGAAGAAGAAATTATAATTCAAGGTCTCACAGACGGATTGCCGACAAGATACAGGGATTTATTTTTAATAAGTAACGTTGGTACAACTACTGAGTGGATTTCCCTTGCGAGGAAAATGATCAACAGCTACGAAGATAAGAGGAAAGATCACCATAATAGAGACATGCATAATCAACAGTCCGGTTTTCGCAGACCGTTCGATCGGCGAGATGACTATGACAGATTCCCATAACACGAGTCACCTAGATTCCGGCACCAACAACCGCGACCATGGCATAGTTGGCCCCAGAATTTTCCGGAAGAGGAACGTCCTAGGACTCGGTTCCAGTCTCCACAACATGCAAACAACTATAACAGCAACATGACAGAACAGCGACAATGACGGATGTTCACCATACACCTAAAAATCGGTACTGAACTGATTATCGGCCTGATAGATACAGGTAGCACCATTAACATTATTTCTCGAACTGTATATGATAAAATTAAATATTATGTGAAAATTCTTCCATCGGACAATTCACAGGTCAGTACCCTCGCAGGTAAAATAAAAACTGATAAAATAATTTCTACAAAGTGCCGAATCGGTAAGTTGAACAGATTTGTTAATTTTTATGTTATTGAAACAAATTTAAAGTATGCAATTTTATCGTCGGAAATTATTAATCTATTTAAAATTAATTTGGATTTTAAAAATTTTTGTGTTTACCAAGGAAAAAATAATATTTCATCTACTTTGTCTTTGGAAAATGTTACTAATAATTGCTATATATTTTTAACATATGATAATCCTAATGTGCCACATACTTGTTCTCATAATACTATAAATCTTGATACTAAATATAATAGAAATTGTGATACTCGTTTTTATAAAATTGAAAATGAAAATAATGTTGCTGATGATGAAAGTGTTCAATTGAACAAAATATTGAATGAGTATAATAATATTTTCGCGAAAAATAAATATGATATTGGATGTATACGTCTTGAACCACAAAGAGTAATTTTGAATTCTGAACTACCAATTTTCCTTCGTCCATACAGGGCGTCGCCAAAAGATAATGCCGAAATTAAGAAACAAATAGACGAGCTTTTAGCTGCAGGTTTAATAAAAACATCTCATTCACCCTATGCTTCCCCAATTACTTTGGCTTACAAGAAAGATGAAAATTCAAAATCCAGAATGTGTATCGATTACCGAAAACTAAATAGTATTACAAAAACGGACTCGGAACCAATTCCCCGAATCGACGCAGTTTTAGATCAACTAACCAATGCTAAGATTTTCTCCACCCTTGATCTCGCGAGTGGCTACTGGCATATTAAACTAAATGAAAAAGATACAGAAAAATTAGCTTTCACCTCAAACTTTGGCTTATATG